>CM035796.1:30053766-30203766 GCA_020466265.1 Siphamia tubifer
TATGCAATCCAGTATTAACATCATGTGACTACAATAGACAGAAAAGAAAACGTGGAAGGACTAAAAGCAGTGTTTTTTATCAGTACAATGGTATAGATATTGATGGAAGAACTGAAGAACACGGAAAAAAAAGGAGAAAATACAATGAGCTATATTTGGTGGTTATTATTATATTTCATTAGTTGTACCAGGCATTAAAACGACCAACAAATTGAAGAAAATGAGGGTGGTTTAAAAAATGTACCACCAAATACTCATGGGAAAAAATAAATTAAATACGTTTTCTTTCTAGATGTAAAATTATTGTTTTTCTAAAATTATTATTTTAGTCCTTGAGTTGTTTAGTTGTTTTAGTCCATTACATTTATATCCCAAAGTAATAGTTTCAAACACTTTTCACAACAAGTGAAACCTGGGTCTGACCCTTCAAGGTCACTCAAGGTCAAAGGTCATAATGCCCTTTTGGCACTTACATGTAGTCTCCTCTCTGTCAATAATAGTAATTGAGTACCACCACTCTTTATGGAGTTGCGACCATTTAACATTATGTGACCTTAAATTTGACCTTTCAAGGTCAAAGGTCATGATGCTATTTTGAAGCCCATGCCAGGTCTCATATCTGTCAATAATAACTGAATCTCTATCTCCACTTTTTTTCCCCCTATTATAGTTAATTTTATGTATTGACCAGGTGACCCCTGACCTCTTGGGTACAACAATAGGTCAAAATGTATACACACAAAATACGCAATTGAAAAAAATACATCTTTTTGATGCTTATTGGAAGTCTGTAAGATGAGTAGTTCAAAGTAGTAGTAGTTATATCCAAAATGACATTTTGACCTTCATTGTAACCTTGACCTTTGACCTAGAGAATGTGTCATCTAAGGTTCTGATGTCAATGCACATCAACAGTGAGAGCAAAAAGAAAACTGAGTATACAGGAATGAAAAATAAAACACATGAGAACACATTTTTGGTGACCTTGACCTTTGACCTACATTCACCAAAATGTATTGGTAGCTATTTTGGACCAGAACATTTAAAGGAAACTGGTCCAGTAGTTTTATTTTTTTGTGTAAAGTTGCGAGTTACTGTGTCAACAATATTTTTTGATCAAGTCATGGTTACTCAGTTTTGTGGAAATAGGCAGGAAATTTAGGAGAAAAAAGTCACAATTGAGATAAAGTCATCATGAGTTATAAATATGAGATAGAAATACATAATTGTCAAAATTGTGAGATAAAAAGTTAAAATGATGATATAAAAAGTCCAAATTGTGAGATAAAAAGTCAAATGTATGATATGAAAAGTTAAAATTGTGATATAAAAAGTCAAAATTGTGAGATAAAAAGTCAAATGTATGATATAAAAAGTTAAAATGATGATATAAAAAGTTAAAATTGTGATATAAAAAGTCAAAAATGTGAGATAAAAAGTCTTAACTATAATATATAAAATCACAGTTTCTCTCTCTGAAGTGACTTATTTTCCATCCTGTCTGACAGTGGGTGTAGATACTCGAGGACATATTGTTGAGATGATGGGTGACAGATTTCCGTCTTAGCGACAGAAGGTAAGGTTGAACAGTTAGTAGACTTTCACCACACCTTGTGAAAACTTTTAACTGTTCCCAGATGCAGACGCAGATGTTTTTAACACATCTAATCAATAATGCAGCAGCTCCTCCGAGGGTCCCGCTGGAAGTAGCCTGTCCATGTGTGCGAGGAAATATGTTGGAACTACAGGTTTGGGCAAAAAAAACCATCGTTCGTCAAAGCTGAGATCAAATTTATAGATGTTGTTGTTGCTGTTGTGTGTTGATTTCTTTTGAGCCGTTCTGTCATATCTGTAGAACACAGGTGTTAACAAACATGTGGCCCAGGGGCCAAATCTGGTCTGCCATAAGGTACAATCTGGCCCCTGGGATGAGTTTGTGAAATCCAAAAATTACACAGAATATATTAATAATTAAGGAAGTTAAAATCATTTGACATTAATTCGATCTAAAATTAATCAAACCATAATTATAATGAACAATAAATTATGAAAACTGCAAATTTTCTTCTTTGTTTTAGTGTAGTGGTTCTCAAACTTTTTTCAGTGATGTACCCCCCTGACAGGGGCAAAACATTTTTCTAAGAAAAAAGAGGTAGAGTGCTGTAAAATCAGTGTCTGATTTATTAAATCCAAAGTTATATCAGTTTTTATTTCATCATTTTGAATTTCTATCTCATAATTTTGACTTTTATCTCATAATTTTTTACTTTATTTCATAATTTTTACTTTTTGTCTCATTAGTTTGACTTTTTACCTCATAATTTTGACTTTATTTCAGAATTTTTACTTTTTATCTCATAATTTGGACTTCTTATTTCGTGATTTTGACTTCACTTAATGCGCCTTATAGTCCAGTGTGCCTTGTAGTGCGGAAAATATGGTACTGACTTTTTAAAAGAATTTTGAAAAGCTTCACGCACCCCCTGCAGTACCTCCATGTACCTCTAGGGGTATGCGTACCCCCATTTGAGAACCAGTGTTTTAGTGTACCAAAAAGGGATTAAAAAAATAAATAAATAAAAGTACTAGCCTGTTAGAAAAAAATCTGAATAACCTGAAACATATGTAGAATTTTACCAGTATTCTGAATGTTATTAAAAGTGTGCATTTGTAAATCCACGGTTATCTTTAAATTGTGATGCACATGTGTAAATGATAAACGTAAGTGAAATATCGCACTTATTTTTCCCAAGAATTTTCAGATTGTTAATATTTTTGTTCATGTTATGTTCAAATACAGTTCGTAGATAAGAACATTTTCATTATTGAATATGACCCTTTTTTTTTTTGCTCAAAAACAGACATTATTAATATGTTTTTATCCTATTATTGATACTATTTTACTGGTCCAGCCCACTTTATACCATATTAGGGTGAATGTGGCCCCTGAACTAAAATGAGTTTGACACCCCTGCTGTAGGACATACATCTGATAATTGATGACCTCCAACGTGCAATCAATGCTTCTGATTTTTTTTTTTTTTTTTTTCAGTTTATGCACAAAAAAAAACAAACCAAAACAAAAAAAAAACATATTTGATTGATTTCTGATCTTTTTCTCAGGCTGACTTACATCACTTGTACTTCATAACTGCTGCTCTGGAGGCTTTTAATTCACTCAACGGTTTTAATTTGAAAGGGCTTGATGAGGGGAAAACACCTATTGATTGATCATTGTTCTCAGGAAAGGTCATGCATTGGAAATGAATGAGGCGAACAGGGGGAGGAACGCTCAGCAATTAAAGGACGACTCTACCCGAGGCGAGATTTGGGGGTGGAGGGGTGGTGGGTGGCAAATGGGGGAATGGGTGTGTGTGTGTGTGTGTGTGTGTGTGTGTGTGTGTGTGTGTGTGTGTGTGGGGGGGGGGGGGGGGGGGGGGGGGGGGGGGGGGGCGGCTTCAAGTGGAATAAACAGTTGCATTCAGATGAAATAACGTGAGCAATCATTGAAAGTGATTGGAAGAAAAAAAAGAATATGGTGTGAAGGAGGGGAGGGGGGGGGGGGGGGGGGGGTCATGACTCTAGGCTGCTGTCATACCTGGCTTAATAGCACAGATAGAGAAAACAGACAAACACACGCACACAAAGATCATGTTGAACAAACAGCAGCCAGTTCACAAAGGTACAAAGGTACACAGAGAGTCACAACCAGCTGCCATTTCTACACAACACTCTGGACGTCAACATGTTCATCCACCACAATGGAATAAACATGTACAGCATGTGTTCCCATGGAATTTGACCTAGAGTTACACTGCTCTACAATTTGTATTTCTTTGTTATTTTTCTTTTCTTTGTTTACAAAGTATCTGCTTCAGACAAATATTAATAGTTTAACCCTTTAACACCTGACACCTTTTGAAAGGATGGTTTAGTTCCAATATTGAGGGGAAAAAAATGACTGTTTTTATTGTGATTTTACTGATTTGTTTTGTTATGGATCTGATATATGGAAATGAACAGGTGTCAAAAAGCAACTGATTTATAATAAAGAAAAAGCCCACACTTAAATTACTGGAACTAAATTACAATATTATTTATTTATTTACTTCTGGATCTTCACAAAAATCAAACTAATTGGTTCTTGTGTCATTTCCAAGATTTCCTGAACGTTTCATAGAGTTATATTGTACACAGACAGACAAACAGACAAACAAGACAGACAGACAGCAGCAAAAACATAACCTCCTGTCATTCAGGGAGGGGGGGGGGTCTGTGCTCTCAGAGTACTTTTTTATTTTTCCTTATGAAATGTAACTTTTTTTTTTTGCATTTGAGTAATTTATAAACGTATTTTCATAATTTAATATGTTTTTTTTTTGCACTAAAACATTGACAAAACTTTGGAGCTGTCATTATTTATAGGTTATTATGTTTTCATTTTACTGGTCCGCCCATTGAAGATCAAATCAGGCTGAATGTGGCCCCTGAAGACAATGAGTGTGAGACCCCCTGATGTAAAATGAATGCATCATAATGTGCAGACAGGGTTTTGAAGTAGATCTGAACTGAATTGAAATAACAATGTAAAGTTAAATCAAAGAAAACTAATTGTAAATCAACTATAAATCATGCTATATAGCCTTATATTATTCCACTATTTAGAGTCCTATTCAGATGGTTCTTAAAATAGCCTCAGACAAACATGATGCTGATTGAAGTTCAGGACATCACATCATAATAGTATAGTATCATCGACATGCTCGATGTATGTAAATAATGACTTTTATACTTTATTCAGCCTGCAGTACACTTTGTAGATATATAATATTGACTCACTGGTGGCTCTGGTATGTGACATTCTGGAATATCAACACTACATACAAATAATTTAATCAGAATAAACTGAATAATAGTTGCATAATATCAGTCAACTGTTGGTCTTGGTTTAGGTGAGTTCCCAGAATGCCCTTGGTGATGGCCTTTTTTTTTTTTTTTTTTTTTTTTTTAAAATCGTATTATTTTTTTAACTCAAATATCACAGAAGTATCTGATAATGAAAGGATATTATACAGTTGCCAACCACTGGTAGTTATGGCAACCTTTTGTCCAATGGAAAAATAGGGCAGGCAGACAGACATTGATACTCGTTTCATGGTTGCTCTTTTGAAATATGGCATTGTGTGTTATATTAAGACGTAGCGTGGTCACTCATAAATATGGTAATTATAAGACTCATTAGGCTGCCTCATGTCAGTCACATATTGATTTACAGGAAAATCATTCCTGCAGTACGAGCTGGGTGGCCTATAAATCTGAACCTGTCTTTGCTATTTTGCCAGTGGGGACTCAAACAGCAGGCTATTTTTAATATTTCCACATATCATAAAGCAGTCGCACTATATTTCATCTGTGATATTGCTTTTAACTGTGCGAAAGGGACTAAAACTGTGGAAACTTAATTTGCATCTTCCTTCTATTATGTGTTTTGCAGTCATAAAAAAAAAAAAAAAACCTGTAGAATTCAGTGCACTTGTGAGTCATAAGCAATATATATTTTTTTCCCATATGTTCAGAAATATGGCAATGTGTTACACATGGTATTGCTATACATTTGAAAAAAAAACAAAAAACTGTTATATCCTGTGTTGGGTGTATTTGTGAGGCATGCTGGGTGTCTCACTTTCTCCATAAGTTTTTATTTGTCAAACATATAAACAGCCCACATACTGGCAAAGTAAAGCCACTATTTTTTACACCATTATCTTGCCATAATTAGGGCTTTGTGAAATAAAGTGCAACCATTTTTAAATATATGATCTGTTATGCTCTGCTGAGAATGATTTTTTTTTTTTCTTCTACCGTTTACTTATAATCAGAGGTGGTCAAAGTACTTACATTCTGTACTCAAGTAGAAGTACAGATACTGGTGTGAAAAAAAGTGAAAAAGTAGAAGTACTGATGCAACTGCTTTACTGAAGTTAAAGTAAAAAAGTACAACTTCTCAATTGTAGTAAAGTAAAATGTTTTTACTATAGATGAAATAATACTTATTTAACCAGGAAAATTTAAAAAAATATAAAAAATAAAGCATTTACAAAGCATCAACAATTTCTGTACTATATATATATATATATATATATATATATATATATATATATATATATATATTATATGGTTACACAGTCCCACCATGGGGACCTCTGGCTAAACTAGCTGTGGTGTTCCCATTCATTACATGTATGGATCTAGTCAGAAAAGTCACAAAAAAAGCAATAAAATATTAGCTTAGCCGTGCTATCCCCATTTATGGGTCTGGGTCTAGTGGTGCGTCATAGTCAGGGGAGGCGGGGCTAACCCCTCTGCGTGCAATAACAACCAATTAGGGTAATCTTTAGGATGATGTAGTTAGAGTGCCGGAAAGTTGACAGAGAAGTTTGTAGAAAGTTATGGTGGAAGTGAACGACTGTTGTCGCTTCTGTAATAATAATGAAAAGATTGCTGAGGTCTTCTCACATTCTTCACCCAGTCGGTAGACATCGATCGGTGTTGTTCTTCTTCTATGGTTGTTTCCGGTTGTTTCTCTCCAAACTGTTGCAGTGTTACTTTGTTACGCCCGCCCACTGACTCTTTACTTCACTGTGATTCGTCGGCCAGTTTCAGGGACATGAAGCAGAACGAGACTATTACTGTAGGACATTTGCTGCTGCTAGGGGCGTCTAATGCAGTGAGGCTAACCTCTGTCACTATGGGGACCAAAATTCAGGTCCCCACAAGGGTTACATATATGTAGATAAAGGTCCCCAATAATCTAATAGAAGTTGTTCTTTTTTTTTTTTTTTCCCCTCTGGAAGTCCTCATAAAGCATGAGGGAAACAAGTGCAAAGCAAAACGTGTATTTTTCAAAGGTTTGCAGATTATTTTTATGTATTTTTTTAATTATTTATTAATTTTTAATTATTATTATTTTATTCAGTTTGTTAGTTTTTATTCATCTTATTTTTGAAATATTTGTTTCATTCATTCATTCATTCATTTGTATTAAATTTTTAAAATGTCATTTAATATTCTCATTTTTATTATTTTTTTGTTCAAAAAAATAAGGATATGTGCTTACTCTCACTTTCAATGACCTTTATAGGCTCAATACATGCAAGGTGCGATATCTCAAGCATTTTCAATTTTTGCAAGCATTATTTTCCATGAAATAATTTTCATTTTTAGAAACAGTATAATGCAACATTTTTTTTCAGATACATTTTAACATGTTAATGGAATGTCCTTTGCAGTGGACGCCATATTTAGATTAGTTTTTTTTTTTTTTACTTCTTCAATAAAGCAGTGACACTCTTATCCCTTATAAAGGTCAAAATTGCATTGCTGGGTGTCAGGAATTTAAATATATATTTGAAAAAGAAAAAAAAAAAGCCTGTTATATCCTGCGTTGTGTATTAAATTCGGATCCGTCTGTCTGTATGTCTGTCTGTCTGTCTGTTTGTCAGCAGGATTATGCAAACATTTCTGAACAGATTTTGATTAAACTTTCAGCAATGACAGATAATGGGTCAAGGAAGAACCCATTAGATTTACAGCAATGAAGGTCAAAGGTCAAGGTCGCACTAAAGGTCATCAGTGGTAATATCTCAGGCTTCAGACAAGATAGAATCTGGTGTTTTTGGTTTTTTTTTTTCCATTCACATCATCTCACCTTCAGACATCAGATGGGTCAACCCCTATGACATGGGTGACACCATATCAAGCCTTGGCTGAGGTCTGACTGCCTTGTCTTGTGTATATTTGTGAGGCATTATGGGTGTCACACTTTCTCCGCATGTTTTGTTTCTCTGTTCGTTATTTGTCAAACGTATTAAACGTCCCACATACCGGCAAAGTGAGGGCACGTTTTTTATTTTTTTTAATTTTTTTTCCACAATTAAGCCGTTATCTTGCCATAATTAGGCCATTGTGAAATAAAGTGTAACCATTTTTCAATATATAATTTGTTATGCTCTGCTGAGAAAGCAAAATTTTTTATCGCCATACATCAAATTAGACTGTCCCCATTCTGTCAAATTGTAAGAGAACGAGCCAAGAAAGTGGAAGTACTTTCCTGGCTGTGAATGTTTTTTTACAACTCTCTCTCTCTCTCTCTCTCTTTCTCTCTCTCTCGCTCAAGGAAAATGTGGGTCACAAGCGAGTAAAAGCTTAAGAACATGAGTTTAAATCAAAGGAACTGCAATGAATTAGTAGTATTAATCTCTGTGGTTTGTTCTAGCATTGGGTATTTTTGATCAAATTTAACTGAAGCGTGGATCCCAGATAAACGGACGGCATGAACATTACCTCTTCGTTGCAGGTTTGTGGTCAAAAAAACTCTCTATTTAAAAACACGGTCAAGTGTTTTCTTGAGTTTTTTACAACTAAACGACAGCACACGTAGTTCCTGAACCACTTGTCCTTTTTTTCTCACTGAGTCACTGTGTTAATATCAGAGCTAGCAAAACAAACTGAAGGAGCTAGAATGGAAGTGAGAGGAGTTGTCTATAGTAAAAGCTGTGTTTTAATGTGAATTTGAATTTTAATGTGATGAGAAACCTTGCCAAATTACATCTCGCGAGATCTCGTCACACCCTTAGTTAACACCTATGGCTCCATCACGTCACCTGTGAATGACAACTCCAGCCCCGGCGTAGGTCTGACTATAGTATTTGTTGCATATTTTTGCCTTTGCTGACCTCTGACCTTTCTATTAAGCCTGTATAGTTCACGTCATAAATCTTTATTCAGAAATTCTAAATATCAAACTTAATATGTTATTGGTGGACAATACAAACATTATTATTTTGGAGAAATATACATATATTATATACACATTAGACCTTACAGACCCTGTAGACCACATTAGACCTTATAGACCCTTCAGACCACATTAGACCTTATAGACCCTGTAGACCACATTAGACCTTATAGACCCTGTAGACCACATTAGAACTTACAGACCCCGTAGACCACATTAGACCTTATAGACCCTGTAGACCACATTAGAACTTACAGACCCCGTAGACCACATTAGACCTTAAAGACCCCGTAGACCACATTAGACCTTCCAGACCCCATAGACCACATTAGAACTTCCAGACCCTGTAGACCACATTAGACCTTACAGACCCCGTAGACCACATTAGACCTTCCAGACCCCGTAGACCACATTAGAACTTCCAGACCCTGTAGACCACATTAGACCTTACAGACCCCGTAGACCACATTAGACCTTACAGACCCCGTAGACCACATTAGACCTTACAGACCCCGTAGACCACATTAGAACTTACAGACCCCGTAGACCACATTAGACCTTACAGACCCCGTAGACCACATTAGACCTTACAGACCCCGTAGACCACATTAGACCTTACAGACCCTGTAGACCACATTAGACCTTACCGACCCTGTAGACCACATTAGACCTTCCAGACCCTGTAGACCACATTAGACCTTCCAGACCCTGTAGACCACATTAGACCTTCCAGACCCCGTAGACCACATTAGACCTTCCAGACCCTGTAGACCACATTAGACCTTCCAGACCCCGTAGACCACATTAGACCTTCCAGACCCTGTAGACCACATTAGACCTTCCAGACCCTGTAGACCACATTAGACCTTCCAGACCCTGTAGACCACATTAGACCTTCCAGACCCTGTAGACCACATTAGACCTTCCAGACCCCGTAGACCACATTAGACCTTCCAGACCCCGTAGACCACATTAGAACTTACAGACCCCGTAGACCACATTAGACCTTACAGACCCCGTAGACCACATTAGACCTTGCAGACCCCGTAGACCACATTAGACCTTCCAGACCCCATAGACCACATTAGAACTTCCAGACCCCGTAGACCACATTAGACCTTACCGACCCTGTAGACCACATTAGACCTTCCAGACCTTGTAGACCACATTAGACCTTCCAGACCCTGTAGACCACATTAGACCTTCCAGACCCTGTAGACCACATTAGACCTTCCAGACCCTGTAGACCACATTAGACCTTCCAGACCCCGTAGACCACATTAGACCTTCCAGACCCTGTAGACCACATTAGACCTTCCAGACCCTGTAGACCACATTAGACCTTCCAGACCCTGTAGACCACATTAGACCTCTCCTCACTGGAACTGTTGCAGTAAATGTGACTAAAAATAGTCACTTGTTGGATCAATGGTTAATGCGTCCAGTGACTGATACAAACATATGGTTAAAATACTGTGAGTTTCCTTTGAAAATGGTTGTTGTGAAATCCATCCAGGTGTTGTTGTCTACTTTTCCTGGAAATTCTTTCTGATTAATGATTTATTATTATTTTTTTTTTATCCATGCAGTTGCAGGTAGTGCTTGATGAAGCATATGGGAATACTTATCAGGTTTTGCTGTAAAGTAAATCCATGCGTGTTGATCTGATGCTGTCTCTCAGGAGTGAACAGATGTATGAAGCCAAGTGTGTATGTCAGAACCACGTCAGGAGTGCGATAGACGTCGATGCCACGCTGTCACTCTGACAACTCTAATTAAGCTCAAACCTCTGAGTTGGATTAAAGCAGGGGTGTCAAACACGTGGCCCGTGGACCACAAAGGTTATAATACTACAATGGAGATAGTAACAGTCAAGGACGTCAAACTTATTTAAGCTCAGACCAATGTGATCATAAGTAAAGCAATAGCCTAATAATTACATTGAAATAATTATTTAGATGTATATATTTTTTTTAAAATAGTAGATATTATAGTATTAATATACTACTATACTAGTACTAGAAATAACTAGGAATAATGACAAATACACAAACGCCTTTAAATTGTGAAAGTGTTTATATTTACAAACTATTTAAAAACTATGTATATTTGTCCTGTGTATATACTTTATATATCCTCCTGAGAATCATTAAAGGATTTCATTGTCTGTTTTTTTTTTTAACGTTAATTAACTGTCTTGATTAGAAAACGCATAATGCAAAATATTTTCCAGATCCTTTTTTTTAATTGATTTTTTTGGTCTACATAAAGCTGGGTCTCAGCACAACGCGCACACACATACAGACACACACACACACACACACACAATATGTATATGTTGTGTGTGTGTGTGTGTTTATATTAAAAAGATACAGTAGGAGACATAATACATTCCATACATATATGGTTCTAACATGTATTTCTTTATATTTCAGATGTTCCAAATGTTCTTAGAAAAGAGCACATATGAGCAAATATGGTTTATTTCAAGAAATGTTTATTATTCCTGCTTTTTGGACCCAATATTAAATGACAGATGTAGATATATGTTCCCTTAGGTGAAAGAAAAAAAAAAAAAACAAAACACTGCTCTTGCTCTGAGCCATCCCAAAATGTATGTACTTTTAACCACAGGGAGCATGTGAGAGTGAATGAATCATGGTCATTATTATTATTATTATTATTATTATTATTATTATTATTATTATTACTACTACTAGAGGTAGACAGGTACTAGTAAGAAAGTGCCTGTGCACCATTTTAACATCATCAAACCAAGGAAGGAACCAAAGAATATTGCCTTATTTGAATTGCAAACATAAAATCTGAGGGTAGACAGTTGAAGTGTTTATTTAACATTTAATAAAAAAGACACATTAGTTTTAAATATAGATTTATAGATTCTAAATCCATGAATTCTGGTATTTTGTGACTGTAGTACATTTTATTTGTGTGTGTGTGTGCATTTGATTTAACTCAGCATATCATTCTGCATCTGCTTTTAGTTGTGTTAAATTCACATTAACTTTATTCATTTTCACTTTCATCACACACACACACACACACACACAGTCTGAGAGATATATATCATGAATTAATGGGCTTTTTTTTGTTGTAAAAAGGACGGGTAAGGGGTGTGCGGTGCAGAGGGAAAGTGTTAAAAAAAACTTCACAGGACAATATGAACATTATAAACAATACAAACTATGATAGTAACAACAACCAGAACAACAACTGGCCAATACAGTAAATAAATAAATAATAATAACAGTATTACAAAAAAGAAAAGAAAAAATTTTTTAGACCTATTAGATGAGAAACACAAAACATTTAATCAGAACAGAACAGCAGCTGTTCATATTCATTATTATTATCTTTCCAGTTTCCTCCCACCATCCAAACACATGCACTGATAGGTTAATTAGTTAATCTAAATTGTCCATAGATTGTTTGTCTATATATGTTCAGCCCTGAGATGAACCTATATTGGATTAGACCCACAGTGACCCCTGTGACCCTAGTGAGGATAAAGCGGGTTCAGATGACAAGAACAGGAACAAAATTGGGACAGTTAAAGCCACTTAAAACATGGTTGTAAATGTAAATAGTTCTATAAATAAAGACACTGTGCTAACGTTAATGATTGTACTTGTGGGTTTTTCATGAATGTCAGTTCCATTGCAGGTTCTGTGTGTACCCCATCATGTCCACTAGTGTTCCATGCAGAACCTGCCCATTTAAACACCAATAAATCTGAACTTCTATAACAGCTGGCATTTGTGTGAAATACTCTGTTCGATTTCCAAAAATGTCCCTTGTTGTTTTCTATTTTTCTTTTCTTTATTTTTTTTTTGTGGTTTTATGGGTAATTTCTTTCTCGCTACGTTTTGTTCCACTTGAGCGGAGGAACTGTGACACAATCATTTCCCTCTGGGATTAATAACGTGTTCTGCTTCTGAAACACAACGAAGGTTAAGAAGTGACTCAAAGCAAAACAAGAATATATCCATTTCTATAATATATATATATATATATATATATATCCTTTCATGATGTTCTTTCTTCTTTTCTTTGAGGGTATGCATAAGCTTTTGTATACTTTTTATATGTATGTTTTATCCTATTGTTGACACAGTTTTGATATTATTGTTGCTTGAACTGGAGTTACACACTTGGTGTTCTGTACTTTTTATGCAGAACATCAGATGTTCTTTTTACCCACAATGTTTCATTATATTGTTTCTGACAAATATATGAACAAAAATAAATGAATACATTAGGTCTGTCAAAATGAACACTTTAACACAGATGAATCCATCATGATGATTAATCGCATTAAAAATATTAAGGCAATTAAATGGATGGTTCAAGTTGTTTTGTTGCTAATTAAATATTAATTTTGTATTTATATATAAATAAAATACATAATGATTTATATTATTGCATGTTTCATATAAATTAAACATATGCATTATATGTTTAATTTATATTAAATATATTATGTTCAATATAAATTACATTCATATTTTGCTGAATTATAACAAAATATGTTCATAATTACTCATTCATATTTCATAATTCATATTTTTGCTTATGTTTTGGATATTTTATCAAAGCTTCTTTTTCTGTATTTTCGAAGAATGTTTGAATATGTTTTGGAATTTTCTGCGCTTTTTTGTGTTACTTTATTTTTGGGCAAATTTCCCCATATTTTGTGTGTTTTTCTCTGCATTTTTTTGTGTTTTCTTAGTATATTTTTGTGGGACATTAGAGTTTAAAATCACCCCAAGACAGAACAGCTGCCTGATATAAAGTGTTTTGATGGAATTTTGTTTTCATCGAAGCATTTTCAGTTTAAAATACCACATTAATGTGAAGAACAACAGGCTAATGCTAGCACTGGGCTAATGCTAGCACTAGGCTAATGCTAGCACTAGGCTAATGCATCACCTAGCTTATGACAAACACATGAAATGCAGTGTTTTGTTGAAACTGTTGAAGGTGTTGAATAAACATGTTAATTACCTATACATTCACATTTTTGCACATTTTGGATGCATTTTCTTTCTTAATTTCTATATTTTAGAAGTTTAGAATTTGTATTAGGTTTGTGTGTTTTCGTGAATTTAGTAGATGTTAGCATGTTTTCTATATGTTTTGCTCTAAGTGTATTTATGTATCTTGTGGAAAATTTGAGTAAAAAAAAAAAAAAACTGAAACAGAATAATTAACTATCCAAGTGTTTTGGACATTGTTTTCTTTTTACCAAAGCACTTCCATTTTAAAATACCACATTAATGCAATTCATACATTAGCTAACTTAAACAAAAATGTTCAGTGCAATTATATTCCCTTCTTTCTTGATTCTGTTTGGTCATGCAAAACAAAACATAATTAATGTAGATTAAAATGTAATATTCAATCATGATTAATAAAAAATGATTCAAAGCAACCCTGTGATTAATCTGATTAAAATGTGTAATCATTTGACAGCCCTAAAATAAATAAATAAAAGTAGATGAGGGAGGAGATAAATGTGAAAGGGACTCACATCATTGTTATTAAAACAGATTAAATTCCACTTATTATTTATTTAATTGTGCCACTGAATGAATTATAAGTAAATGAAACCGTTATTGGTGGAATAATTACAGTGTTAGTCTTCATTTGTGTGGATTAAATAAAATATGAACTTAGATGTTCCCTGGAAGAAAAAAAAAGACCTGATGGCCTAAATATTAAAAAGGTCCTATATTTCATTGTTGTTGATTAAGGAAAGTCTGAAAAAACATGCTTGTTGAACAATGTAATGTAATGTATTTATAGAAAAATATTCACTCATTTACAGAAGAAAATTACAGATTTATTAAAGGTGAGTTGATGTGAATATTTAAATGTTTTCATCATTTTAACCTGGCATCCTGAAATATAATACTTTTCAAAATAAAAACAAGATAATGATAGTGAGAGCGAGAGTGAAATAGATAGATAGATAGAAGATAGATAGATAGATAGATAGATAGATAGATAGATAGATAGATAGATAGATAGATAGATAGATAGATAGATAGATAGATAGATAGATAGATAGATAGATAGATAGATAGATAGATAGATAGATAGATAGATAGATAGATAGATAGATAGATAGATAGATAGATAGATAGATAGATAGATAGATAGATAGATAGATAGATAGATAGATAGATAGATAGATAGATAGATAGATAGATATGATTAAAATAGATTAAATAAATAGTAAAATACTGATATAAAAGACAGTGACCTATCTCTATGGAAACGCTCTGAAGACATACTTCCTGGTATCTGAGTAGAATCAAGTAGAGCTGATACCATGTACTGGAAACACATCTCAATAGTTTACTTACTTTTAATCATGTTCCTGTTAAACATATACTTTACCTCAAATGACTTAAATATCAAAACTATAAATATTTGGTATTGAGAATCACTTTTAGAGCAGAAAGGTCCGTTATGGGAGGTGTCAATATTTTGGGATCGATCCGTACATCACTAGCACCAGGTCCGTAGGTGTTAAAAGTCTTCGGCTTCTTAATGAAAAGGTTAATTCTCCACTTTTAAGGCGGTCTTTCTGTCAGTGCCGGCTAAAGCCTTACTGACAGGTATTGCTGTTGTAACCCTACGGAGCTGACAGGGCGTCTGTAGCGAGGTGAGAAATGCTACATGCTAAGTGGCTGTCACACGTTGGGTAGCAGGAGAACAGATGACAGTCACTTATCCATGGAGGTGGACATGGCTGTCACACAAACTCAGCTGTGATTAAGCCTCGCTCACTCACTCACTCGCTCACTCGCTCGCTCGCTCATTCGCTGTGGCTCCATAGGCCTTTTTTGAGTGGATTCCTGACGCCTCTTGGCATCAGGAGTACTTTTTATCCCAATGATTTCTGTTTAATTAAGCTATGTTTAATTAACCCATAAGTGCTATTACAGAGCAAACTGTCTATGCCCAGGTAAACATAATTGAAACTGTGACGAATGAAGCCAAGAGTGGCCTATCATCATTAAATCCATGTGACATCGGTACCTCAACAAAGAGGTTAATCTGTGGTTCAGATAGAACATAATGGAGCTGTGTCCTGAGAGCAATTCACTGGGAAATCTGCAGCCGCCTGCATAAATACATAGACTTTCACACTGTTAAACCTCTGGTGTTCAGGGAGACTTTTTATGCACACTTTGTATTTCATGTTAAAAAAAAACCTTCTGATTATTTTTATAGAATTACTAATTCAGACTGACATGATTAAAAACAGATTATCTATCTAAATCAGGGGTCTCAAACATGCAGCCCGGGGGCCAAATACGGCCCAGCAAAGGTTCCAATGCGGCCCCCAGGATACATTTTATATATAGTCAAAGCTGTGGAACTGATTTTAGTTCAGGTTCCACATTCAGACCAATAGGGTCTACAGTCAAATTATAGCAGAATAACATATTAAAAGAATTACTCAATATTTTCTTCTCATTTTGATGTGAAAATAATGTAGATTACGCCTATAAATAATGACAACTTCAAATTTCTGTCTATCTTATAGTGGAAAAAATAACATTAAATTGGGAAAATATTTATACTTATGAAATATCCTATAACAATAAAATGTGAAAACCATGAACGAATATGAACAAACTGAAATTTCGAAAGAAAATTAAGCACAATTTTAACAGTTAAGCGTCTTTGTAGTAGATCTGATCCATAATGCACATGCGTAAATGATAAATCGAAGCAGAATATTGTTAGACTTGTATGTATTTTTCTTGGAATATTTCAGTTTTTTTTCAGGGTATTCACACCTTTTTTGTTGGATTTTTATTTTTTTTAAAGCAAGTTCATAAGGTAATAGGGTTTGTTTGCACTAAAACAAACACAAAAAAATTGGAATTGTAATTTATTTCTAGGTTAATATTCTATTATTTTACTGGTCCGGCCCACTGGACATTAAATTGGGCTGAATGTGGCCCCTGAAAGGAATGACTTTGAGACCCCTGATCTAAATAAAATAACAAATAGATAAAAATGATGAAATAAAATTAATGATTAACCATTTATTACATACTGTTGACTCCAGTGGACAGTTATTTCCACAGCTGTTCTCTTGTATATTCATGGGTTTGTGGGTTAATGCATCATCTAATACACATACATGTAACGTTGCTGTTGTTGATGGACAAAATAATATATATATTTTTTTTTTTTATTAATTTTTTTTGCATATTATCTCCATGAAGTAATAACTAAAGCGATAACTGCTATTAGAATATGTTAATATGTGAGAACAAATCAGAGTAGCTGAATGATGTGGGTTTTTTTATTCACTTTATTTTTTTAAATGCATGTTTTTTTTTTAGCATTCCAGGAAAAAAATAGTTTAATATAAAAATAAATTACAATTACATGATGTTTTTTTCAGGCCTAAAGATGAATAAAAATTCTCAGGAATTAAATAGTGACTAAGGTTCTCAGAATTCATACACCAATGGGTTAACAATAAATAAATAAATACATCTAAAAAAATTATAATAATTATTTAAAAAAAGAAAAATAAATAAAAATAAAAATAAAACGATCATTTCACAAAAATATAAGTAACCTCAACAAACATTTTGAAATGTCTAAAGGACAACTTTACCAATATTCTCCCTGTTATTAAACATTTTATGTATATTTTGTTGATCTACTGTGACCTTACAAGTGTAAATGATAAATTGAGACATAATCTTGTTAAAAATGCACATAGTTTTCTTCAGAAATGTCAGTTTGTTCATATTATTCATATTGTTTTAAAAGGATATAAACATTTTCATCACATAACTTTACTTGTTTCACTCTAAAACATAGAGGAAAGTTTAGAGTTGTCATTATTTTAATATTATTATGTTATTATTTCAGTGATCCAGCCCTCTGTAGATCAAAGTTGACACCCCTGGTATATATTATTTAGTCTTCATATATGTTACCACAACACTTTTATTTTACAGTGCAGTGCGACGGATGCCTGCTCACTTGTCTCTTTGGGTTTTAGACTAAATGTCCTTTGTTCTAATGCATCCCAGCTGTGCAGTAATGCCTGTGGGCATATTTCCACTACTCTTCCTTTAGGTTTCAAAGGAGTAAAAACATTAATGAACTGTTCAATAGACTCCGGCTCTTTGGTCCCTAAAGTAATGGCTAATGGTTTGTGATCTCTCTGGAGAGCTCTCCTAAAACCTTCTCACCTAAAGCTCCTATATCAGATCATTACAGAGTCACCCTTTGCTGCTTTTCGCACGCCTTTTTTCGCATTCTTTTTTTTTTTTTAAACATATTATTAAGCCAGTCGCACACCTGATGAAGCTTGAATGCAAGGCGTATTCCCAGTTTCCATCATGTTCCTTTTCATCTCACATGTGTAAAGCGTCGTCCCCACACTGGCTTTGTCAAATGCCACAGGGGTGAAACTGAGATGGTGTTGCATGAACGCCTCGCTGGTGGATCGTTATTAATTATCATCAGGTGGAATTATCGGGCTGATGTAACACAGGCTTGGGAATTTCACAGCCCACTGTCATGCTGAATTTCTGTAGATTTTTCCAGCCCCTCGTGCTAAATGTTGATAAGGCCGGGAAGATTTTTTGACAGAATGACGTTCCGAGACTGTGACAAACATGGCGTCACCTTAAATATAGTAGGTTAGATCCAAAAGTGTGTGTGTGTGTGTGTGTGTGTGTGAGCGTTCAAAGAGCGTCTCCATCCTTATGACAGTCCCTCTTCTTTTTCAGACTTTCTCCTGATTCTGTCAGTCACACTGGCAGTTGAATATACTCCAGCCAGATGTGGCCTGTGTTCACATCTACAGCAGATTGGGGATTTGTCACTTTCCGTGTATATACCCGTGTCCCGTTTTGGGAACCGCAGGACATTTGCCACAGCACAGTGGTTTCAAAGAAAAGAAAAGAAAAGAAGAAAAAAAAAAAAAAAAACCCAAAAAAAACCACTTTTATATCAGCAACATTTGTCCAAGGACCAGAGTTGTTCAAAATAGACACTTAGAAAAAGGAAGGAAAAAAAAAAAAATAGTACTATTTTAGAATGTTAACCCTTTATAGGACGCTCATAGAAATACTCTGTCACTGTCACATAACAACAACAACAACAACAACAACAACAACAACAACAAAGCAGCATATGTACACATCCTCTACATCAGGGGTCTCAAACATGTGGCCTGGGGGCAGTGGCGGATCGAGAGGGCTATTTTTAGACGTGCCTAAGTGAAGTTGGGGGGGGGGGGGGGTGCAAGACCCCGGCGTATAACAACAATGTAATAGCATTTCCAGAATTTATTTATTTTTTTATTTTTTAAATAAACATAAATAATTAAATATACATAGTTTATTTCCATTGACATTTACAAATAAATAATTATATTAAGGATATTGATCAACATTTCAGTTTGATGAGGGAACAAAAATACCTCCAGAATTATGTTTGTGAGCTAGTGATTGCAGTGATATTAAAAACTGATGAAAAAAATCAGAATTTAAGTAAAGAGTCATCATTATGAGATAAAAAAAAAACAATTATGAGATAAAAAAGTCAAACTTGTGAGATAAAAATAAATAAATCTCATAAATATGAGATAATAAATGCATAACACTTGAGATTATGAGATAATTATGATATATAGAGTCCTAATTTCTCTCATCCACTGATTTTCCCTCGAAAGTGACTTATTTTTCATACTATCACTTCTGTTTAGTTTGAAAAAGTCTATTCTGAGAATGTAAGGATTATAAAGTACAGATATTTATGCAAAAATGTAGATGCAAAAAAACCTGCCAGAAAAATGAATAGTCCAATAAAATACAGACACCTAAAAAAATCTACTTAAATACAGTAACAAAGTACTTCTACTTAGTTACTTCCCACCTCAAACTGACGTCAGACCACAGTGGAAATGCTCTGTGTTTTTTTTTTTTTGTTTTTTTTTAGGAATTAAAATTCGTATGTGTTCTTGAGTTAGTAAATGTCAGACAGATTCTTGATATTTTATCGGTAAACTTGGACAGACGCGCCACTGTGTGATGTTCAGTGTCGATGCGCTGGCGTTTTACTGATGGAGATACTTGTTTTTGCTCAAGCGATCTGCTATGACTGTAAAACGGTGCATGTAGCAGCACACTGGTGACAGTACCGCTGTGAATATGTGCTATTTCTGTGTTAGTAAATGGCTCCGTTTCAACACTAAATAGCGCCTCCACTCTCCTCTAATGGCACTTGGTCTTCTGTAGCTGATGGGGAACACGGAGCTGAGATTATACTCATAAACGCAGTACCTTTATGTGTGAGAGGTGTCCAAAATACTAACATTCTGTACAGCCACTTGTGTGGAAAAAATACTCTGGTAAAAGTAGAAGTACTGATTCAACTCCTTTACTGAAGTAAAAGTAAAAAAGTACAACTTCTCACTTGTAATAAAGTAAAAAAGAAAAAAGGAACTGCATTTTTTTGTATTGTAATGTGTAGATGATGCATTAGATCACGTTGCAATACACTGTTTTGTGGGTGTGGGCAGGAAATTTAGGAAAAATGGGAAAAAAAGGAAGTCACAATTCAGCTAAAAAGGCATCACACACACACACACATATATATATATATATATATATGATGGGCCATAGTTAATCACGATTAATCACAAATTAATCGCATATTTTTCATCTGTACATTAAATGGATTTTTTCATATTTGACTTCTTTCGACATGAGAACAGACAAATACTTGCTTTATGAAAAATAGATTTATTGCTACAATGAGAAATACTCTCAGTTCAAGTATCTACCATATGCAAACTGCATAGTAATGTTTATTAACGCAGTAGTGAGTTGAACTTCACACTCGATCCATTTAACACAAAAGAATGCACCTCAATGCACTGCACAGCAATTTGCATCAAATTCAAAACAAACAGGGTGATGCACAAAATGACTTAAAAATAAAGTGTGCATGAGTGTTCTAGAACATGACTCCAACGATAGTGCAGTCAGCCTATACCCTATAAACAGCTGTTTTGTTATATATCCTCTATTTTAACAGACCAAAGAAACTTCACTAAACATCAGTTCCGCACTTGTACTTGGCCAAGAGCCTCTCCTCTGTTTTCATAACAGTTAGAACCTGCAAATGACGTCCCCTGTCTTGATCAAAATAATGCGCCGTGACACTGAGATAACTCAATCAGAGTTATCTCAGTCAGGTCCAGTCGTCTCAGGTCAGCGCCACTGTCCTAGTCTGTTTGCGGCATCGACCTCGATGCATTGCTTCCAGTTGTCTGAGCTACGGAATGGCCCGAGGTTCAAATACGACTGCTTTAATCACGCGTTTAAAAAATTTGTGCCGTTAAAGGCATGTTGTGTCAACTTTGACAGCCTTAATATATATATATATATATATATATATATATATATATATATATATATATATATATATATATATATATATATATATATGTCATACATAGGTGTATGTGCTAATTCTCAACACTAGTCTTAAATAGATCATACATAATGATATTAATGACATTTATGTCAATTAAAATTATAAATACATTATAAATAGAGCAATAGATCCAGTGTCTCTATTTTTTTATTTGTTGTTTATAATATTATTGTATTTTATCTTGTTTTATTGTATGTTCCACTGTTGGGATGGAAGGGGGGGTTGCATACATTTGATTGTAACATGAGTACAGTGACAATGAAGGATATTAATTTATTAAAATACAAAGCACTGTCACTGAATGAATAAACTGGTGTTTTTAACATTTTGTTATCTGCATATTAACAAAAAGCAGTGTGTCCTCTGGCTCACAGTTCAACTGTTAGAATTTGGTAACAGCTGTTTTAAATAGGGATTCCCCCCCCCCCCCCCCCCTACACATTTCATCTACTTAAAACTGTTCAGAACATCTACTATTTTACAAAAAGTGTCAAAGATTAGAAGGAAAGTTCCTACTAGCTTGTATTTGACATTGTGTAATGATGTGTGTTTGTGTGTGTGTGTAATTGTATGATTAAAAGCTCCAAATTCTGAGATAAAAATAAAAAATATGGGATGAAAGGGTCATAAATATGGGATTAAAAAAAATGCATAATTATGAGTCAATGAGTTGAAATTCTGAGATAAAAAAGTCATAATCTCAAATGAGATTTTTTTTTTTTTTTTGGTGGGGGGGTCACAATTGAAAATGAATGCATCATGATGAGATATAAAAATAAATAAAGAAAAATAAGGACCCAATAATTATAAGATTAAACAAATCCAAAATCTGAGATAAAAAGTCATAAATATGAGATAACAAATGCATGATTGTGGGAAAAAGAATCAAAATTATTAGATAAAATGGCACAATTAAAATAAAATGTCATAATTATGAGATCAAAAATGTATAATTATGATATAAAAAGTCACAAATTTCCCCTGAAACCACGTATGCCACATATGTTTAATTTGAAAAAGTCTATTCTGAGACTGTAAAGTGTATAAAGTACATATATTTATACAAAAATGTAGGTATTAAAAGCAAAAAGCTGCCAGAAAAATAAATAGTCAAGTAAAGTACAGATACCTAAAAAAAAAATCTACTTAAGTATAGTCCTTTGTGTCATGATACAGACTCAGAGCTTGACTTTTATACGTTGTTTTTGCTGTTTTGTTTCTGCTTATCGGCGTTTCCTTCATTGAACCATTCAGGCTGTTGTGGCTTAAATGAGTCAAATAAAGTCAAGACTCTTTGGAGGTGTTACTGATGGCTGTTGTAATGAATCCTGATGTCTGCTTGTTGAGAAAATCAATTGTAAAACCTGCTCTTTGTTTTGCATTTGATGTCTAGTGTAGCTAGTGCTCGCTGCTTAGGCCCAAATGTTGTTTTTTTTTGTTTTTTTTTACATAATGATGAACGAGGCTTTTGTTAAGGAAGTGCCTCTAGTCGGCGTTGGCATTTTTACAAACAGTAAATTTGTTCGCAATAATGATTTATTCTCCTAACAAGAGTAGTTTTCACTTTATCATAGTTATATACAGGCACCAAAAACATGATTAGACCGTCAAAAGTCATCAAAAACACTGGTTTTTGCATTCAAGTAATAACTCCATGTGACTAAAACTGACCAAAAAAAACATGGAATGAATAAAAAATGTTTTAATAAGATTCATCTAATATTGTGATTATATGATTATTAATCTGTATTGTCTGATTTTTGTCACCACATACTGACATAATGAATACTCTGCTACATGGTTACCCTTTTAAAATCTTATTATTACCTTATAAGGTCATTGATCTGAATTGTACACATTTGTGATCGTGTGATTCATCTGTATTGTATGATTTTTAATATCGTTTAGATTTTTTTTGTATGGTTTTACATTTTATTCTCACTGAAAGTGATTTGATTTGAATGAATGAAACAGTGTCACTCATTCTGGCATATGATTATTTGGTGGTGGTCAGAGAGGCCGTAGGTGCAAAATGACAGCCGCGCTTTAAATGTAATTTACCACCACCAGAGCGAGCATGTGAGAGTGAATGAATAATGGGTCACTAATGTAAAGTGGCCAAAAAAGCACTATATAAATACAATCCATTATTATCATTACTATTATTATTATAAACACTTTATTTTATTTGGTTATCCACATTAAAAACTTAAAAAGACTCCACCAAGGCACCCCCCCCCCCCCACACACACACACACACACACACATCACCAAACTAGTATCACATATCCCTTGTGCCAATGTCAATATTTGCTGAAAATCTCAGACAAATCCGTCCACAACTTTTTGAGTTATGTTGCTAACAAACAAGCGGACAAACCCCAATGATTACATAACCATTCCTTGGCGGAGTAATCTGTGACCGTGAGAGGAGGAGCCAACCGGTAGCCAGAATGTCTTGGAATACATGTTGAACAAGTAGAACCGAAGGCTGGCACAAATCAAAACACGAAAGTGAAGGGATAACCAATTAGAAATGAACACGTACAGAACCGCCTCAAGCTCCACCTGTGGGTGGAGAAATGGACAATGGCGCCAAATATTAGCGTCATGTTCCAGACCTCCTGATTGGCTCGCCTCAATTTATCCTTGAAGACGGGACTTTCAAAGACCGGGTTCCTTACAGTTTAAATTCAAACTATTTAAAATATTAGTGTAGAAATACACAAACTAATGAACCAAAGACTAATAAAAGTGGCTTTAAATAAATCGGACACCTTTAAAGCACATCTTCACTAGATGTACAGTAGCCGAGATGACAACAAGCAGTGTTTTTATTTATTTATTTTTTAACACTTGAAACAAATATTGACTTTAATGAGGGTTTTAATTTTGTTTTAAGATAAGCTTTGGTGGTTATTTGCTTGTGATATCCTGTTGTGGTTTAAGCGTGTGTTTGGTTTTCTCGTCAGTACAATACAAACAGAAGAAAAAAAAACTGATGATAGAATCTGCATCCAGGTATGAAATGATAATGTTTAGTTAGTTTTTATTTTTATTTTTTATTTTATCCTGTCGGTCTGAAGGGCAGCGAGCTTCTCTCACGTCCTCCCATTATTTTCATATAGCTCATTTCTTATCAAATGTCAGCAGTCTCTTAATTAGTTTGCCTTCAGATAAGTCCTAATTGTCTTATGGAAGCCTATTCTAGGCATCTCATCCAGGGATGATTGCGTATCGCAATTACCGATGTTGCCATGATGATGGTCAGTGGTTTATTATGAAATTATTTGCACCGGGGAATCTAATCATTGCCTGAATGTTACCCTGTAGCATGTCAGCATTAATTAAAAATGAGCCTGAGACTGGATGAGGTAGAGGATACAAGTTTGTTATTGTCTAAACAAACAAAGCAGAAGCAGGAACAATGACAGCAAAGAAAGATATTAAATCAACACATGATTCAAATCGCAGCACATGTCGGTGTCATTGAAACCATTAGCTGTTGGAAACATGAGTAATTACCCCTTAATGTATGTATTGTATATAAATAAAATAAAAAAAAAAAACACTATTATGCGATCGCATCATTTAATGCATAATCAAGCAAGTGGTTGACATTTGGTCTGTTTACATGAGAGTTTTTCTTCCCGTTTAATTCAGAATAAAGGTTAATTCATATTTAAGACGACCATGTAAGCAACTAATTCCAGTTGAAAATGATCATTCCAAATTAAACTGAATTGTAAATAAAGTCACTGGTTTATTATAATTTCAAATGTGATAATTGCTTTGACATGAACGCATTTAATTCCTCTTTAACATTATTCCTGTCATTCTGCACATTTAGTGTCTGTCCTTCCATGTTGCTAGACAAAACAAAAAGCAAACCAGGAAGTGCGAACGAGGAAACCAGGAAATGCGATTGTGTTGTTCCAGGAGACATCCAGACGTTACAGTAAGGGTCCTTTCACACCAGCATGTGTTGGTTGCACACTAAACGACCCATTCGAACCAAAAGCTCTTGGTTCGGTTCATTTTCGTTGGTGTGAAAGCATCAATTGCACTCGGGTGCGCACTAAATCGAGCGGACCGAGACCTCCAAAAAGAGGTGGTCTGGGTCCGCTTGACACCGCACCAAATGCCAAGCTTTGATGCGGTCCCTTTGGTGTGAACGCGAACTCGGGTCCAAACCATAGACCTTTGGTTAAAACTACCTGTTCTTCGTCGCATAGTCAGCATGACCACATTCCTGTAAATAGCGAGTCTCCTCAGCCTGAAATGACGCGCTATGCGTCTTCGGCGACTTCAATGCATAAGCACGTTGTTCTCTTGACGCAGCCTTGATTCACTTGCAAATTGGATATTTTGCCAGAAATGTCCAATACAGAGAATATAATAAGCAACTATAAGAGCAAGTACCAATGTGTGAATGTGTCGCTCCATTTTAGGTCAAAATTGGCGCTTATTTCTACCGGAAGATAAATGAAACGTCAATCGAACCAACTTTGGTTCGTTTGCTGGTGTGAAAGCGGACCACATTGGAATCTTTATAAACATAGTAACAATTTCACTGGCTAGTGTGGACCAAATAATCGAACTAGTGGTGTGAAAGCGCCCTAAGTGGCCGTTCTGTCCAATCAGAACCCTCTGTACCTACAGAAAGACCAATTAACTAGAGCAGAATACACCCGTTTCCATGGAAACCTTTATTAAGAATGAACATTTCCATGTAAACACAAAGGAAATAGAATTGATTCAGAATTATTTTATTCAGAATAAATCATTTTGGATTAAAAAAAAAGCATGTAAGCCGTTATTTAGGGGTTAGCGTTAAAATAAGTAAAAACAACAGTGGATTTTGGAGGCGGTTATGGAGGACAAAGGACAACAACAAACTGCAAAGCACACACAAAAAAAAAAGAAAAGCACTGTTGAACCACATTTAAAAGTCCAAAATATCATAACACTGGTCTGCAAATAAAATGCTTCCGAAATAAAACTAATGAAATATTATCACACATTTAAGACCTCAAGTCTTAAATGGTGGTTGGATCAACTTTCCAAGATAAGTCTGGGGTTAAAATGTTGTTAGAATTAACAATAGAATAGGTTTTAGTCCAAAGGAATATTGTTCAAAACATTATGATCCATTCACTTTACAAGTTCTTTCTAGTGGAATATTTACTAATCCATTGTATACATGTACATAAACCACCATATATGTGGAATAACACACCATCATATATATTAAAAACATGAACTAACCAACACTAAAGTCATTTGTTTTGTGATTAATCTTATTAAATTATGTAAGATTTAACACAAATACTTTCAAATTAAATTGTAATGAATTTTGTAATAAACTGTCCCAACACAGTTTGTAATAAATTGCATGGTATTGCGTAATAATTACAAAAGATTATTACAAAATGCTCTTGCAACTTTTTGAATTTTTTTTTTTTTTTTTTTATCCCATAAGCGGGATTTTTTTTTTTTTTTTTTGGAAGAGCATCAGCATTCACGTAATAAGAAAAACAAATGAACAAAAGTAAGGTATGCAAAAACTTTTTTTTTTTTTTTTTTTTTAATGTAATGTGGCAAATTACATAACGCATTAGGGCAGTTTATGACAAAATATAATAAAATTAACAAAGTTATATTTTGGATGTTTATATAAAATACATAGTTCAATAGGTACAAAAGAAAACACACACATACACAAGAAAAATGAATTACACAGATAAAAGAAATAAAATCACAGGAAGTGGTTGTTTTTTTCAGCCTCCATTAAGTCCTTCAGAAGCAGCATGTGATCTGACCACAGTACTTACATGTATAAGTCATGTCATTATGTTGCTATTTATTGCTCTTTTTATGGCTTTTACAAATAATTGCCTTCATTTTCACCACCTCTTTAGTGAATTTCATGGTTGAATACTACATATGGTTCATTTAATATAAGGCTACAGACTGTGTTCAAGAAGTTTGTTTGAAAAGTCCACTCCAGTACCACAGAAAATAGTATTTTAATCAGTATTTCTTGTTTTTTCCAGGTCTGCAATTTTCAAAACTATGAATTTGCAAATGCACATGTAACCTTTTCTAAAGTTCATGTTTATTATTTGATCCTCTGCATGAAGATCAGGATGTTTCCTATATTTAATAAGTTGACAGTTTTTTTTTTGTTTTGTTTTAAATAATCACATTCTTTTTTCATATGAATATTTATTCATTTTTATATCTTCTATATTCTATAGTACATAACTATTCCATATTCTATAGTTTTTATTTGCTAATTTATTATATTTTATAGCGTCTGTAGTTTTTTATTGGGATATCTGTTCTATTTTATATTGTATGATTTCTATTTGCATGTTTATTATATCTTCTATATTATTATAATAGTGTTTTATGCCTATTTTTTTCTATTTTCTACTGTTTTTCTATGTATATTTATTCTAGACTTTTTATATGTACATTTATTATATGTTTTATAGTTTTTATATGCTGATTTATTCCACATTGTATAGATTTTTATGCATATTTTTTTCTATATTCTATAGTTTTTTTTTTACATGTATATGTATTATATATTCAATAGTTTATATGTACATATTTATTTTTATCTTGTATTTATTTCTTGTGTATATATGTACAGCACCATTGCCAGTGCTGAGCTAACCTGAAAATGTGGAATGACAAATAACATCAAAGTCAATCAATACTTTGTTTAACTTTTTAAGTAAAATATATCATTGACTGAACGTAAAAACAAGCATTTATCAAACTAATGAGCGTAAATGGGTCATATGTTATGAGTATAAAAAGTTTAGAAACTGTATTGTACTTGAATTATTTACATCAGTGACTCCGACCTTAAACATTTGAAATCAATTACAGATTTTAAAAACATCTCTTTAATTGTCTTTACTCAAATTATATCAGTATTGTAAACAATTACAAATAATTATGTTTAACATACAAACGATATGTGCAATTTAAGTTACCCTTCTTTAATTAAATTGGGTCACATTTGCTTCTTTACAAAGTTACTACATGTTTGTAAATAAAATTAGCACATTTAATAAGTTTTCTACATAAAAGTACGACTGTACAAACACATTTAGTGATGGTCTTTGAATAAGAAAAAAAAAGTGTTAAATTAAATCTTAAACATATGTACTGAAATACTAATCATATTTAGCTATCTGTTATTTATAGACACCCACTTATAAATTGTACCTTAATTGAGACACAATGAATATAATATTTTCTTGTGAAAAATATGGGAAAACTTTAATCAAAGTAGAAAATAAAAGCAGCTAAAATGAGTTATTATTATTATTATTATTATTATTATTATTATTATTATTATTATTATTAGCTTATATTAGATTTAGATAGGATTAATTTCATTCCTCTACTTAGAGATGGAACGTCCTGCAGGTTTAATGTCACATGCACTGATGAATATGTCACCCTTTGTCAGAGGTGGTAAAAGTACTCACATTCTATACTTAAGTAGAAGTACAGCTATTTGTGTGAAAAACTACTCTTGTAAAAGTACAAGTACTGATTCAATTCCTTTAATGAAGTAAAAGTAAAAAAAAAAAAAAAGTCTCAACTTGTGAATTGTAATCAAGTAAAAAAGTAAAACAGCATTATAATTTCTTATTTAACCACGAAATATCATAAATGTTTCCAAAGTATCTGAAAATAAAGTCTTTAAAAATGACTTACTGTGTTGAAAATGTACTCAGTACTCAGTTTTGTGGATATGGGCAGGAGACTTAGGAAAGAGAAAAAAGATAAAAAGGCATCATTATGGGAATTTAAAAAAAAGGCATAATTACAAGAAAAAGAGTTGAAATCATGAGGTAAAGTGAAAATTCTGAGATAAAAAGTGAAAATGATGTGGTAAAAAGTTATAATTATGAGAAAACATCAAGAGAGTAACATAAAAAAAATCATACATATGAGATAAAGAGTTGAACAATGATGAGATAAAGTGAAAATTGGGAAATGAAAAAGTGAAAATTATGAAGTAAAAAGTCATAATTAATGAGAAAAAGTCAAGATTGTGATACAAACATGTCATAAATATGAGATAAGAAACACATAATTATTAGATAAAAAAGTCAACATTATGAGATAAAGAGTTGAAATTATGAGATAAAGTGAAAATTAGGAGATAAAAAAAGTCATAAATTGGAGCTAAGAAATAAATAATTATGAAATCAAGTTTAAATTTTGAGATAAAGTGAAAATTAGGAGATAAAGAAATAGGATTCTGAGATTAAAAAAAAGTCCTAAATTTCAGATGAAAAGTCAAGATCGTGAGATAAAAAGGCATAAATATGAGATAAGAAATAAACAATTATGAAATTGAAATAATTATGAAATCTTATTTTCTTTTTTGTCTTGCTTTTTTCCCATCCAATAGAGCACCTCTAATTATTATTGCTTTTTTTAAAAGTTTTTTTTAGTTGCTTTTTTAAATTACGAAATAGAGTTGAAATTTTGAGATAAAGTGAAAATTAGGAGATAAAAAAGATAGGATTCTAAATAGTCCTAAATATAAGATAAAAAAGTCAAGATTGTGAGATAAAAAGGCATAAATATGAGATAAGAAATAAATAATTATGAAATCGTATGAAATCTCTTTATGAGATAAAGAGAAAATAAGGAGATAAAAAAGTACTAACTCTGATTTTTCCTCTGAAGTGACTTATTTCTTATTTACTTTTATACTATCACTTCTGTTTACTGTGAAAAAAAAAATCTATTCATCAAATGTAAGAAATATAAAGTACAGATATTTATTCCCAAATGTAGGAAGTAAAAGTTACATCCACCTAAGTACAGTAATGAGGTACTTTTACTTAGTTACTTCCTACCTCTGCTCTTTGTGCAGATCGTGGATGTAAAACCACCTTTAGAAAAACTCAAACCTTCACTAAACTAAAGCCTTTTCACTCAGGACTATTACAGAGGACTTTTTGGTTTCCTGGAAATTAACCAACTCATACCTGCGTTCCATGCGGCATTTCCACCAGTTTTGCTCGAGTCAGATCTGATGTCAAACCTCTCACTTATCTGTGGAAAGACAGAAAATTGTTCGTCGGTGAGTGTTACCATGATAACCTTTCAAGAGTTCGCTCTTCTTAGAATCTTTCGGTGAATACCTCTCTGACATGAGCATTATAAATTTGCACCCGGAAACTCTTTTTTGATCTTATATTTATAACTGGGCACAAGGTCTATAATGCACTGCTGCAAAACTAATCCATTTTCACTCCCATGTCCACCCTGTTGATCATGGTCAGTCCAGTGGAACCACAGAACCTTTACATTCATACTATGGCTGTGGCAGTGATGTGCAGTTATGATCAATGTAAATAATACTAATAATACTATAAATCACATGTCTGTATGATTCGAATGCTTTCAATCATTTTCGTGACCAAAATCGCCGTATTTGCTTGTTTCCTATTCAACTGAATATCGAATATGATATCATCGAATATGAGGCAGCTCCGAGCCATGCCTCAACACAGATTGCGCAATCCTTTGTTAACTGTTCTTTGAACAGGTCACAGTACTCACAGGAAATTATGGAAAAATGAAAGAAAGAAAAAAATAAATAAAAATCACAATTGACATAAAAATGCATTATAATGACATTTTTAAAAAGTCGGAAATATGAGATCTTAAAAATGCATATTTATTAGCAAAAAAGTTCAAACTATGGGATAAGTCATAATGATGATGATGATTATGATGGTGATACACTGTCACAACTGTTTATTTAGAAAAAGTAACGAGTCTATTCCGAGAATGTAAGGAGTAGAAAGTACAGATATTTATGAACTAATGTAGGGAGTAAAAATAAAAAGTTGCGAGAAAAATACTCAAGTAAAGTACAGATACTGTACCTTATTCTGATGTAAAAATGTCAAAAGTATGAGATGAAAAGTCAGTCATGATAAAAGGTGTCATGACAAAAAAATTATATATATATATATATATATATATATATATATATATATATATATATATATATATATATATATATATATATATATATATATATGAAATAGAGTCAAAATTGTCAGATAAAAAGTCCTAATTCTGAGATAAAAAATTAATTATGACATAAAAACCATGATGAGAAGCTCAAATACAGGATATATATATATATATATATATATATATATATATATATATATATATATATATATATATATATATATATAAAGTCACAATTTATTTCCTCCACTGAGTTTCCCCCTGAAGTGACTCATTCTGAGAATGTAAGGAGTATAAAGTATAGATATTTATGAACAAATGTAGGGAGTAAGAGTAAAAAATGCCAGAAATATCTAAAAAATAATGTACTTACAATACTTATAGTACTCATAATTAGTTATTTCCCACCTCGTCTGTTAAATAACAGTAACATAATCTGAAAATGAAATACAGTTTGGAAGTATTTTGCATAATACTGATCTACAGACTTGGTACTGTGTAAGTGTTTTGCTTGTGCATAAACATGTACAAATACTGCCTGTACGTGTGTAAACAGCACCATGTTTGTTTCAAAGTAACCATGACAACAGGAATTTGATGTAAATAAATGGGGCACGTCCTTTTGTAGATCAGCACCTTTGACCTTGTCTTTGTGTAGCTAATGAAAAGTGATTGAACGGGATGTTTTGCTGTGTAGTTTTCTGGCAAAAGTTTCATGAAAACAGTCAGAGAACAATATAAATAGTATGGAGTGTCTGCATAAGAAGGCAGGTGGGGAAGCGACAGAAATACGACTACAAAGCCAAAAGAAAAACTGAAAACGAGAAAAAAGAAAGAGGCTTCACTGGGGAACAATAAAGGTGTGTTTATTCTGCAGTAAGAGGAGGTAGAGGCACAGGAACAAAACTCAAATAGACTGACTGGAGAGGGAGAGGGGGGTGGGGGGTGGGGGGTGGGGGGCGTCCTGTGGTCAAATGCTGTGAATTTTGGGCCGGCGTTCAACACTGGTTTATGCTCCGAGTGCAGCTGGCCCCGTGTGAGGCCACGGTGGAAATGTCTGATATTTAAAATAAGTCCAGTCGGGGGGAAAAGGACGAGAAAAATAACACAACGACAGGTTTTCAGGTGTCGTATAATAATGTGGAGAAGTCAGAGGATTCTGCTTTAACACTGGAAAACAAGAACAGAATATGTGAACGTGGAGACTTTGGCTCCAGAATTCACCCATAAAGACCCAGAAATACTTCTGTGTCTGTTTACAAATGATTTTTTTTTTCTCTATTTAACCATTTTTAATTTTTACGTACTATTCAGATCAAATTTGAGCCATTTTAACGTGACGTCACATAAGCGACGCGTTATACAGTGGTTAATCTGTCTATCATTTGTTCATACGTTTTTCAAATTAAAACCAAAATAAGACGAAAAAAACAACTCGTTTCTTCATTATTTGTTTCTAAAAACCAAAATGAAAAAACAGATAACGATCAGTTTTTTGTTTTTCTTCGTTATTGTGTTTAAACAAATAATGGTAAAACACGGATAACGGCCATTTCTTGTTTTATCTCATTTTGAGCTGAAGCCAGTTGAATAAACCAGAAATTAATCTTAACAACTGAAAGAAACATGTCCACCAGACTTGAAGATGATTAAACAGCTGTTTGGCAATGATGGAAAAAACATATGCTGAGGTTTCTAACAAGCTAACACGCTAAACTGTCATCAATACACAAGGTAAGTACAAGCTGTACACATATACGAGATATACATATACATATAAACATAAATATTGTTTTTGTGTTCTTATAAAAAGTACATACCTGGAATATGACACTAATTTTCTCCATGGTCATATCTTCAGGTCTTACGGTGACCCTCTTAGTTTCCCAAAATAGGACACAGGTTTCTATCTTTGTCACTGCAGGTCAAAGGTCATTTCTGGTTTACTCAATTTGTTTCAGGTCACAATAAGATAAAACAGGAAATGGCCATTTTCTCCATTATTCATTTAAAGACGAAAACGAAAAATGAAAAACGGATCGTTATCCGTTTTTTCATTTTGATTTTGAAGAAACAAGTTGTTTTTTTTGTTGTCTTGTTTTTGGTTTTATTTTGAAAAACGAATGATAAACGTGATTGTGTTTTTTTTTGTTTTTTTTTTGTTTTTTTTTAAGCCCTGTGAGGCGACATTGTTGTGATTTGAGGCGCTATAAATAAAATTCAACTGAATTAAAACAATCAATAACTAGTCAATAGTTAACTAAAACTTGGATTCAAGATTCAAGAGGTTTGTCACAGTGATGTACAAGTACATGCACCACGAAAAAATACATATGTTGGGGGTGCTCCATAAAACACAGAATAAAAACAGTTTGTAAATAACAACAGTAAACTTTTGTGAAGAATAAAAAAACATTTACAGTTTAAAAGACAATTTTTAAAAGACCAAGGTCAACACACACAAAGCAGTCACACCATAAAAATAAATACATTCATTTAATATTATTTAAAAGTCACAGCCTGGGGTAAAAAAAAACAAAAAACTGTTCTTCAATCTACTCGTGCTCGCTTTTATACGACGATATCTATTTCCTCATGGCAAAAAATAATAATAATAATAATAATATTATATATAAAAAAATCAAAAGAACGGTTGTAATTGTAGAAGTAAAGGTGCATTAATATTTTGTCATTTCACTTCACTTTATTGCTCTTTATCATTTTTCCTGTTTTTCATCCAGGTATTAATTATTCTGTTAATTACAGCTGGTTGTTGCCCTTGCATACGGTGTGGATTTACAGTGATGCATACATATCACATACTCATTTGCATCTTTTTGTGCGGGCGATCTATCTGGCAAACAAAGGCAAAAATGAAAATGTTTACATTTCCGAATACTTCCCCTGGACGGTGAAAGGTGCTGGAATTACAGAGTCGGCAACTATCAGCGGCAGAAGTTTCCAAAGTCAGGTGAAACGAGTCGTCCCTCTCCGCACAGACAGATGGTAATTGAGTGAAGCGGCGGTGGTTAATATTTAGGGTGCATGCTAAACGACCACTGGAGTTTTAAAGGGCATATGGCACAAGTCATACAGGAATTAAACGTCTGGCAGGAACAGAAGGCCAATATCTTCTTCACCTTTTCAGCTGACAAAACAGCCTTTGCATAATAGACTGAGCTGCACATTGTTCTGCTGGAGAGGTGACGACTGCTGCTGACGGATGCTTGGGCTGAGGGGAGGGGCATAGGTATGAAGGGGCGTACCTATGTGTGTGTATGTAGGGGACTACACACACACACACGCACACACACACACACACAAAACCATACTCACACACATAGTTTGTACTCAAGTAGGCATTGAATAGTGACTGTAAGCATATTTTTTAAAAAATAAAATAATAGGCCTAATAAAGTTTACTTCACTGGACTATTAGAGGTGGATGGGAAAACTAAGAGTAAGACAAAAAAAGAGACAATTCCAAGTCACTCTCTTATATGTGAAAAAAAAAATGTAATCAAAATCCATCCATAAGTTTTGGAGTCAACTTGATGACCTCTACACACCCATACCCCCCCGGATCACCACCAAAATCTAATAATTTCTAGATCTCCCCATTACCAACCTTCAAATTTCATCAAGATCCGTCCATAACTTTTCGAGTTATCTTGCTAACTAACTAACAGACTCCAGCAAAAACATCATTGGGGGGGGGGGGGGGTCTGTCATGGTGGAGGTTTGTGCTCTCAGAGTGCTCTTCTAGTTTAGGATATTTCATTAGCCTAGCCGCATTAGACGTCCCTAGCAGCAGCAAATGTAATGTGCTACAGTAGTACTTTAGTTATGCTCAATGTAACTTTTGGCTAGTTTTCCCTGAAACTAGCCGACAAATCACAGTGAAGTATATAGTCAGAGGGCGGGCAAACAACCGAAAACAACCATAGAAGAAGAACAACAATGACGATAGACGGCTGCCGACTGGGTGAACAATGTGAGAAAACGTCAGAAATCTTTAAGTTATTTTTACAGAAGCGACAATAATCCTAAAAAATGTCATAATTCGTAACTTTCTCCAGACTCCTCCATGAACTTTCCGGCGTCTAACTACGTCATCCGAAAGATTACCCTGATTGGTTGTCGTACCGTCCTATTGCATACAGAGGATTTGAAAGACAACCTTTTAGCCCCGCCCCCCCCTGACTGTGAAGCACCACTAGACCCAGACCCATGAATAGGGATAGCACGGCTAGGCTAATATTATTTTATTGCTTTTTTTCTGGTTTTAATCTAAATTTTAGAAGTGTTTTTGAATATAAATCGTGGAATTTTCATCGCTTCTTTTGTTATTTTATGTTTTGGTGGTTTCTTTCTCCACATGTTTTTTTTTTTTGTTTTTTCATCTATTTTTTTGTATTTTAAGGGAAATTTGACGACAAAAAACCCCACCATAAAACAAGTTGTTTTGTTGAAACTGTTGAATAAACATGTTATTTGCATTTATATTCATATTTTTGCATATGTGTTGGATATATTTTGGGTGTTTTTTTTCTGAATTTCATAAGATTTTTTCAATATGTTTTGGATTTTTTTTGGTGTTACTTTTGGATTTTAACTTTTTTTTTTTTAAGTTATTTTTTCCCGCATTTTTTGTGCTCCTTCCTGTATTTTTAGGGAAATTGAAGTAACCCCCCCCCCCCAAAAAAAAGACAATGAACAGAACAGTCAATCATGATTAATTGAAAATAAAAATTGTAATCACTTCACAGCCCTTATTATCTCTTTCACTCTGTTCAGATAATATGTGATTTATTACTTTTATTCACTGATATTTCACATAATGCGTCAGATATTTCTAATTGTTTGTGCTGCTTCTTGTCACTGAAATAATGACTTGAACCTTTACAAATGATTTTCCTTGTTGTATTTGAAAGCAATAAAAAAAGAATATGAGAAATAAATAAATTATGAATGCACAGTACAGCATGACTGGTAATATTCCTGCATATCCAGTTGTAAATAATACACCAAATACATAAAAAAAAATACAATATAAAAGCTGATATTTTTAGCTTGACAGTATGACATTTACAACAAAGAAGCTGTTGAAGTGTGAAAATACCCTCCATTTAGGCTTCACCTAGTTTATGAATCATTCATAGCCTGGTTAAATACACATATCAAACATAAGCAGTGAAGTGAACTTTGACTCCCACACTAACACTATCTGCTTTAGCTTTTTATAAATAATATTATGCACAAAGTCAGTGTTTGATATTGTTTTTCCAATGAGTGCATGGTGTGTTTGTCTGTGAATTACAGGGAGGGAAGTAACCAAGTAAAAGTACTTTTTAGATTATTTTTTTTTTTTTTAGGTTTTTGTACTTTATTTGAGTATTTATTTTTCTTATAATTTTGTACTTTTATTCCCTGCATTTGTTCATGAATATACGTTATACTCCTTACAAACCTTCTGTGTTGTAATTATGACTTTTATCTTTTGTTGTGATTTTTTTATGCCATCATTTCAATGTTATCTCATAATTTCGACTCTTTATCTCATAATTATACATTTCTTAACTTGTATTTTAGACTTTTTAATTACATATTTGGACTTTTTATCTCATAATACATTTATAATCTCATATTTTAGTGTTTTTTATCTCATAATATAGATTTTTTTATCTCATGATTTTGACTCTTTATCTCATAATTGCATAGGTTCAGTTGGTAGAGCGGGTCAGCCTATGACTCAAAGGTCAGCGGTTCAGCTGTCCACATGTTTAAGTGTCCTTGGGCAAGACACTGAACCCTGACTTTGTCTCCCAGTAGGACTGACAGAACCTTAGAAACCTACTGGAGTGTGAATGTGTGAATGTGAGGCTAATGTCAAGCACTTTTTGAAGGTGGAAAAGTGCTGTGGAGTTTATTTAAACCATTTCTTATCTCATATGTGAGACTTTTTCTCTCATAATTTGTACGTTTTATCTCACATTTTTAGATTTTTATCTCTCAAATTCAACTTTTATCTCTTAATCTTCTATTTTACAGATTTTAATCTCATATTTTTTGCTTTCAATTTCATACTTTTGACTTTTTATCTCATAATTAATCTTATATTTGACTTTTTTTTTAATCTTATAATGATGTATCTTCTTTTTTGTCCCATCTTTTTCCTACATTTCCTCCCATACCCACAAAGCTGAGTACTGTGACCAAATCAAACACATTTTCTTTATTAGGCTTTTTTTTATTTTTTTTATATTTTTTGAAACTTTGATATTTTTTTTTTTCCCCTGGTTAAATAAATATAATTTCATCATTTCACTTTTAGCTTTATTACAATAGACAAGCTCTACTTTTACTTCAGTAAACGAGTTGAATCAGTACTTCTACTTTTACCAGAGTACTTTTTTCCACATAAGCAGCTGTACTTATACTTAAGTAGACATGTGTGTGTGTGTGTAAGTAACAAATGTTTACGCACATAGTGAATTTACATATATTCAAGTGTTTTGCTTTTTTCCTAGTATAAAGATACCCCTGGTGTCAGAAAAACTGCCTTCGATGTACATTTTGCAGGACTTTGATGCATGTTTTTTTTTTTGTTGTTGCTTACAGTGGGTTGAATAAATGTAGATTTGTTTCTGAAGACACCTGAAGTTCTACTTTGTGCGATGTCCCACTTTTTCTGAAGTCGCGCTACAGCTGCTGTGCGAGTGGAGTGCAGCGCAGCTCGCTTTTACAGACAGAATTTTATATCACTGGACACTTTAATGAGTCATATCTCAAAATGTTCTGCTCTTACTTTATAGCTGAGCTCCCGTAGTTTATATATAAAGAGACTTTTCATGAATTCACCTGCCTTTATGAAATAGAAAGCAAAGTTAACCCTTTAATGGCTACCATTGTAACAGATCTAGATTTATTTATGTCATTATAATAGTAACAAGAACATGTCTCCATTGCCAGCTCTATTGAACCTTTTTTTCCAGGAATAACCTAACTTTCAATATACGCAAATGATCATTATTATATTATATGTAATACATGTTCATAACAGTGTAATAATAAAAATAAAATAGATGTGATAGAAATAGAGTTTTTGGTTTGTCTAGATCTTTCTGCATCCACGTTCCAGCTTCTTACTTTTACTACTTTTTATTTCATCAATTAACTGTATGAAATGAAAATAAACGGTGAAAAAGTCAACAAAAACAAACTGGCGGAACACACTAAAACAGCACTATCACTATTATTTACAAGAATTCAGCACCTCAATAAAACATAGTTTAAAACCTCAATAAAACACAGTTAAAACCTCAATAAAACATAGTTAAAACCTCAATAAAACAGTTAAAACCTCAATAAAACATAGTTAAAACCTCAATAAAACAGTTAAAACCTCAATAAAACACAGTTAAAACCTTAATAAAACACAGTTAAAACCTTAATAAAACACAGTTAAAACCTCAATAAAACACAGTTAAAACCTCAGTAAAACACAGTTAAAACCTTAATAAAACACAGTTAAAACCTTAATAAAACACAGTTAAAACCTTAATAAAACACAGTTAAAACTTTAATAAAACACAGTTAAAACCTTAATAAAACATAGTTAAAACCTCAATAAAACACAGTTAAAACCTCAATAAAACAGTTAAAACCTCAATAAAACACAGTTAAAACCTCAATAAAACACAGTTAAAACCTTAATAAAACACAGTTAAAACTTTAATAAAACACAGTTAAAACCTTAATAAAACATAGTTAAAACCTCAATAAAACATAGTTAAAACCTCAATAAAACAGTTAAAACCTCAATAAAACACAGTTAAAACCTCAATAAAACATAGTTAAAACCTCAATAAAACAGTTAAAACCTCAATAAAACACAGTTAAAACCTTAATAAAACACAGTTAAAACCTTAATAAAACACAGTTAAAACCTTAATAAAACAGTTAAAACATTACTAAAACACTTAAAACAGTTAAAACTTCACTAAGACACAGTTAAAACTTGAAATGATTTGATAATGTTATCAGATCCATTTCTGTTCGTCAGTGGTCAGGCTCTTTGATTGATTATGCAAATGAACATTCTGAATCTGTGCATATCTACTGCTCTACATGTCGCTTTAATTACAAAATAAAACCTTCAGTATGTACTGTAAATACCATGAAAATGCACAAGAAAAGCACACACTAAATTAAAAAAAGCATGTACATACAGTGTATCTGCAGTACAGTGTGCATGCATATATCTAACAAAGAAACTTAATTAAAGCACACATGAAAGACACACTGAAATGTTCTGTATCTTTAAAACAGCACATTGTGAGTCTGTGAATATACATCCTCTACTTTTGCCTGCTGTGTTTTATTACTCAGTCATAAAACCTCAAAGCAGAAGTAATGTGCACAGTATGTAAAATAGAAAATTACAAATGATAGCGGTGATAGTAAAATGTAATTTGACTTGTGTTTCAAGTGTAGAAGGAATGAACACAACATTCCAATTATGATCATAGAGCTATTCCTAGCATTTAGACGCATACAGAAACATGGAGCATTCTTCCGGTTGGCGCCATAGAAGAAGAAAAATACAGTAAACAACCGTGGCAGATTTGAAGCAGACATAGTAGACGGAGGAAAACAACCATGCAGCAGCTCAGTATGTTTAATACAAACTGTTTAACATGTTAGCCACGTTTAATTACCAAAATGATTACGAACTTACTCACGACGACGGCTTCTGTTGAGAAAAAGTAGTCCAGTTGGAACGTTATTGTTGTTCCGAAGCAACACTCCACTGGTACTGTATAGGCTAGCTTGTTCCGCTGCTAGCTCTATTTGTTGACGTTGAACTGCATGAATATTTACTTTCAAAGTAGCTGAACGACCTGCGGAGTGATATGGTACTGTGAATCTGATGTGATAAATCTCGTTAATGGCACAGCGGGCGCCTGCAGAACGTTAGGAATGTCCATTCAAAGGGTCGTCGATTAATTATGAGAAACATTTCAAAGAAGAAGACGTTTATATAATTTCTATTAGTGATCGATAAGAAGTCACATAAAGGCTTTCGTTTGGTGCCATGACCTTTGACCTTGAAAGATTAAACCCGACGTTGTCTATGTTCAGATTTCTAGAGACGTCTTCTTAAATCCCATTCAGCCAGAGGTCATAGCAGAGGTTTTTTTTTTTTTTTTTTAGGCCAAGGTCAAAGAAACTTGTTCCATGAATTGTGAAATATACAGTTTTGTTTGAATTTTTGACCTTTTGACCCTAGTGGTTTGCAATGGTTTGCACTATAGCTTGAAAATAGTCAAACATATTGATATGATTCCTATTCACAATACATAGGGAATGTATGAGCTGTCATTTGGTGCCATGACCTTTGACCTTCAGTGACCTTGAAAAGTCAAATGGATGTGGACAACAGGAGTCTTGGTTCTATTTTTAACAGGTAACATATATAGTAGGTAAAGGTTTTTTTTGTTTTTTTTTTTTCCTTGGGAAGCAAAAGAGTGTTTCTATCTAGTGCCAACTGTTGCTATGGTTACAAACACCGTCATGCCCACATTACTTCATTATAGAAAGGTGCACTCCCTTCCCTTCCAGTTCTGACCCAGAAATGACAAGAAGACAAATGGTTTCCTTTTATCGTGCTTCAGTCATGCATGCAGTCATGTATACATCTGTTTTCATCAATATTCATCAAAAATCAAACAATGTCAAGGTTTTTTTCCCCAGAGACTGTTAATGTATCACACTGAAAATCAGAGGTGAAAAGTAACTAAGTAAAAGTACTTCCTTTACTGTACTTAAGTAGATTTTTTAGGGATCTGTACTTTACTTGAACATTTATTTTTCTGGCAACTTTTTACTTTATACTCCTTATATTTATATAAATATCTGTACTTTATACTCCTTATATTTATATAAATATCTGTACTTTATACTCCTTATATTTATATAAATATATGTACTTTATACTCTTTACATTTATATAAATATATGTACTTTATACTCCTTATATTTATATAAATATATGTACTTTATACTCTTTACATTTATATAAATATATGTACTTTATACTCCTTATATTTATATAAATATATGTACTTTATACTCTTTACATTTATATAAATATATGTACTTTATACTCCTTATATTTATATAAATATATGTACTTTATACTCCTTATATTTATATAAATATCTGTACTTTATACTCTTTACATTTATATAAATATATGTACTTTATACTCCTTATATTTATATAAATATATGTACTTTATACTCCTTATATTTATATAAATATCTGTACTTTATACTCCTTATATTTATATAAATATCTGTACTTTATACTCCTTATATTTATATAAATATCTGTACTTTATACTCCTTACATTTATATAAATATATGTACTTTATACTCCTTATATTTATATAAATATCTGTACTTTATACTCCTTATATTTATATAAATATCTGTACTTTATACTCCTTATATTTATATAAATATCTGTACTTTATACTCCTTATATTTATATAAATATCTGTACTTTATACTCCTTACATTTATATAAATATATGTACTTTATACTCCTTACATTTATATAAATATCTGTACTTTATACTCCTTATATTTATATAAATATCTGTACTTTATACTCTTTACATTTATATAAATATATGTACTTTATACTCCTTACATTTATATAAATATATGTACTTTATGCTCCTTACATTTATATAAATATATGTACTTTATACTCCTTACATTTATATAAATATATGTACTTTATACTCCTTACATTTATATAAATATATGTACTTTATGCTCCTTACATTTATATAAATATATGTACTTTATACTCCTTACATTTATATAAATATATGTACTTTATGCTCCTTACATTTATATAAATATATGTACTTTATACTCCTTACATGTATATAAATATCTGTACTTTATACTCCTTATATTTATATGAATATCTGTACTTTATACTCTTTACATTTATATAAATATATGTACTTTATGCTCCTTACATTTATATAAATATATGTACTTTATACTCCTTACATTTATATAAATATATGTACTTTATACTCCTTACATTTATATAAATATATGTACTTTATACTCCTTACATTTATATAAATATATGTACTTTATACTCCTTACATTTATATAAATATATGTACTTTATACTCCTTACATTTATATAAATATATGTACTTTATACTCCTTAAGTTTATATAAATATCTGTACTTTATACTCCTTACATTTATATAAATATATGTACTTTATACTCCTTAAGTTTATATAAATATCTGTACTTTATACTCCTTACATTTATATAAATATATGTACTTTATACTCCTTACATTTATATAAATATATGTACTTTATACTCCTTAAGTTTATATAAATATATGTACTTTATACTCCTTACATTTATATAAATATATGTACTTTATACTCCTTACATTTATATAAATATATGTACTTTATACTCCTTACATTCTCAGAATAGATGTGTTACTTTTTCAAACTAAACACATGTGACAGTATGAAAAATGTTTTACTTCAGAGAGAAAATCAGTGGAGGAGAGAAACTGTGACTTCATATATTATAATTATATAACTATATATGACTACATAATTTTGACTTCTTATTTTGCAATTTTGACTGTTTGTCTCAATATTTTAAATTTGTATCTTAAAATTGTAATTTTTTTTAAAAATCTCATGACTTTTTATCTCAATTGTGACTTTTTTCCCTCTAAATGTTCTGTCCATATCCACAAAACTGCTTAAATAAGTATTCCTTCATGACAAAAAAAAAATGTAGTTTTACTTTTTACGTTATTAAATTGAGAAATTGTACTTCTTTACTTTTACTTAAGTAAAGGAATTGACTCAGTACTTCTTCTTATACCAGAGTATTTTTTCACATAAGTAGCTGTACTTCTACTTAAGTACAGACTGTGAGTACTTTTACCAGTCATGTCATTCTAACATTCTCTCTCCACAATATTGTCAAAAATGTCTCATAACCAGCAGGTTTTTCACAATTTTTCAATTGATTTATATATTTATTTTATTTTTCACTTTATTCTCAAACATTGAGAATAAGTTACAAAGGTTGTATCAGTGTTAGTCACATGTATCACAAGAAAGGACATGCAGTCCTATTATTTTACTAACTTTACCACAAACTGGGAATTTATTGACTCGTACAATAACAAGTCTTTATAAAAAAATTGTTTCTCTGTGTTCTTCGGCCGTCGTGCATGTATTGATTATGGAGGATTTTCGTGCAGGATAGTTTTGTCAATGTGGTTTGAACTTCAGCTCTGTTGAGGTTTTGATAAAACTCTGTCCATACAAATACTTTTTATCCACATGTGCACAGTATGTTTGTTGAAAATGAAGAGCTTAAGGAAAATATGCCATCCATCCATGCATTATCCCATCCATTCATCCATCCATCCAATATCCCTTCCATCCACCCATCCATCCATCCATCCATCCATCCATCCATCCATCCATCCATCCATCCATCCATCCATCCATCCAATATCCCTTCCATCCATCCATTCATTCATTATCCCTTCCATCCATCCATCATCCCTTCAATCCATCCATCCATCCATCCATCCATCCATTCATTCATTATCCCTTTCATCCATCCATCCATCCATCCATTCATTCATTATCCCTTTCATCCATCCATCCATCCATTATCCCTTCCATCCATCCATCCATCCATCCATCCATCCATCCATCCATCCATCCATCCATCCATCCATGATCCCTTCCATCCATCCATCCATCCATCCATCCATCCATCCATCCATGATCCCTTCCATCCATCCATCCTTTCTTTTCATCCATCCATCTACAAATATAAATGTGATAAGGATAAGAGAAAAGTGCACTAAATATTTTTTTAAAGTCCAGTTTGTATAAAAACATCTATTCCAGAGTGAACAGGGCAAAAGATAAGAGCGTATCTGTTCAGATGATTTCAGAGCTTTGCTGTGGGTCAACACACCTCGTCAACAGGGCAGAGCACTGAGAACAGCCTTATCTTACTGATGTCTCTGTAAATGTCAATGATATTTCGACAGACCAGGCAGATGTAAGGTCATGGTTTTAAAGAAACACTCACCTAATTAACCCAACTGAAGCCAAAAGATCCTATCAAGCACTGTTAATATTTCATTACTAATTCCATCACTAACTATTCTATCAATATTTAGTGCAATGGTGTTGCTTACCTTCATTTATGAAAATTACCAATAAATAATTCACAAATTTTTAATTTAAAAAATATACGTTCAAACGTTTTTAAAAAATGTTTCACCTCTTTATTACTTTTGAAAGATCAGCATATAAAATTTAAACATAACATAACATAACTGAAACATAACGGAACATAATATCCTCCTGAGCCCCAGCAGTAAATAAATTGCGTCTCCGGAGGATATGTCTCAATATAATATGTCTCATAGTTGTAAAGAAATAAATAGTCTGATTGGTCTGACATAATTTTACCTCCAGTTTGACTGCTGGGTCAAATTGACCTGAACAGTCTCTATATGATATAAACCTGAAGGGGGTGATCACTAATATGTGAGATGAACCACTTTCATATTATATGTTGATTACACTCATTAAGGTAGACGAAGGTTCATACTGAAAAAGAATATTTGTAATTACTTTTCCAATATGATCAAACTTTAAAATGGGTCAATTTGATCCAGGGTTGGGTACTAAAAGTTGGTATAGGTATAGAACTGGGGCAAACATTAACGGTAGTAACCAGACCAAAATTTAACGTGACATTTAACATTCGGTACCACATGTATATACAGCTGTTGTTTAATTACACCCTCTGTCCACTGTTAATGGCACCACACACGCAGCCGTGCACATAACATCAACATGTCAAAGTCAAAAAGGTCGAATGTACAGTTCCAGTTCACAAGACGCTCCAGATTCTTCCATATGCTACAGGTGTTAACGACATTTACATGCAAAGGCGGAAATATATCTAATTTAATGAAGTACTTGGTGACACACTGTGTTTACCGTAAAGAAGAAGCTGCATGATGTTTGGAAGCTTTCGTGATGAGCTAAGTGGGCTGTGGGTATTTCCATTTCTGATGTGTTATTAGCAGTGTGGGAGTAAACAGACCAAAGAGACTGTGGAGATACTGGACCATGACAGTGACAACATGAGTCATTTTAATGTCAACTACAAATATTACTACGTAACTGGTACATGTGAATTCCTCAACTGGTGACATGACATGTGGTGCAAGCTTAATAATAATAATAATAATAATAATAATAATAATAATAATAATAATAATAATAATACCTAGAAAAGCACTATGAGAGTGCAAACCTCCACCAAGGCAGACCCCCCACCCTCTGAATGAAGAGAGGTCCACCAAGGAGGTTATGTTTTTGCCAGAGTTTGTCTGTCTGTCGGTCTGTTCGCTAGCAAGATTACTCAAAAAATATGGATGGATCTTGATGAAACTTACAGGGTAGGTTGGTAATGAGGAGATCTGGAAATGATTATTATCTGGAATGGATCACTTTGAAATGTTACATTGTGGTAAATAGAGAACACATTTCAAAGTGATCCAGAATCCAGGATCTCTTCCAGATCACCACCAAAATGTAACCATTTGTTCCTTGTGACACTGCCAATACATCCTGAAAATGTCATCAAAATCCATCCAGACGTTTTTGAGTTATCTCGCTAACTAACAGACAGACAAACAGACAAACTATATTATTATTACCTCCTTGGAAAAGCGGTCTCCCCAGACAGACTCATTAGGGAAGTTATTGGTTACATTTTGCACGCATATGTCTCTGGTTGTAATTTTTATTTTTAAAGTACCAATTTAAATGTGATTTAGGAACTGATATTATTTTGAAAGTACCAATTTGGTATCGGGATCGAATGAAACCCTTTCGGTACCCAACGCTAATTTGACCCATAATATAACAGGAGGGTTAAGTTTAGTACGAACATAATTCTGTTTAAATTTCAGTTTCCCTCTTCAATAATAATCACCTTCTCTTTCTGTGAATAGTTTTTGTATGTTGCCTGGAAGCATTTTATTATTTACCCTGCCTTAGGCTGAAATAAATCCTCCAAAAACAGCATAGTTTAGTTTTGTTTCTCTAATCAGTGGGTCTGTATCCTTTATTACTAACAAGGACGTTATACTGATGAAACTAACAGTATGTGTAGCATTAATCTGACATGTTGGACTGAAAACTGTTGTTTAAAAAAAGAAAAAAAAAAAAAGAAAATAGGTGTTTTATTTGCTCTAATAATGTCCTAACAGAAAGTCTAGCATCTTTAATAATGGATTTTGTCACTTCTTTTTTCTGGTAAAAACACAAACATAAAGTTAGAAGAACTTTAGCAAAGAGGAAAAAGCAGAAAAGCTGGAAAATAAGCCGAGTTGTTGTTTTTCCTGAACACTACAAAGGCTACACTCAAGTATCTTTTTTAACTACCTTATATTTACTTAGATTTTGTGCTTATATTTCTTATATAGTTGTTTGTCCTAAAGCTGAAATAATGTTGCATATACTAGACTCAGTATAAGACAGATATCTTTTAATCAATCTTATATTTTTGGCTTATTTCTTGACACAAAACAGAGGAATCCAGGCGTGTCAGTGTGGTGTTTTTTTTTTTTTTTTGTTATTTTGTCTACCCTCCATCTTTGGTTCTGTCATCATTTCCTGTCTACACTCGAAAAACATTCACAATTTTTTTTTCTGCACTACACTGACTTCATATTTTACGGGAGAATTTCTGGACTGCGTATGTCTTGTGTGTTTGGATTTAGTTTCAAATGTCACGACTGTTGAGTTTTCTGGAAATGTTCAATTCAAGGCACCATTCTTTACTTTCAGTTTGTTAAGTCAATAAAATGAAGATAACCTGGTTAGCATAGACTTAGTGAGTTAACCCTTTAACTCCTGATACTTTAATAAGCACCCTAACAGACAATAATGGTGATGCTCAAATCCCCTATCTATATATATATATATATATATATATATATATAGTCATAAACACAACATAAAAAATCCACAATTATGAGAAAAATGGGTAAAATGAGTCCAAATTATAAGCTAATTAGTCAGTTATGAGATACAATGCCATAAACATACCATACTATCACATACAAGGTTGTTTTTTTTTAAATCCACAATTATTAGAAAATATTTTTTAAAAATTATAAGATAAAAAGTCAAAATTATGAGATAAAATGACAACTCGGAATAAGTGAAAATGTTTGCATAAGATGGCACAGTCATGAGATAAATGTGATAATTATTATCTAAAAAGTCAGTTTCTCTATTATACAGTGAAGCACAGATATTTACGAACAAATGTAGGGAGTAAAAGTAAAACGTTTCCATAAAACTCAAGTAAAATACAGATACCTAAAAAAAATCTACTAAAGTACGGTAATGAAGTATTTGTAATTAGTTACTTCCCACCTCTATAGCCGAACTAAAAATCGAATAAATTACTGCATTGTGGGAAATGTAAATAACTCTCTGAGCGTGTTCAATCAGCAGCCTTTATTGTTCTGGTGTAAACTATGTAGAGTACTTCCACACCACACTGTGGTCTAGTGTAATCACTGTCACCCATGTAATAATTTGTATTTAGTTTCAGTCTAATTGCACATCTGAGAAATGAAATGGCTGTGTGCTTCCTCAAGGGCATCATGGAAGCCAGACTTATACAATGAGGAAGGTTCTTTTGATTCAACAGGCTCATTATGGGATACCTACATGGGGTCTTTCCTCTGAAAATATCAGATAATGTCACAATTGTACATGTGTTTTTAACCTCTTACCATTCTGGGATCAAGCTGCACTATATATTGTTTGAGCATTGACATTGCAATGTACGTGTGCGCAATAGTGACAACGTAGATCCTGTAATTATTTTTAGTTTAGTTTATTATTATTTTACTGAGAATGTTGTTGATGGAACTGATGTATAGGTGTCAAAAAGCAACAGATTTAGAAAAAAAAAAAACCCAAACAAAAACTACTGGAGCCATTTATTCCTTTTTTTTAAAAAAAAAACTTCATTTTGTTTTTTTGCGTGTTTTGGTATTTGCACATTTGGTATTTTCCTACTAGGTATGATAGGGTCACACAGCATTTTATAGAAAAAGGAATAGAGGCAGAATTTACATAGAAATAATTTGATTAATTGATTTGATTAATTTGTTGATTAACAACAACCGGCAGCCGACACTGGTGTACATGAACTGTAAATGCTATGTTTGGGTCTGAATTCTTCATTAATTCAACTTCACAGGTTCATCTTCAAGATTCCAGAGGTTTATTGTCACATACACAGTAAAACAAAAACAACACACAGGCTTGATGCCATGCAGTGAAATTCTTCGATTGCACTCTACCCATCAACGTGAGAAAAGTAGTAACAGTAAATGTGGTTAAGAAATAGTGGGACAGTGCAAGAAAATGCTATTTATGTACAATATTCAACCCCATTTCTGACTAATGACACCAGAAAGGTGGTTTTGAACGCTGGCCCTTTAAATGCAAATAAAACAAATAATTTTTATTATAATTAATTGTCATGCAACAGTGGTGTGATGAGGTGTGACGCTAGGAGCAGTGGCATTAACACTGGTGGCATTGTATCGAGATAAATTGTCTTTTTAATCTCACCTGGTACATGTTCATCTTTATTCCTCACTGTTTTCCTCTTTTCTATCTTTATTTCCTTTTCCCTTCTCTCTTTCTCATTTATTCTCACTGACCTAATGAGTATTTCTGGTCATATCGTTTATTTAAAATTATAGATTTGACTGAAAAAGTCACTTTTTCTTCAGTTGTCACTGATTCTGAATTAAATCATTCCTCATTTTCAATAAAGCTGATAATATTATCATAAATTGTGATGAATCACTTCAGAAATGGGGGATAGAGAGTTTTTTTTTTTGTTTTTTTTTTCGGGGGGGGGGGGGGTGTAACATAAAACTCTGGGTCTTTATAAATTTACAAAGGTAAAACAAACACAAACAGCAGCAGTTCTATTGTATTTTTGTGAGTTTGATTTACACAAGAACGCAGTCTTACAGAAATATTATTTACCTGTAACTGCAGCGTAATTAAAGAGCAGAAAATGGCTCCAGTAATAATACACTTGCCCTGGTCAGAGCAGGTTTATCACAGATACACTGCAGCAAAGCGGTGATTATTAAAACCCTCAGAGACACGAGCTGAGTGTCCTGTTCTACAGTTCATACACTTTGTTGGTCATGTCGCTGTGGGGGATAAAATAAAAGAATAACACATGCAGGAAAAAGATTAAAACTCTTTGTAGGATTCATAAACTATCCACTGGTTTAAGGCTTTATGCTACATGAGCGCTCATATAAAACTACTGTTCCACATCAGCGCTGATAATAACAGTGGCTGTGATTATCTGACTTTTTGTTTCCTTTTAACACATTCTGTTGCTGAACAAAGCTTTTACTTTTTGAAAAGCTTTTACTCGCAAACATTTTTACCCCTCCTCCCCCCAAAAAAGGGAGGCAAGGTTTTAGTTTTTTTCAGATTTTTCTGTTTGTTTACCCTCCTGTTATCCTCGGGTCAAAATGACCCACCACTGTGTTAAAAAAAAAAAAAAATCCCAAAAAACGATATTTTTTCAACCAGATATTTGATGACTTTTTGTACATTGATGCCAAAATTAGAAAAAGTAAATTGTTTCCTTCATTCACAAAAAACGTACAAAGATCGTCTTTGGGACCAAACAGTCACAGTCGCAGAGTTAGTTTCACACCACAGGATGTGAGAACGTTTTAGTTCTGTCTCAGATCAATCAGTAGAAGATGTAACACGAGACCAGACAGGTGGTCTTCTGGTGGACTGGACTGCCTTTGATCTGACCCAAATGGAACAATATTAACCCTTTGATCTGACCCAAATGGAACAATATTAACCCTTTGATCTGACCCACATGGAACAATATTAACTATTTGATCTGACCCAAATGGAACAATATTAACCATTTGATCTGACCCACATGGAACAATATTAACTCTTTGATCTGACCCAAATGGAACAATATTAACCCTTTGATCTGACCCAAATGGAACAATATTAACCCTTTGATCTGACCCAGATGGAATAATATTAACTCTTTGATCTGACCCACATGGAACAATATTAACTATTTGATCTGACCCACATGGAACAATATTAACTATTTGATCTGACCCAAATGGAACAATATTAACTATTTGATCTGACCCAAATGGAACAATATTAACACTAAATTTCTCATAATTCACGTTAATATTATCTGTGGTCTGAAAAAAAAAAAAATCCCTGCAAAATACCAGGCAAAAAAAGAACTCCTGAATGTGTAATGTGGCCCGGTGCTGCTGGTGTGGATCCAAATGAAAGGGTCTGTAAGAGGATTGGCTGTTCCCCGTTGGCTCCTCTGAGACCAAACAGTGCCAGCGGATGCAGTCACAGCGGCCTCCGTATTCTAACAGATCCTCCTGCCTCTAAGGAAGTGGTGGAGGCAGAGTGAAAGCGGTGCTCGAAGGTCATCAAAAAAAAAAAAAAAAAAAAAAAGATAAAGATGATGGCAGATGCAACTAAACTTTAGTGTGCCCTTCAACGCCCAGACTGACGCCTCAGGCAGAGGTACCGGTGGAACGTGACGGGAAGGTGAGGGAGAAGAGAAAAGGGCCAGTGGCCGGTGTCAGCAGGAAACTAGTCCTGAGAGAGACGCTCAGCAGGGCAGCTGGAACGTCTCGCCATCAAATGGACCATAGAGCGTTTCAAGTGTCGTCTGCTGGATACAGGATTCAGCTTAGAGAACGACCACGGGGCTCTGCCATGGGTACAAACCATGAAACTCTAGAATTACCTGCTGGCTGCTGTCAGCGGAGACATACTGCATCAAGGCTTTGGGAGGGTTTTTTTTTTTTTTTTTTTTTTTTTTTTTTGGACAGACAGGTGACTTCCTGTTTTCTTGTATCTCTGCCATCTGAAAGAAATGTTGGTAGCACTCTGACCCCATAAAGACCCACATAACCCACAGCAACTGAACGCAAGGAGGTATGGTAAGGTAAGATAAGATAATTTAATGTTAATTGCAGCTCCCACCCCACACACACACACACACACACACACACACACACACACTGCACACATTAAGTATTTCATAGTTGAGTTTCATATTTGTCAGTTTTTAACATTTGCAGTAAATATTTTAGAGTCTGTTACTATTTTCATTTCATGTGCCAGTGAATTCCCCTTTATTGAAAAGCCTGTTATGTCCAAATGTGGGATATTTGACAGTTTGTTTTTGCCAGAACTCCTGGTCACTCTGCTTCTGTCCTGTCTCTGGACTAATTCACTCTGGTACCGATTTAGTCAGACATTTGAAAATTTAATATTGGTCAATTTCGTCACACGCAGATACCACAACAGAAACTGCTCCTGTGCAATAAAGGAAATTCATTAACACTGTAATTTATATTAAAGTGTATATTGTGTATATATTGTGTACAAATTATCAACGGTATGTTGTATGTAGAATTACGTATTTATAGAAGTGATAACTCTTGTGTGCTCTGCTATAATCTTTTTGCTATAAACCTCAAATTTCCATGAGTTGGACTAAAAGGAATATCTTATAACAAATGGGAAAGAGACTATTGTTATTTATTGGTACCTACCAATAAATAACATTAGAGAGAGATAGAGATAGAGAGAGATAGATAGATAGATATATAGAGAAAGAGATAGAGAGATAAAGAGAGATAGAGATAGAGATATATAGAGATATAGTGATAGATATATAACAATAGAGATATAGAGAGATATATAGAGCTAGAGATATAGAGAGCTAGAGATAGAGACAGAGATAGAGAGGTAGAGAGATAAAGAGAGATCGAGTTAGAGACGGATATATAAAGATAGAGATATAGAGATAGATATACAGAGAGATAGAGATAGAGCTATAGAGATAGAGAGAGATAGAGATATACACTGTAGATTTTGCAGTGTTAATTTGGAGACAATGGGACCAAATACACTCTAGAAGAAGTTAAATAAACTCTCTAAGTGTTGATTTAACACTGCAAAATTTACTGTGTAGAGATATAGAGCTATATAGCTATAGAGATAGAGAGCTATAGAGATAGAGATATAGATAGATAGTGATATAGAGAGATATACATAGACAGACAGACAGACAGATAGACGTTTAATAAATAAAAAGGGAGGATCAGTTTAAGTCCATTTTACTGTCATTTTGAGAATGAAATCATCATCATAGTATCACTTTTCATCCAAATAAGACACTTGAATGAAAATGTTATTGTCATTATCCCGCCCTAATGTCTATGTTATTATCAAGCCTTAATGTTAATGCTTTTTTTATTATTAGTTTTTGTACATAAAGCTCTCCTACACTCCATTCCATCCCCTCGTACACTTCAGTTTTCCGTCCTCCTTCCTGTATAGAAATAGTCGGACAATTAAGCATGCAGAAATTACATTTTAGAATGATGTGCTCCTTCCCGTGTTTAGGGAAACTGCTGCTCCATACTGATGCTGACAATTACACAGTGTGATTAATGGATTAGAGGGAGGGTGCTGGAGTTAGATTAGTTAGTTGTTTTTTTTTTTTACTTCATCTTTACATCCCTCTCCATGATGATTAGAACACTGCTGATGATGAAATTACATTTACAACTTACTTCTGAATAACACTGTCTTAACTCTTTCACTTCTGTCATGTCTGTCAGTGTTCACAATGTGTGATTTATATCAAATATTCCTAAAAAAATTCAAGCGTTCTCTCAACAGGAAAGGTTTCAAAATGCACTTAATAGAATAGACTTGTTTTTTTCCACTTGTAGACTAAGGTTATAATAGTTTGGGATTTTTCATGATAGTTTAGTTTAATTAATGTCACAAAACATTGGTTGAGAGAGATTATTGTCATCACTGTGTGTGTGTGTGTGTGTGTGTGTGTGTGTCCCCACAGAGACATATCATGTTATAACTCAATAAATACCATGAAATTACATGACTATATACACATAGTTAATGCACATCAGATGCAATGATCCATTTGAGTAAGGGTCAAAGGTCAAGGTCACAATTAACTAAAAGTTCAAAATCACATTATCAGTTATAACTCAAAAACGGAGGGTCACAGACCTTTCAGATTGGTACCAAATGATGCAGAATTAAGATCTATGACCAATAGTTTTTGAGATCTCTTGAGGTCAAAGGTGACATGTAACAAAATTAACTTCTGTAACATATAATGCTATAACTTAATCAATACTGGATATATTATCATAATATTACACACACTGATGCATATATACATACAACGAAATTATCAATATTGCAAAGTTCTGACTTTTTTTTCTTCCTTTCACTCAGTTTTCGATGTGCTTTTTTTCTCTCAACATTTAGTTTCAGTTTACTTTTCATATCTTTTATTTTCCTTACCATCATAATCAAAGAAAGCCGCACCCCGTAAATAAATAAATACATGCATTAAAAAGAAATAAATATTTGAATATATAAATACATACATGAAGAAAAATAAAACATAAGTAAATAAATAAATCCATGAATTAAAAAAATCTTTAAACATGTAAATGCATGGATAAATCAATCAATCAATCAATCAATAAATAAATAAATAATCATATACAGGACTTTTTCTGCTGCTTTCTCCCAACTTTAGTTACTCTGACAAAGACGGAAACAAAGGGAGTTTCATCCATAATTTTTCAACATTTTAATTAGTTTAATGATACAGTTTCAGTTAGTTATGATCTTTTTTCTTTTTATTTTAATCAGTTTTCATTTGTGAAAACCAAATGTTAACCAAAAACATGTTTTTGAATTCTAGTTTTTCATCACTGCATTAGTTTTCATTAACAATAACAATCACACACACAGACACACACACACACACACACACCTGTGGAATGGAGGTTAACTGTTATTCACTGCTGCAGCTGTTTGTTGGCGGAAATCATTAAAGTGCGTGTTTTTTTTTGTTTTTTTTTTACCTTTTTAATAAACCACTTCAAGACCTTGTTTGGAATAAAGGGAAGCGGTTGCAAAAATGATTTGTTTTTCCAACTGAAAACAGCCGACACAAACCAGTGTGGTAAATATCACACAGAAGTTAACAGTAATTACAGGCTGCTACACCTCGGAGTTTTTACCTTTGCTCAGTAGATTCTTAATGGATAGGCCTCCATGTGTAGAGGTGATAATGTGGGTTTTTATTGGTTATCACAGACAGTTAAACTGATATGAGAGACTCTTCCAGCTCAGAGTGGTCAATTTGGGATAATTCAGAGTCTTCAGACCATCGAACCTGAATGTGATTAGACTGGATAAGAAAAGCAGCGCATCCCTATGAAAGAAAGGAACCGGGTTAAGGAGAAGAATCTGAAGAAATAAGAGTTAGAATCCTGTTATGGAAGTAAACAGGGTTCACTTTGAATGGTGCGTTCAGGTACCAATGGGAAAATTAGAATGTGGCCTAAAAGTTGTTTTATTCAGGTAATTCAACATAAAAGGTGAAAACAATACATTTTATAGAGTCGGGGACATGTAAACTGGGACATCTGAAGCATTTCTTTGTTGTAATTTTGCTGATTATGATTTACAGCTTATTAAACCCTCAATGCCGACCGTCACAAAAATGCAACATACCAAAAAATTCTGATTAAAAATTTTAATCAGATTAATCACAGGGTTGCTTTGGATTTATTTTTGATTAATTATGATTAAAACACTTTATGTCTGCCGACTGTTCAGTCTCAGATTTTCTTTTTTGTACTCAAATTTCCCACAAACTACATGAAGCCACACAAAAAAAATTGGATGAACACCACACACCCCCCCCCCCTTTACAAAACATGTTAAAATCCACGAAAATTCACACAAAAAAATAACACTAAAAATGAATGAGAAATCAAAAACATATTCAGAAAGCACCAGAAAAATGCTAAAATATACATAATATATTGAACAAAATAAATAAATAAAAATAATAAAATAAAAAAAATAAAATAAAAAAAAAATAAATAAATATATATATATATATATATATATATATATATATATATATATATATATATATATATATATATATATATATATATATATATATATACAATTAACATATTTGATATCAATAAATGATCTTATATAGTGCTATAGTGGTAAAATTGATGATCCTGTTTTGTTTTGTTTTGAATCCAGACATGTGGGTGTTTCATGATGGTTTTTGTCTCCACTTGTGTTACATACATGCAGAACCTGCCCATTTAAACATGTATAAATCAGGATGATTTTGCAAAAGCAGCCATTTTATTTTTTCATTTTTTTTATATAAAACATGCTGTCTTGCATAATTTGTTCAATTCCCAAAATGCACCTGTGTGACTATACATGTACATAAACCACCATATACAGTCTGATTAATAACACACCATCATATATATTAAAAACATGAGTTAACCTGCACTTTTGTCATTTGTTTTCTGATTCATCTTATTAAAGTATGTTGGATTTTGCACATTTAATGTGTGAAGCAGACACTTTCTAAAACATTGTAGAGTAGTGTAATAAATTGACAACATGAAAACAGTATTTTGGAGTAGAAACTATGAACTTAATAACAAAAATCCATTGTTGTAACTGGGAATTCTCTGTTAGTTGTCAGTTAAAGTCCTAAATCCTGTGTATTTCCCAAAGGAAACCTGTTAGTCATTTATTGGAATTTGACTTTTAAAACAATACTTAGCATGAATGTAATTCCAGAAACTATTTACATGAATAAATTTGCAATTATTCTGAAGTTGGTTTTTTTTGTTGTTTTTTTTTGGATGTCCAGACCCGAATGTTGACCAAATCCAACGAAAAGTAAGTGAGTGAAAAATGAAAAGGCTTAGAGTAATTACATTAAAAAAAAAACATGGTTCAGAGCAGAGCCATTGGGATTCTGTGAAGTCTCATGAACTTAATACAAGTTTTTACATCAAGCTTTTTAACAAAATCCACAAGGTGAAGTAAGAGGTTGTAGGTGTGTTGCTATGGATATATTTAAGTCTTTAGAGATAGTACTTTTTTTTTTAGAGATATTAACAGGGTCCCAGGGGGCAGGGAGAAGATAAGTGACTTCCAGACCAGGATGTGGTCAAACCTGGCAGGTGTCAGTTCACGATCAGCGCCTTAAACTATTCTGCTATCAGAGACCGCCCTTATCTGCCAACGTGGTTTCCAGCCCCTATTGGTCTGAGGTGAAGTTTGGGAATTTACCTTAAAAACTGGACTTGAACTTTTGTAAGAGCACTGGGAAATAGTCTCAAATTCAAAATGTCAACCTTAGAGTTTTATTGGAAGATATAATAAGACTTAACTTTTGTGACATTTTTATTATTGTTTTATTATTACCCATAAATGACCAAAAAAAAAAAGTTTTTACCAGGTGCGATAAACCTCAACCCTTGTACATACTGTAGCATATTTTGGCATTGATCCAGCTGATGTCTGTCTGTCTGTCTGTGGCGCAGACAACGTGCATTAAGACAATATGCTCTTTTTTTCTCCAAACATGATGTGGACAGTATGGTGAGCGTCTTAGCGGCCGCTGGCTTAAACTTTGTGAGGATGTGTGACAGACGTGTGGACAGTTTTAGAGCTGTCGGTCCAGACTAAATCTGGACATACTGTAGGTTCAGATGTGCAGATTTTAAATTTTAAATAAACCTTAAGGTGTGAGCCTTTGTTTAGTTTGAGTTAAAATGCTGATGTGTGTGTCTTGTCCATGAACATTGTTATTGTGCAGTGAACTTTAATACAAGTTGGTCATTGCTGGACAGACGTGTGTCCGTAATGACGTCACAACTCCTCGACTCACTTCGACTTTATTGACACATAAGTCAAGATATATATATATGTGTGTGTGTGTGTGTGTGTGTGTGTGTGTGTGTGTGAGAGAGTGTGAACTTTGAAATGTTCCGCAGTACAGGGTGCACTGTCAATGAATGGTTTATTTTCGAGTTTCCTCCTATATAAAGTGCACTGGACTATAAGGCACATTAAGAAAAACTATTGTGTGTAAATGCACTTCTATGTATTTACCTTCATGGTGCTCAAAACGCTTTACATTAGCCTCATAAATACACCAGTAGGTCTGTAACTCTAACCCTAAGTCAGCGTTCAGTGTCTTGCCCAAGGGCACTTCAACATGTGAACCGACGACCTGCTCTATCAACTGAGCCACAGCCGCCCCTTCACAGGAACTCCCAAACTCACACATTGTACCCTGTAGACCACATAAGACCTGACAGACCCTGTAGACCACATTAGACCTGACATACCCTGTAGACCACATTAGACCTGACAGACCCTGTGGACCACATTAGACCTGACAGACCCTGTAGACCACATTAGACCTGACAGACCCTGTAGACCACATTAGACCTTACAGACCCTGTAGACCACATAAGACCTGACAGACCCTGTAGACCACATTAGACCTGACAGACCCTGTAGACCACATTAGACCTGACAGACCCTGTAGACCACATTAGACCTGACAGACCCTGTAGACCACATTAGACCTGACAGACCCTGTAGACCACATTAGACCTTACAGACCCTGTAGACCACATTAGACCTTACAGACCCTGTAGACCACATTAGACCATACAGACCCTGTAGACCACATTAGACCTTACAGACCCTGTAGACCACATTAGACCTTACAGACCCTGTAGACCACATTAGACCTTAAAGACCCTGTAGACCACATTAGACCTTACAGAACCTGTAGACCACATTAGACCATACAGACCCTGTAGACCACATTAGACCTTAAAGACCCTGTAGACCACATTAGACCTGACAGACCCTGTAGACCACATTAGACCTTACAGACCCTATAGACCACATTAGACCATACAGACCCTGTAAACCACATTAGACCATACAGACCCTGTAGACCACATTGGTTCTGTCCTCACTGACCGTCATTGTCATGTAACATATGTGGTAATGACCAAAAATAGTCACTTACTGGATAAATTGTTAATGACCTGTTGATCACTCTCTCTCTGTCCCAGTTCCAGGTGCTTTCCAGCGCTCTGCTTGTAATTGAAACGCACTTATCCTTCTGCAAAAATGCTGTGTAGACCTCGGTCTGCAGCACAGCTCCTTAAGCTAATGGATAATATTACTGAGGTGCTCCAGCAACTGCTTTTAGATGCTCATTTGTGCCGGCTGCCACTGGGTACTTTACTGACTCCCTTATTAGTCATCCAGTCATGCTATGCTGACACTGATGTTACACTGGAATTAAAGCTGCTGAAACAGGCCACAGATGCCAACTGCTGCTGCTGCTGCGGATGATGATGATGATGATGATTGTGACTGTTTTAATGTTCATTCATCCACAATAATTGTGATGATTATAACTGCCACTGGTGAAATTTAAATTGACATTTACTGTATGTTAGAATATTTTTATTTAGTTTAATTATATGAGCTGTTACGTCAATAGTTTGTAACTGTTTTTTACTTTCTGACCCCATTTTAACATTGCAAATGGTTGGTTCAAAATGGAGACATTTTTATTTTTTTTTTTTTTTTGCAAAAATGTATTGTTTTTTTCTTCATGTAATCATGCTCTACTTTTTTTAAGTATCTGCTTCAGACATTAAATGTGTGAAATCTGACATACTTTAATAAGATGAATGAGAAAACAAATGGCAAAGCTTTTAAACTGTGACCCCAGAAGGACACACCTCAGGGGTCACAGTTTAAATTGTTTGCTTTTAAGTCCTGAACAAAACTTTTGACAGAAATACAATAACAATGAAAACCTGCCCCTCCCTCTCTACCCCTACCCAAAACATCCATAAGTGTTCCTCCTACTGTCAGTAAATTATCTTATGGTAAATGTCACAAAGCAAGACATAGTTTAGTTAACTTAGTTTAACAACAGCAACATTTCTCATTACTGTTTGCTAACACCGCAAAGAAGAGCTGTTTACATTTGGCCCGGGAACTAAGGTGTGCTTCATTTCCTTATTCTGGTGTACCGCCAGGGCAGCTAAACAGTTTAAACCATTGATTTTGTAACGACCCCATAATGTTATTACTGTTTGTTTGGTGTAATTGCGACCGACAGTAACTGTTTATCCTTGTCACGGGTTCGTGGGGAATGATGGCTCGGATGACAAGACTTCAGTGATTTTTAGATTTATCCAAAACCAGCAGTATATTTACAGTGCAAAAATTACAAAAAAATAACCCCAGGAAAAGGAAAAAAAACTATTTAGAGAAGATCTCAATCAAAAAAATAAAGTTCTTCCATTCAACACATTAATTTCAGCCACACTATTTAAATCCAAACACACAGTCTCAAACTCTACACATATTTTTAGCCACACTATCAAACTCAAACACTAACTCTTTTAACTCAGCTCCAACACTAGGTCAATCTCCAACTCTAACTGGACAAAATGCACCCCTGATATACCTGTAAGCCCCACCCACAATTCAACCAAACAACACATAATTCAATTAACACACATTCTGTTATATTTACATATCCCACAACACAAGATGAAATCATACCACATCCTACAAATAAAGACACAAATTACACTCCATACATTTAACATAAACACAGAAAAAAAAAACGAAATAATGTATGAATGAACGGTGATGGTCACACACATGCACTACATAGTATAGTATATGGCTGCCAGACTGGAATATGCAATGTTGACTCCCCCTCTGTGGGTTTAAAAGATATAAAAAATACATGAATAAATACATGAATAAAATAAGTGAATGAATAGAAAAATCAAATAAAATAAATAAAATAAAAAAATAAGAACAAAATGCAGACAACTTAGAAAAAGGAGAAAAAAAGGGAAGAAAAAAGAAAGGGAAAGAAGAAGGAAGGGAAGAAAAGAAGAAAACAACAAACAACAAAAAAACTCTATTTGTTACCTACTTTACTATCTGCTCATTTGTTTTTTGTTTTTTTGTTTTTTGTTTTACATGTATATGTTTAGTACTTCAGTTATTTATTATTGGTATTGTTATTATTGTTATTATTTGTATTATTATCATCATTTTTGTACTATGCACTATATTGCTATAAGATGAATTTAGGTTATTGGGGAAGTGAAGAAGGGGTAGAATTAAATAAGCTTATGCTTCATCCTACTCCTTTTCGGACATGTCATTGTGTATTATTATTATTGTTGTATTGATTATTGTTGCACTTTGCACATGTTCGAAATAAATCATTCAAATCAAATCAATGTCCGTTTCCTGTCAGTAGTGGTTCAGTCTGTGGTCATGTGGGTGGGTGAGGCGGAAGTGTCTCTGTTTGGTTCTGTAGCAGCTAAGTGTGTGTGTGTGTGTGTGTGTGTGTGTGTGTGTGTGTGTGTGTGTGTGTGTGGGCCCATCACCGGAATGAAGTCCAGTTTAAACAGTGCGGGAGAGTCGCACTTCACGCCTGCGATGTACGTATAAGGAGAAAGAAAAAAAAAAACGGAAAAAGACAAGGAAAGAGAAAAAAAAACAACAACACACACACGGGGCAGGAGTTGACGTTGCGCTAATGTCGCACCGTCACAATCCTGCAATAAAAAGTAGGTGAGATCAACTCTGTCCAATTTCCTGTATGCAGTGGAAAGATACAATATATAACCTCAGGAAAAAGTGGGGGGTATGACATCATCTGGTTGTAGAAGTGAAGGTGTCACAACACTCCCATCACCCACGGGTGCGACACCCATGTGTGTGTGTGTGTGTGTGTGTGTGTGTGTAACCAGGGATTCAGACAAAATCCATATAGAGCTGCTGTCATTTGTCATAGCTATGTACTTGTGATTAAAGAAGAGATTAGTGAAAATCACGACTTAATACGACCAATATTTTTAGAAATTTTACAAAACACATGCTTTATAGTTTTAGTGCTATGTCCAGACTGCTGGACAAATGCAGTACAGCACACACATGTACACAACAGCATCAATACTAGCAGATCTAGAAGCCATCGATCCCCACTAGTTCTAATTATCACACTATACTATAAGTACAAACCAAAAATAAACAGTCATTGTAAGTGACACAAGTCAAGTTTTATTGCAGTTTGAAAACTTCCTGAATAGAAAAGGGCAAAATTTCATGAGAGCGGAAGAAATATAATTTTAATCAGGAAACTGTAATTAATAATATTTGACCAAAGTTGGACTTTTATCAATAGTAAATTAATTGTGTTTTCTTTTAGAAGTGTTTGTTCCAATTAAATAAAGCGTGGATTCTGTCCAGTGAAAAATGAGCAAATGGTTTGAAAAATCTGCCAGTTTCAGTCTTGTTACATAAATAGAAATGATTGCCTGCATTGAGACAAAATAAGAACTCAGACATAAAGACAACTTTATTTTATTTATAGGGGTTTTAAAATTCCCTGAAATAAACTCAACACCCCCCAATTATATATATATATATATATATATATATATATATATATATATATATATATATATATATATATATATATACATATATATATATATATATATATATATATATATATATACATATATTTTTTTTATTTTTTATTTTTTTATTTTTTTTAAATTTCTCAAACATATACTTAACTTCTACATGTGCTTAAATATAATTTTAAAACAAATTATAATGTGTGTGTTTTTAACATTTTGTTTTACGTTTTAAGATATTTTTAGAAACATATTCTAAAAACCATTTTCACATCTGTGGGTGATTTTTTATAAAAAAAAAATACATTTTCATGTTTTTAACTATTTTAAGCCAAATTTCAACATCTTTTTAAACACATTTTACATCTGTGTATGATTTTTAATGTCTCTTAATCTTTATATTTGTGCGAATTTTTAATCCTTTTTAAATACATGTTCACACCTGTGCATGTTTTTTAACATCTTTTTAAATACATTTTCACATCTATGTGTAGTTTTTAATGTCTCTTTTAACCCATATTAAAAAATTTTCTGTGTTTTTAAATACATTTTCACATTTCTTTTAACACATCTTCACATTTGAGTCTGTTTTTAACAGTTTTTAAAGTACATTTTACACACGTATGATTTTTAACGTCTTTTAACAGATCTTAATATTCATGTACATCTTTAACCACTTTTATATCCATTTTACCATCAATTGTATGTTTTAACATCTTTTTTTTTAAACCAAATATGAACGTCGTGTGTTTTTAACATCTTTTTAAATACATTTTCACATCTTTTTATGGGTTTTAACATCTATTTTAACACATCTTCACATTTGTGTGTGTTTTTAACCGTCTTTAAATACATCTTCGGATTTAATTTGACTATAGCACATGCAACAGATAGATGTTTGGGTATGTTGCATATTGTTATGTAGAAAATATCTTTGCTGTCATCATTTTTGACCAAAAATAACCACTAACCTGATAAAGTGTTAACGCTTCATACTATGTAGCTTGTGTTTTCCTTCTGTCACTAATGAAACCATATCTACAGCAATGTCTTTTCATCTATTATATGATAGAAAATGATGCTCGAGGGGTTTCCTGTGCATCAAAATGTGACGCTTTGACCCCGAGTGAGTTTGAGACGAGCTACAGTATGATAGAGAATGTGTTAATAATAATAAGGATTATAAGAAGAGGAATGTGCAGTTGTGTCAGTAGAGAACGGGCAGGTTGGGAACATGTTAGCAAGCGCCGACAAATGGAAAAAAAAGAAAGAAAAAGATCAAAAGCAAGAGCTGTGGATCCCAGAGGAGTGAAGAGACTTAGTGCTGCTTTATGTTCATGTGGAGGACACTGGTCAGAGGTGGTAAAAGTACTCACAATCTGTACTTAAGTAGAAGTACAGCTACTTGTGTGAAGAAATATTCCCTGATTCAACTCCTTTACTTAAGTAAAACTAAGAAAGTCTGAACTGTAACAAAAGTAAAAAGGTAAAAGGTAGAGGTTTTTTTTTTCTTACTATGAATTTCAAAAATATCCAAAAATAAAGCCTTTAAAAGTGAGTTATTGTGTAGATAGTGTGTTTGATCGGACTCAGTTTTGTGTGTATTGAGAGGAAATGTCGGAAAAATAGGGAAACAAAAGTCGCAACCGCGATAAAATGCGAGATAAAAAAAATTATGAGGTAAAAAGTCATAATTACGTTAAATATAACTATGAATATATATTCTCTCTCTCTCTCTCTCTCTGTCTCTCTCTCTCTCTGTCTCGCTCGCTCTCTGACTAATACAGTTATCCATGATGAAAATGTTCAATTACCTGTTCCCGCTTGTATGCAACAGGCTGATTATCCAGAGCCCACAACCTTTTTCACTGAATCCCCAGTCAGCTGCAGCACTGTTTGCAGCTGAGGATTTGGGGAAAAAAAAAAAAAAACATAATGATATTATGCTAATGTTGAGATATTGCTGGATTGACATTTCTACTGATTGGGATTAGTGCTCCTATCCATTTTCCCACCCACGCAGCAGTAGCTTAAGGTCTCTCTGTCACCAGAACATGCTTTTAACATTGCTGGTGTCAGGGATAATTTGTGGTGTTACTGAAGTGGGCTTGTTTCAACGCAATTAGTTTATTTTCTTTGTGTAATGAGTGTGTGCCCTGAGCCGTCTGCCTGTACGGATATAGAAGTGTTCCCAAAAAAAAATTTCTGCACGGGATGAGTGGTTGTTGTGTCGAATTAAAAACTCTGACAAGTTTAATTACCTTCTTCCAATGAGATGTCATTGGCAGGTAATTGACCCAAGTGTTTAGCGTTTTACTCATGACACAAATATGTAAAACTAATAATATCTCATTTGCACGTCTGCTTTCAATTAGGCTCTTTTAGATTTGGGTACTGCTATGAAACTGATCCTAAAATGATAATAATAAATAAAACAATAAAAAGTCATGTATGTAAGACTACTTTTAATGTTTAAATCATCTTTTTAATGTGTAATTGATTTATTTTCCAATGTTTTTTTTCTACTGTAGTTCGCTCTTATCGCTCTAAAAATTCAACCCAGTTATAGACTAATTGTACGAAGCAAGTTTGGAAGCACTTTAAATAGTTACTGAGAAAAAAGAGAAACTGTTTTTCAGATAAAAACACATTTACTATATTTTCCTTTTGTATGTAACACAGTGTAAAGGACACAAAACCCACCAAGCTAATCTGTTTTTCTTTTAACATCTTTTTTTAATTATTTTCACACATGGTACATTTTGGGAATTGAACTAAACTGAATTGAATTGAAATAATGGCCACTGTTGCAAAATAATTTACGATATATACACGTTTAACCCTTTAACTCCTGAGACTTTAACAGTTCCAGTCAAAAAGTAACATAACAGCCAACAATGTATAATAAACTAACAAAATAATTAGTAATATGAACAAAATGAGACACAAATGGCACAAAAGTGAAGAATAATAATAAAATACAATATCAAATGTAGAAATATAAAACCAAATAAGGAACAAAATGAACAAAATCAAATAAATATTTGCAAAATAATAACTTAACTTAAATACTACTAAAATAAAGTGCAAATAAATAAATAAGTAAAATTGTAATTTGGTTCCAGTAGTTTTTTTTTTTCTTTTTTCTATATTAGTTGCCTTTTTATACCCGTTTATTTCCATATATCAGATCCATTAACAAAACCACAGGAAAAACTATCCTTTCAGAACCAGTCATCGCTGACAGGGGTTCAAGGGTTAAATAGGGAAGTTTGAGTGTTGGTGAGTGTTCGTTGCCTTGAATTAAAAACACTGACAAGTTTAATTACATTCATTGAATAAGACATAATTAACTTAAGTGTTTCGCATTTTACTCATGAGAAAAATAGATAAAACTAATATAATAATATCTCCTTCTCTCTTCTGTTTTCAATTATCTACTTTTACATTTGGGTATTACAATGAAACTGATCCTAAAACAAGACTTTGCAGCTAAAAATTCAAACCAGATATAAAGTATTATTACATTATTATCCTATTTAACCATATTTGGTTAAACACTTCTTCTTTTTTTTTTTACATCAGCTTTCTGACTAATTCTAGCTTTTTTTAACCAAGTGAAATCAAGTGTTTTATGAAATTGTATTTTCAAATAAACTAAATTTAAACATATTATGAAGCAAGTTTGGAAGCACTTTAAATACTGTTAAATGGTTTTTAAATTGTGTTTTATCCTTATCCCACTGTTATTTATTTATTGTTTAGGAATTTATTTTATTTATTGTGGTGCAGAGTGGCCCCATTACGTTATAATTTCGTTTTAACTACTGTGAAATGACAATGAAGGCAATTCTATTCTATTCTAATTCTATTCTACTGAGATAAACAAGAGTGTTTTTTCAGATAAAACACATTATATTATTTTACATGCTTTACAAAACAAAAATCTGCATGTAAATACACAATAACTAACCTATTTTTTTTTAAATATATTTTTATTGTCACGCAGGTACATCTGGAGAATTTAACTCATTATGCAAAGCAGCGTGTTTCACCACAAAATGGCCACTGTTGCAAAATAATTTGTGATTTATATGTGTTTAAATGGGCAGTTCTCCAGGTAACACGAGTGGACATGATGCGTTACATACAAAACCAGGAATAAATGATTTAAAAGTATTGATAGGATTAATTATTAAACAGTTTTATGGTTGTTTGGGTCTTTACATTTATAATATCCCCTGGTACCAAACGCCTTATTTTATCTGCATGTGGATGAATACTGAGTGTCAGTCGAGCAAAGTTTCCAATTAATTTACATTAAATAAAGCTTCACTGTGCTATAACAACCCCCAGAGAATCGAAGCGAGCTGAGCGGTGCCAGACTTCTTATTTAATTTATTTATTGACCCAACTTGATTCCAGATCAGCACGATATCAACGAGCAATGAAACTGTCAGGAAGACGTGCCAATAAAAGAGATGGTCTGTTAAGATTAGGGTTATGTTGTGAAATTGATGTTGTAGATGTAAAAAAAATGATTATATTAGTTTGTGAAATGTAGTTGTAGGATGTGTAATTTTAATGAAAGCCTTTCAGCTAAACTGAAAACCCTCAGAGAGAACATGTTTATGCGGTTAATAACACATATAATAAATTGCAGAGATGAATGAAAAACAGCAAAAATGACGATTGTAAAACTGAACGCCTGTTTCCACTATACAGTTCAGAACAGTACACTTATTTTAGTGTTTCCATGACGATGAGCTACAATGGGCGAAGGCGGGGTACACCCTGTATGAGTCTCCAGTTCATCTCAGGGCTGAACATATATAGACAAACAATCACTCTCACATTCACACCTATGGACAATTTAGATTAACTAATTAACCTATCAGTGCATGTGTTTGGATGGTGGGAGGAAACTGAAGGAAACCCACGTAGACACGAGGAGAACATGCAAACTCCACACAGAAAGGTCTGGTGTGGGAATTGAACCAGGGACCTTCTTGCTGTAAGGCATGAGGGCTAACCACTGTACCACCGTACCACCCACCCCATAGTAAAAAAAAATATGGTTATATTATGTGGTTAAAAATGGTCATAGTATATAGTATGTGGCAAAAAAAAATTATATAGTAAAACTGGTCATAGTTCAGTATGTACAGTATCTAAAAATAGCCATAATAAAATCAGGTTTGGAATGTTGCGATAGGATGTGATATGTTGAAGTTTCGTCTCTGGAACAACGGTAGAAAAGTCATTTATTTTTCATATACCATTCAGATGAAGTTTGATGGTGCAGGACTTTACAGTCTCATTGTTCTGGGTGTTGAATCCAGACCCGGTGACCTCATGGTCTACGTCTGGTCTGCATCCAGGTTCAAACTGGCCACTGTAAAGCAGGAGTCGGTGTGGGGAAACTCACTCCCACAACCCCACAGAGGATTACATTGATACAGAACATAGATGAATAATTGATCCATGTAACATAGATCTGGTGTGAAGCCAGATGGAAGCTGGTTTCCACTGTTGGAGAACACACAGTCATTTGATTCATTCCATGTTTGCAAAACCATTGACTTCTTGTTTGTTTTTTAGAACTGTCAAATGATCAATATAGGCCACCGATATTTATAAGCCAATATTTCATGCAGATACTGACTTTTTCCCCTCTGTCAAATGATCGATACAGGACACTGATATTTCTAAGCCAATATTTCTAACTAACGCTGACTTTCTTTCTCTGTCAAATAATAGTGACTGATACAGGCCCATCAATATTTCTAAGCCGATACTGATATTTCTATTTCTAGCCGAAAATGAATATTTTTGTCTGTTAGATTATACAGGCCACTGATATTTCTAAGATGATATTTCCAAGCCGATACTGATTTTTAAAACATTTTTTTGGCTGTTAAATGGTGAATACAGGCCACCGTTATTTCCAAGCCGATAGATACTTCTAGCCCAGGGGTCTGCAACCCTGGTCCTAGAGAGCCGCTATCCTGCATGTTTTAGATGTTTCCCTCTTCCAACACACCTGATTCAGATGATCAGCCTATCATCAAGCTGTGCGGAAGACTGATAATGTCTGTCAGGTGTGCTGGAAGAGAGAAACATCTAAAACATGCAGGATAGCGGCTCTCTAGGACCAGGGTTGCAGACCCCTGTTCTAGCCGATACGGTTTTCTTTTCTCTGTCAAATGATAATGACCAATCCAGGCCACCAATATTTCTAAGATGATATTTCTAAGCTGATATTTGTAGCTGATACTGATTTTTTTTTTCCTTCTGTCAAATGATGAACACCGATACAGGCCACTGTATCAGTCATCATCATACGAAGCCAATATTTAATCCAGATAATGACTTTTTTTTCCTCTCTGTCAAATGATCGATACAGGACACTGATATTTCTAAGCCCATATTTCTAGCTAACGCTGACTTTCTTTCTCTGTCAAATAATAGTGACTGATACAGGCCACCAATATTTCTAATACTGATTTTTCTTTTCTCTGTCAAATGATGATGACCACTGCAAGCCACTGATGTTTCTAAGCTGATATTTCACACAGATAATGATGTTTTTCCTCTCTATTAAATGATCTCTGTCAAATAATGACTGGTACAGGCCACTGATATTTATAAGATATTTATAAGCTGATATTTCTAGCCGATACTGAATTTTTTGTCTGTTAAATGATGATGCAAGTCACTGATAGTTCTAAGCTGATACTTTGAGCTGATACTGATTTTGTCAAATGACGATGACCTGTCACACCACTAATATTTCTTACAACATAAGAAAATATCAGATTTTCAGATGAATATTATATTACAGTTAATGGTGTTAAATCTCTAAAGAAACGTTAAATAGAGAGAAAAAATATTTAGGTATTGACACAAAAGTAGCTCTGAGTCTTCAGGGGTTAATTATGGGATGTAGAGAAAATATGCATATGAAGGATTATGCAGACAGAAATGATCCTGTGTCGCCAGGCTGCAAATATTCAGATGTTCTACTGTCGCCTAAACACTATCAAATGTCCTCATGCTGTAATTGAGACACATTAGGGCAACGAAACGTCACTGAATCGGCTTTAAATCAGACGGATTTGCTCATGCACCTGTTTTCTCCCTTTCTTTCCTTCTTTTTTCTGCACAGGTACCCATAAATTTGTGACTGAGGGGGAACATCTGGAGCTGACGGGCGTCACCAAAGAGCAATCGGGTTCATATGAGTGCATCGCTTCAAATGACATCGCAACCCCTGATGTCAGGACAGTGCAAGTCACCGTCAACTGTAAGAACTGCCGCCTTCACATTCACCATCATCATAATGGATTATGGCCACTCAAAGCACTTTACATTAGCTTTACATTAGCCCTCTGGCAGTGGTAAACTACATATGTAGCCACAGTTTCCCTGATGCAGACTGACAGAAGAGTGGCAGCCATTTTGCACCTATGGCCCCTCTGACCACCACCAAATATTCATACATCAGTGTGAGTGACACTGGAGGTAAGGAGGGTGAAGTGTTGTGCCCAAAGACACAACAGATTGACTAGGACAGAGCGGGACGCAAACTAAAAACCCTTTGGTTATTGGACAATCCACTCAGCCTTTTCCGACTCATGGCCACCACCAAGATGAGGGCGATATGGTGAGACATATGAGAGACAACCAAAAAAGAAACCAACAAAACTGTTTAAAACAAACTGTTTTATCATTCATGGGTGATTTTGCTTAAAACACCTGAAAAATATGTATCTAAAATAAAGCTCCAGCTGTTCTGCAACAGATAAAAGAATCTACTCATCACAACCTTCCATTGTCAGCATGTATAGAACCTCATTTGGTCAGTCTGGGACAAACCTATGGAACTTTCTGACAACTCACTTAAAATTTAAGACTTCTTTAACAGAGGTGTTAAAGATTGGATAAAATCCCACCAGCAATGTGGACTTGTCACCATGATCCATGATCACTTGTTGTGATCATGGATCTATTGCTCTATTTATAATTTGTAATTCGAATGAACTTATAAATGTTTTTTTTTAATGTATGACCTATTTAAGCTACCTTTGGAATGGTGTTGCACCAAAACATCTGGTCTCTTCTTGTGGTTGTACTAATGTAATGCGTTATGTCCATATTAAATAAAACACAAACTATTGAGCTCCGGATGTCAACCACGGCACCAATGTTAACATTATGGTAGTAAACCTCTTCGCACCATCAGAGTGCACATCTCACTTCAGTTTGCGTGAAATTCAGATTTATATGCAGAAATTGAAGAGATTAAATACAACGAACCCATATAATGCCCCTGAGGTGTTTTTCAAAAGTATTTCCTCCTCCGCTGAAGAAGACATCCCATATTTGCGGTATGCTAACATCTACAGTTACCTCATCAGCTTCCCGTCAGTTAAGTCACGGAACTCTCTGAGAGCCTACAAAAGCCTTGAGGTTTACAAATGGTCTCAGTCTGGCTTTGTTTCAAACATTCAGTTGTGGAATATTAAATCCCAAAACTCCAGCATCATCACTGGAAGGATAAAGGTAAAATTATTCCAATTTAATAGCAAGTCTCTCATTAGCATGTTTGTTTATTAGCTGTGCTAGCTACATTTGACAACAGTACAACAGACTCTGTTATATAATCTCGGAAACAAGGGCTCCTTGAGTTTGTTTCCATTTATGAAGAGAAAAAAAATCCTCATAACTTCCCATGTCGGTAGTGAGGTCGACTATGTCATACACAAACACCCACAGACCATTTTAGTCAGTAATGCAGCGCCTTTTGTATCAGGTGATCATTTGTCAGCTGTGTTCCTGACTTATTTGCACTGTAACTACATATTCCCGAACTTAGTTGAAACTTTGTATTTTTGTGATGTCTCTACCACCAGTTCCTGATAATCTACCAACATCATCATTAGCAAGATGGCTATGTCGACTTTTTTCTTGTCACATGACCAGCCTGTGACGTCAGCTGCAGGAGCTAGTGTTGTCAAAAAAATTGATTTTAGATACTAAATCTATATTGACCCTTGGTATCTAATTAGATACTAAGTTGCTGGAAAATCGATTTTTGTTTTCATAGCGCGTTGCCGCTTTTTTGTAGCGGGTAACGTTAAGAATTCTAAACAGGCATCAACGTGGTCAGCTCTGGCACAGCCGTAATGCCGGCTTGTAAGTTAAAGTCTCTTTTTTTCTCCAGCTGCCTCTGACAGCACGCGGGATGACGCCAGTGCGACCACAGACCTATACACTATTTCTATAGGTCTGTGATTGCGACCATCTGATGCAACTTTGCTTTTAAATGTCTCGATATAGTCGAACGTCTATGCGCGCGGGTGGCAGCCAGGCGGTAGCGCATTGTATCACGTTACCACCACAGAGGCCACCGTGAGCATGTCAGCCTATCATTTTTGACGTGCACGCTGCTTGTCCCGCAAGGGGTCCGCGGTGGTCTCCGCAGTGGTCACATGATGCAACACGCTGCCGCCCGCGCACATAATCGCTCGACCATAAAGAGGCTTGCAGTTAGCACTGCAGAAGGGCTTGAGCAAAAAGATAGGCCTACCTTAACTTGCCAAGAGATAGGCATGCATTTATTCTGCACCCGCACTCACTACCTTTTTTTTAGCAGTCCATGGAGAAAATTTTAAAAGGAATCCCTCACATCTCCAGTATCGAGTTGGAAATTTTAGTATCATGACAACACTAGCAGGAGCTCAAACTTTATTTATATCGCACTTTTCATACAGGGTACATGTAGCACAAAGCACTTCACATTCGACCTCCTATTGTGCCACAGTTCCAAATGCAGTGAAAATAAATAAATAAATAATTAAAAGCTTTAATGAAAGCTAAGCTAAAAAGATAGGTTTTGAGTTTACTGATGTCCCCAGGTGGACTGTTCCATAAAAATTGAATGAGGCTGAACCATGAGGTGAACATTCAAAAGGTTTTACTACCTGGGGGTCCGAGAGGGCTCATATGTTAACAGCAGATCCGATAAATAAACAGGGCTAAAACCATTAAGACTTTGAAAAACCAATAAAAACACTTTAAAATGGATCCTGAAGCTCACAGTTCACAGACCTGAGAACCGGTGTGATATGCTCTCTCTTTTTCTGGTCCTCGTCAGCAGCCAGAGTAGCTGCAGAGGTGTAATAATATTTTTCAGAAGACCGGGAAGGAGAGTATTGCAATAACTGATACAAACGCATTCATCAAAAACACTGTCTCACTCCCAGTGCGTCAAACACCAACAAGCATCACTTTTTAACGCAGGTGTCCCTCAGCGTCTAATTCAGATGCAGTGGGTTTCGAACCCATCCACTGCAATATGTGACACTCAGAGCCCTAACCTTAACCTTACCCCTGACCTGTAAAACGCCACAGTGAGGTTAGTTACTCAAACGGGTTAGAACCCTGCTGCATTTGAATAAGACACTGAAGGACTGTTGAGCCGCATTTTGTAATAAACTGCCACAACGCATTCTGTAATACATTTTGCTGCAGTTCTATTTCCAAAATACATTCGTATTTTCAAATTGTCTAATATGTCTAATTACCAGCCGAGCCATAAACCACTCAGAATGTTTCCCAAACACCTCCTTGAGTTTTAATACCACACCACCAAAGTGCCCTGCTGCTGCAAAATGTAAAAATGTATTACAAAATGTGGCTTTATTACAAAATGAAAGGAAAAAAATGGATGTTTATTACAAAATGTACCGTTATTACAAAATGAGGTTCAACAGGGACACCATGTGCGTTAAAAACCGATGCTTGGTCTTTGAAGTGAGGATGTGCTGGCATCGGTCTCTGCATCAGCTCGAGAGAGAGAGAGAGAGAGAGAGAGAGAGAGAGAGAGAGAGAGAGAGAGAGAGAGAGAGAGAGAGAGAGAGAAAGGTCACACTGGCAACATTTTTTTAAATGATAAAAACTAGTTTCAGTAATGGCCCCTTACGTGTGGCTCAAAGCTGAGTTCACAGTCAAATAAAACACCCAGGTTTTGAACCTTTTCTGTGAAAGGACTACTGAATAGGTTTGGAGCTTAGCTTTGAGCCTCTGTCTCTGAGCCTCAGGACCAAGGAATAAAACCTTAGTTTTACCCTGGTTGAGCTGGAAGAAGTTCACTGCTATCCAGGACTTGTAAATATATCTAAAATGCATTTAAAAACCATGTCAATTGGACTGAGGTCATCAGGAGACACAGTAATATAAAGTTGAGTATCGTCAGTATGATGAGCTCTTTGTAAAGTTTTATGTAACACATATAAAACTGTAGACTTCGAAAAATAAAGACATTTAGATTTTTTTTCCCTCTCTCGCCGTGAGTTTTTGGTGAAAACCAAGGTGTATTTGTCTGCATTTGGTAGGTATAGACTGAAACACATCATTTATCAACAGGCTGATGTCTTGGGACTTTGCAGTTCAAAATTGAGAAATGTATTTTTAAAAATGTCAATTGTAGAGTGTTTAATTTCCAGTTAGGTTTATGCATTTTACAGAGTGGAAATTTGGGGAAATATTACATTTTCCAAAGTGGCTACAATTATTGAATGCTTCAAATACGTATATTTTTGCAAACATTGCTGAAAGTAAATATTTCACATACAAAAGGACCGTTATCAGTGGTGAAATAAAGTCCAAACTAATATTCTGGTCCAATTACACCATTCAAACATGCATTTTGGACCGTCAATCTTTACTGGATTATGTTGGCTGGAGTGTTAATGAGGAAAACAACACTATATTTGTGCAGATCGATAGATGATTGATCAAATATGGACAGGAGTTGAGAGTTAGCACCAAGCTACGAACGTTACATACATCTCATCAGCTGCAAGTCTGTAACCGTTTCACTGTATTGTCCGTGTCAAATAAATAAATAAATAAATAGATAAATAAATAAGATAAAAGCCTTCAAAAGGAAGAGAAGTCCATTTTCTCATATTAGTCTGTATTGTAAATCATCCTTTAGTGTAAGTGGGGTTACTATTGCACATCAGAATGGTTTATATCAGGGGTCTGAAACATTTGGCCCAGGGGCCAAATGCGACTCACCGAAAGTTCCAGTGTGGCCCCTGGGATGAATTAGCAAAGGATCAATAGTTCCACAGTCAAGGCTGTGGAACTCATTTTAGTTCAGGTTCCACATACAGACCAATATTATCTAGAGCAGGGGTGTCCAAATCCAGTCCTCGAGGGCTGGCGTCCTACAAGTTTTAGATATTTCCCTCTTCCACATGATTCAGTTTAACCTTTTAACTCCTTCCACAGTCAAAAATAATTAAAATAAGCAACACAATGAACTAAAATGGCCAAAGTAATCAATAAAATGAACATAAAGAATAATAAACTGACAAAATAATTAGTAACATGAAGACAGTAAGACACAAATGGAGCAAAAATAAGGAAACAATGAGCAACAAAATGAACCAAAACTTTGTGTCTATTATTATTTTGTCAGTTTATTATTCAGTTTTGTTCATTTTATTAATGACTTTGGCCATTTTTGTTCAATTTGTTGCTTATTTTAATTATTTTTACTGTGGAACTGCTAACGTTTCAGGAGATAAAGCGTTAAACTGAATCACGTAGAAGAGGGAAATATCTAAAACATGTAGGATTTGGATTTGATCTAGAGTCATATGGTAAATAGACTGTACTTATATAGCACATTTTATACACCAGTTGGTGCCCAAAGCACTTTACAATTCCTCACATTCACCCATTCACACACACACTCATACACCAGTAGACGGCTGCTGACCGATAAACCGGCGCTGACTGACCCTAGTGGGAGCAACTTAGGGTTCAGTGTCTTGCCCAAGGACACATCGACAAGTGGACAGCCAGAGGTGGGACGCGAACTGCCAACCCCTCGATCAATGGAAGACCCGCTCTACCAAATAGTCAATAACATAAAAACCTACAAAAAATAATAAATCCATATTTTCTTCTGGGTTTGATGTGAAACACATTTTACATTATGTCAATATTGACAACTTCAATTTTTTTCTTTGATTTTGTTTGGGTTTTTCTTAATAATATGAAAATATGGAAATATTTACATTTACAAACTATAATGTAAAAATACCTGAACAAGTATGGACAATATGAAATGTCTAGAGAAAATTCACTACAATTTTAACAATATTTTGCTTCGTCATATAAAAAAATGATTGTTAACTGTTAAAATCGCATTTATTTTCATTTTTCCGAGGAAATTTTGAGTTCTTTTCTGGTAATTCCCATGTTTTTTGTTTGTATAGTTTGAAAAAGAAAACAATTTTTAATTTTTAACAATTAAATGGAGGTGTTTTGCACTAAATCAAAGACAAAATTTTGGATTTATTATTTACATGCTATTCTATTATTTTCTTGGTATAGCCACTGTAAATCAAATTGGGCTGAATGTAGTCCTTGAAAGAAAATTACTTTGACACCCCTGGTTTATATATTCAGACAAATGAGTTTGTGAGTTTGTTCACTTTCATTTGATGTTCGACAAGTGGTGATGCATTAATGTGGAAGCTGGTGTTATTTAAATTATGTCATTTACATCAGGACCGGTTAAAAAAGGCTGATAAAAGGTTGATAGAAAATATTCTCTGATAAAGTCTGACTGTGTTGCACTTGACCTCTTAACGGTGCCGATTCACATCAAAAAAATGAATGAAAGGTAAAAGAAAATAATTGCTGTGTTTTGTTTGTAATGTGTGTTTTTTTTTTTTTAGATCCTCCCTTCATTTCCAAGGCGAGAAGTACGGGTACTCCAGTTGGACAAAAAGGCGTCCTGCAATGTGAAGCCTCTGCTGTCCCGAGGGCAGATTTTGAGTGGTACAAAGACGACCGCAGGCAAGTTTCTGATCTGAGCTGTGTGATTTCTGCAGGCTTAAATTTGTTTGAAGTCTGTCTTACATTCACACAGGAACACCTACTCTGCCGCAGGGGGTGGACATTTTATTGGAAAACAAACCGCATCGGAGCGACTGCATTTTTTTTTTTTTTTTTTTTTAATCACGTCTATACTTTAAAATCAACTGGAGTTTTTGATTGTAATGAGCTAAACCTTAAACAATGTTCACATATTCTGAAAAATACCAGGAAAAATAAGCAAAAAATAAATAAATAAATAATCGTATGCAAAACAGGCGTGGACACCGAAGGCAGCAATTATTATGTTTTACACGGTAATTGGTTTATGTCAGTGGGGTTTGAGGCTCAGAGGTTTAAAGAATATAATGGTATAATACAGGCTTGTGCAGCTTGAAGGCTGGGAAGATGTTTATGAGCAGCCCCACAGCTGGTGAGCTGATATAAACACAGGCTATGTTGCACTGTTAAATGGTCCCTGACGGTGACAGTGACGCTGCTCGTCGGTTCCCAGAAGTCAAAATCAGTCCCCAAGAACAGAAAGATTGAGGAGGCAGATAAAATAAATGACTAGCATCCACAAAAGTGAAAAACAGCAGCACGAGGCAGAGAAAAAGGAAGAAAAAAAAAAAAAAAAAAAAGGAGGAAAAGGAAATGCACAAAGTTACAGTGAGAGGTTGTTGTGCACTGAGCGATGAATAAATGCATGTGCCGCGTCTTCAATGAGGATGTGACTTATATTTAAAGATGTGTCTTTAAAATGACAAGTGTCTGCTGTTCACACACCACAGCAGAGTGGTACCAACGTCACTGCAGTCTGGGACATTTGATCAGGTACAATATCTGATAATCGACATAGGTCATATCTGATAACCGTGAAAAGATGACTACTGGATTTTCCGCGCTATAACTCGCAGCAGCCAAATAATACATAATAAAGAGTATAAGTCGCACCCTTGGCAAAAAACTGAGACTTATAGTCCGAAAAATACAGTAACTATTTTACACCAATTATTTACATGTGAGGTTTGTTTTTTTTAATCTTTGTTTTGAGCATGAAGAAAATTAAATCAAAACAAATCAAGTAACAAAACATCAATAATTACATACAAAGGGCTGATAAACAAACAAATTTATATATATATATATATATATATATATATATATATATATATATATATATATATATATATATCCACACACACACACACATACATACACATAACAAATTAAAATAAATTAAACATGCTCGAAAAGGAGTAGGAAGAAGTAAAATCATATATTCATACCCCCAGTTTTTATTCCCTATGATTTCTACACAATTATTGTATATGAATATTAATGAAATAATAATAATAATAATAATAACAATAACAATGACAGTAACAATAACAATAATAATAATAATAATAATAATAATAATAATAATAATAATAATAATAATAATAATAATAATAATAATAATAATAATAATAATAATCAACGATTCTGTTCATAACTTTTATGGACAGAATTTCTCATCTCTGCTTTTTGCAGATGATGTGGTCCTCTTAGCTTCATCAGGCAGTGACCTCCAGCTCTCATTGGAGCGGTTTGTAAGCAAATGTGAAGTGGCTGTGGTTGAAGATTAGCACCTCCAAGTATGAGGTCATGTTTCTCAGCTGGAAAAGGGAAGAGAGTCCTGTCTGGGTCGGGTGGGGGGGGGGTTTAAGTACCTCAGGAAGACGATAAGTATAATAATAATAATAATAATAATAATGTTTCAAATCCTCACACTCATATACAACAATGTAATAATACCCATTTATAAATGTTCATTCTAGCATTAGCATTAGCACTCCCATACTTGGAACAACCCAAAAAAACCCCAAAAAAAAACAACAGAAAAACAACAAAACTAAATTCACATATAATATAAATACATAATATTCTATATCATCCTATGGCAATATAGTAATAATATATTCATATATCCATATTTAAACTACATATTATCAGCACATACATGGCAAACCTCCCTCTGAAAACTCTCTCATTATTCACAAAACAACTCAAATAATCAGAAAACTTGTTTAATTTTTTTAAGCTAACCCTAATAATAAACTAATCCTAACCCTAACCCAGTTCAGATGAATCGAGAACAACTACCAAGAAGAACGATAACCTGAGCAAATGACAACCCACACTGACACCTTTCAGCAAAATGTTTCATACCTGGTTCTTAAATACCATCTCTCTGTTTTGTTCCAGGCTCTTCAATGGACTCAATGGAGTAAAGATAGAGAATCATGGGAAACAATCGATGCTGGTCTTTTTCAACGTGTCAGAAGAAGACTACGGAAACTACACCTGTGTGGCCATTAACACCATGGGCATCACTAACGCCAGCATAATCCTTTATGGTAAGAGTCAGAGGTGGTAAAAGTACTCTCATTCAGTACTTAAGTAGAAGTACAGCTACTTATGTGAAAAAAGTACTGATTCAACTCCTTAGCTGAAGTAAAAGTAAAAAAAGTACACCTTCTCAAATGTAATCAAGTATAAAAGTTAAAAAAAAATGTTTCTTAGGTGTGAAATAATATGTATTTAACCAGGGAAAATCTGAAAAGTTTTAAAAGTATTCCAAAATAAAGGCTTTAAAAGGGAGTTATTGTGCAGGTAATGTATTTGCTTGTGTCATTATGAGATAAGAAGTCAGAAATTTTGTTGTACAAGTGATAATACTTTATTTGTCATTATACAAGTCCAAATTATTAGATAAAGTCACAAATATGAGATAAGAAATGCATAATTGTAAGCAAAATTGTGAGATAAAATGGCACAATTGAGATAAAAAGCTATAATTATGAGATTAAAAAAGTCATAAATATGAGATAATAAATGCACAGTTATCATATAGTCGAAATTCTGAGCTAAAAAGTCACAAGCATGAGATAAAAGTCATAATTATGATATAGAAAGTCACAATTTCTCTTCATTGATTTCCTCTCCGAAGTGATGGTATTAAGTGTTATAGCATTGCATTTAGTTTGAAAAAGTAACGAGTCTATTCTGAAAATGTAAGGAGTATAAAGTACAGATATTTATACACATGTAAGGAGTATAAAGTACAGATATTTATATACATGTAAGGAGTATATAGTACAGATATTTATATACATGTAAGGAGTATAAAGTACAGATATTTATATACATGTAAGGAGTATAAAGTACAGATATTTATATACATGCAAGGAGTATAAAGTACAGATATTTATATACATGTAAGGAGTATAAAGTACAGATATTTATATATATGTAAGGAGTACATAGTACAGATATTTTTGCAAAAATGTAGTTGCCAGAAAAATAAATACTAATTTAAAGTCAACTAAAAACAAAAAATCTACTTCAGTGCAGTAACAAAATACATTTACTTCCTTACTTCCCACTTCTGGTAAGAGTTAAAATGCAGAAATAAAAGTAGTTTAGAAAAACAAATTTCTGTTTTCCACCTGACTATTTTACTGTGTATTTAATGGGCTGCCTGCTGCTGTGAAAAACATATAGGGTAGAAAAAATAAAATCAATTTTGACCCCAAGGTCCCACACTGTATGTCATCAACAGTTTACCTTTTCATTTCTGCTGTTCAGTAAATCTGTTTCTATGGTAACTGCAGAATCAATGCAAAAGCTCCATTAAACTATAGAATCATTGGAATTCCTGCATCTCAGAGTGTGAAGCAAAGCACAGCCTAAGGTGCTGCCCTGACCTGAACCCTCGGACCAGCTAACACCACGGCTTTAACTGGACCACTTCACCGCCTGCATAGAAATAAATTGCTCCCTATTGGGCTCATCTTAATCTTTTTTTTTTTTTTTTCCCAGTACTATATTCAATTTACAGGCTCCAGCAAACAGTGCTATGGTTAAATTAACAGCGCGGAGACAAATGTTAAAAGCTAATGTATGATTCCAATCAATGAAGCCTTGGCTCGGTGCTTTGATAACTCAACTGAAGTTATGAATAAAAGCACAGCGGTGGAGTTTCAGCCCAGGACTGTGTTGTACAAAGTGATAATTAATTTCACTGTTATCATATCACCCAACCACAGATTTGTAACGAATAAGTAAAAAAAAAACAAAAAAAAAAAAACACGAGGTCAAAAAAAAAAACCAAAGAAAAAAACTGTGCAGCTCAATTCAGTGTTGCCGTTGCTTTATTATACCTGACACATTGCAAACCATCATGATTATAAAGTGGGTTGTGATGTAACTCTCTGCTGTAAATGAGGGAAAAAAAGGCTTTTTAGACACATACATAAGTATTCAGAGAATGCCTAATATCGCCCGTTCTTGAATTAGAGCCAATAATGTGATTTTGACCTGTCTGCTAAATGTAACCTTGACCTTTGACCTTTTGCAACATTGATAATTTGTTATCTGTATATATGTGTCAGTGTGTGTAATATAATGGTAATATATCCAGTATTTATTAAGTTATAGCATGATATGTCTGTGCTTGACACACACAGTGTTACATAAGCTACAGTAATTGTCACCATTGACCTCCAGACATCTCAAAAACTATTGGTTATAGGTGATAACAACAATTATGGTACCATTCTGTATCGTTTGGTACCAATCGGAAAATTCTGTGACCCTCCATTCTTGAGTTATAACAGATAATGTGATTTTTTTTTTTTAATTGTGACCTTGAACACAGTTGAAATTGCAGAATCAAACCCAAAAGTCTCCTCCATGTTAGCCGCCATGTTTTTCAAAGCTACGGTGTCGAGAGTCTTCCTGTATTCTGGCTGGCCACGCTATGATTACATCATCACTGTTAAAATCACTCCCAGTGATCCTGATTGGTCCGTCCACGATTTGGCCGTAGACGACAGAATGTAGACGGTGCTTTACCAGACCCTTGTGTCGCCTCACGAAGCTGAGCGGAGGGTTAGCGAAAGCTAGGCTACTATCACTTATCATTACGAAAACACATTTTTGGTGACTGTGACCTTTAACCTACACAGCAAATTTTGGTCTTTGGAATAAACTCCACGTGAGTTAAAATCAACTCAATCTGGTGTACATGCGTGACCATCCATTGACTCCACAGGAGAGTTATTATAACTCTGCTTTTGGAGTTGATCCAAAAAATGACACTGCCTGGTAATAGTCCTTAACACATATGGTAGTCAGGGTTAAAAAATAAACTCCAAAAATTCAACTCTTTCACTCTTTTTAGTTGAACTCCAGATTTTTCAACACTAGAAATTTGCTGTGTACAGTTACCAAACTGTAATGGGATATATTCTGGACCACCTTACACCTTTCCTGAATTGAAACCTGCTTACAAACAAACAAACCGCTCAAACACAATACCCCCTCTCCCCTTCGGGAGATGGTGTAATGATACTATTAATCAGGTAAAGCATTTGTGAGGGTTGGGGTTTGTTGTACCAGACACTTGTTATTATAAGTGTTAAAAAGCCTGACAGGAGACACAGACTGCAAATTAGCTGAAGCTAGTCATCTTTTATGCGTCAAATTTTCCCTTTCGTGGCAATGTTGTATGTATCATCCCTGTTAATTAACTTAAATAAATGAATAGAATAGACAAATTTTAGTGATCCCACAATTGGGATATTGCTGATGATAAAGATATGATATTGATTAGGGTCGTGATGAGACAAGATGACAAGACGAGAAATGAGATGGCGTTCACGAGATCGAGACAAGATGAGACTTTAATAAAACTAAATTACAAATTAAATGAATGGACAACAGACTTTTATTTTACTGAGTTACACATGGATTTTATAACTCTGTAAGCGTTAACTTTTGATTAACTTCTTAAGGAATTTTTTCCTCTACAAATTAAAAGTAAAATAAAATGTTATAAAAGTTAAAGTAAAATAATTAACTTTATTTCTCTTTTCAAGTGCAGACAATATGTGAAAAACAAAAACTTATTCTCCGTCAATACAGACTGAAAATACAATACAATACATTTACAAATTGAAAGTAAAAATAAATAAAATTATATATTTCTCCTTTTTTTCAAATTCAATTGCGGAAGTTGAGGTGAAATGCAGGGCAGGGACCGGCCCACGTATTACAGGTACCAGGGGTCAGCTGCCATGTTAGCAACCCACTGACCCATCTGGAAACACAGGAGTCTAATGCACACGCGAGTCAGAGGGTCTCCCTGAAACACCACGGTGGCTAAGGTGGGATCCCTGCCTCATGGGGCCCAGACGCACGTGGGCTGTAAAAATCAGTGGACCCTAACGAACCCGATGTCCAAAACCAGATGGGGGTGGGTGGGGGCAAATCGCACCCCATCATTCTGTCTGTTTGCTAGATAACAAGTCTCACGAGACAGAATTTTAACGCGACGGGAAATCCTAATATTGATCGTATATAATTAATGATATTATTAATCAGGTAAAACATTTGTTGTACTTATCGTGGCTGTTACAGATGAAACCTCATGACCTTCTGTTATTTTCCCACAGGTCCCGGTGCGATGCATGATGTGAACGCAGCCGCTGTGTGGCCTCGTAGCTCCGTACGTCTCCTGCTGACTGTAACCTTACTCTACCTGCTGAAGTTCTGATGTGAAAAATCGCCACAAAATCTTCAAAGCTTCTCTCAGCATTGAACAGCAACAACAGACTATTAGTCCTACAAGAAGAATGGAAAAACCAAGAGCTCCAGTAGCTCACCCTGATTTCTCCTTTACTTTTTTTTCTTTTTTTTTCCTTTTTCTTTTTGGCTTTGCATCAGAGTCTGTTCTCTGTTGGCTCGCCAAGAATGAGAGGCTTTCAGTCCAAGGAAGGGAAAAATTCAAATCATGCACTAATTTGGCGATGGTAGAACTTACTGAGTTTGTGTCGTTACCCCCCGCCCCCCCCCCCCAAAACCCTTTTTTTGTATGTGGAAAGGGAAAAAAGAAAAAAACATAAATGTAACTGTTGATAGTTGACTGTTTATTGCCCAATATTGAAGTGTACATTCAGATTATTATTGTGTCACGTCCTGTTCAATATCTGTACAAATACCATTAAGCTTTTTTAAGTAAATGACAAAAAAAGAAGAGGAAAAAATGCAATGTGATTGTTGAATTTTACTGTATTTTTACAGTTGTATGCAAAACGGAATATCATATCCTTCATTATGAACAGTTCAGAATAATAAATAGTAGACCATGATTTCTCAGGCAGAGTCCTACAGCATAGTGCATCCAAAATTTTTATTTCCACTGTAGTGTGTGTAGAAATGTGTACAGACAATTCCTGCTCAGCTGTGTTTTCAAAAATACATACATGTATTATGATTATTATGATTATTATTATTCAAATGGTATTTTTTGAGACACCGAAACACAGCGTCATAGCAGCTTCATGGCATATTTCGGATTGAGATCGACAGTCACAAATGTCGGCCCCGGGTGCCGCTTCGCTTTCCCCCCGCTACGGCAGATTTAATTAAGTGATCAGAGCTGAAGCATGTTTCAAAGAAAACGTTAACTATCGCTGTAGCTCTAATAAGGTTCATTAGCATCGGGTTAGAGGGTGGTCTTATTAGCTATGCTGGTGTCAATTATGGAAACTTTATTTAATTTGTAAAAAAAAAAAAGAAAAAAAAAAAAAGGGAGTTAAAAATCAGCAAAAATCTGCTGATGAAATGAGAGTAAGTGGAGTTTTTAAAAAATATTTTGATGGAAGTTGTTTAGCACAACTTATTGTTGCGATGTCTACTGAAATATATGAAAATTTAAATATTCGCATTTCTCAGGCAGGTGTTGCTGAATGACAGAGGTGGTAAAAGTACTCCCATTCTGTACTTATGTACTACTTGTGTGGAAAAAACACTGGTAAAAGTAGAAGTACTGATTCAACTCCTTTACTCAAGTAAAAAAAAAAAAAAAAAAAAAGTAAAACTTCTCAATTGCAATGAATTAAAAATTAAAACTACTTTTTTTTGCCATGGATAAAATAATTATTTAATGGGAAAAAATCTGAAAATCTTCGAAAGAATTACAAAAATAAAGCCTTTAAATGTGATTTATTGTGTAGAAAATGGACATTCTGTGGGGTAAAAAAAGGGGGGGGGGGTCACAATTGAAATAATAACACATTATGACATTTTAAAAAAATCACAAATATGAGATAAATAGATAATTATGAGATAAAGGTTAACATTGTAAGATAAAAAGTCAGAATTATGTGATAAGAAACACATAATTATGAGATAAAGAGCTGAAATTATGAGAGAAAGTCAAAATTCAGTGAGAAAAAGTCCCAATAATGAGATAAATGCTATAATTAAAGTCACAATTTCTCTCTACTGATTTCAAGTCATCATTATGAGATTGTCAGGTTTAAAAAAAAAAAAAGCATAATTATGAGATAAAAAGTCAAAATTGTGAGACATAATCACAATTATGAGATAAAGTCATAAACATGAAACGAGAAATGTATAATTGTGAGGAAAAAGTCAAAATTATGAGATAAAAAGTTCTCTCCTCCACTGATTTTCCCTCTGAAAATGTTCTAATTGTCACATCTGTTTAGTTTGAAAAAGTACTGTATCTATTCTGATGATTTAAAGAGTATAAAGTTTGGCTATTTATGAACAAATGTAGGAAGTAAAAGTAAAAAGGCGCCAGAAAAATAAAGTACAGACACCTAAAAAGTCTACTTCAGTACAGTAACAAAGTACTTTTACTCAGTTACTTTCCACCTCTACTTAACAAACCATATCTTCGTAAAACCGAGACTCTTGGAGGGAGAGTAGATTATCTGTCACCTAATGACGTATGCTAATTTATTATAAAACCCAGTACATGTCTTAACACGCCTATTAGTATTCACAAGAAGAGTGAGATGTTAGGACGAGAGTATAACTAAAGCTACTTAAAGGATTTTCTTTTTTCACATTTTAATCACATTTATTAAAATCATGTCAGTGTTGTGGATTTTAAAATGTATATTTCTCACACCTGATAATTTGTATTAAATGACATTTCTATGATATTAATTCTCACTTTGTTGTGAGCGTGTTAAATACGGATGGGACAAATTAACCCAGGGGTGTCAAACTCCGGTCCTAATGTTTTAGATGGTTCCCTCTTCGACATGATTCAGTTTAACTCTTTAACTCCTGAGACTTTAGCAGTTTCACGGTAAAAATAATTAAAATAAGCAACAAATTGAACAAAAATGGCCAAAGTCATCAATAAAATGAACAAAAATGAATAATAAACTAACAAAATAGTTAGTAACATGAACAAAGTAAGAGACAAATGGAACAAAATTACAGAAAAATAAACTAAATGTAGAAAAATATACAAAATTAACAACAAATTGAACATTTTTTTTTAAATTACAAAATTACAAATAAGATGGAAAAATTGCAAAACAAAAAAAAATTTGCGTAACTAGTAACATTTTATACCCCTCCCCTCCCCCGACAAATGTAACAACTGGGTCTTTATGGGTTAAACACAAACCTACGATATCAAATGTAATACTTTACAAATTATTTAACCCTCCTGTTATGTTACGGGACCCGTTTTAAAGTTTGAATATTTAGGAAAAATTGATACGATTATTTTTTTCAGTCTAAAATGTCTTATGCTTGACCTCTAGTGATCACCCCCTTCATGTTTATATCACAGATATTATCCAGGTCAATTTGACCCAGCAGTCAAACTGGAGGTAAAAAGCAAACTATTTCTTTATTTACAACTGTGAGACATATGTTATGCTAAGCTTCAGTGTTACGTTTTATATCTTGGACATTAAAAAAAAAAAAAAAAAAAAAAAACATTGAATATGTATTTTTTTAAATGAAGAACGAGTGAATTGTCCTCATTGAACCATTACCTGTTAGAAGTAAGGAACACTATTGCATTAAATACTGATAGAATAGTTAGTAATGGAATTGATAATGAAATATTAAAGGTGCTTGTAAGGATTTTTGTGTTTTGTCTTTTGGAAAATTAAACATAAACTGGGTCAAATTGACCCAGGAACACTATTGCTGTTCCTGACAAAGGAACATAACAGGAGGATTAAGATATTAAATGTAGTTTTATCAAATTTAAGACTTCACAAAAACCCTGGTGATTACACCAAACACATTTTTACACGAAATGATGGAGAAATGACAAAAATTTTAACATTTTGAAAACTACTTCGCTCTTACTTTACCTCTATTTTTCTTTTCTTTTTTTTTTAACCATCACTTACATATTAAAAAGCTGGCACATGACTCTGCATCTGACTCACACGAATAGTATATAAATGGCGGTGTATAGTTTAAATGTATATATATATATATATATATATATATATATATATATATATACATATGAAAATAAAATCAGCTCTGATGAATGTTCCGTGTAGCTGCCATGAAGCTTTTTTCAGGTGTTATGAATGTGTGCTTTTAACCTGGTTTGCCGTGAGATGAACTGCAGACACCCCTAACGCCGCTGCAGAGATGATTGTTAAGTTCTGTGGTGGTTAGTGGATGTGTTTCTTAAAGACACATCTGTTAACCCCACAAACATAATAAAAAATATGCAGCTTTTAACATAATACCATAACTACAATAACCTTCCAACAAACATAACGGCAGTCGCCTACCGCAAATTTAACACCTAATTTACAACAAATTATTATTGCAATTTTGTAAGGTGAACATTTTTACTGTCCCACAAATGTAATAAATTTCCCAGTCTTAATGATTACGACATAATAATTGTTACGTTTGGGGAAATTCATTATAATTTTGGAAGCTGAAGACTTTTAATCCTCCCACAAATGTCCCCGAATAGTAAAATAATTATTACATGTGTGGGAATTTATTAAGATTTTGGAAGATTTTTACTGTCCCACAAATGTGATAAATTCTCAGAAATGCAATAATTATTACATAATAATGATAATTCTAAAAGAAAATTATAAAAAAAAAAAAGGTGAAGATTTGTACCATCCAACAAATAATTCTAATGTTAATAATTATTAATATGGTGTTACATATGTGGTTACGCTTGTGGGAAAGTTATTACATTCGTGGGATTATCACGTTAAAAGCTGCAAATGTTTAATTATGTTTGCAGGTTATTATATTTGTGGGAAGTTATTATGTTTGTGGGGTTAACAGACATTTTTTTTTTTTTTTATTTAGTTTGTTTTAAGTCTGACAGACAGTGAAGACAAAAATACTTACAGCACAAAGTGATTGATGATGTGATGTCCTGCTATTGTCCAGTCCACTCTGCTGTGCATACCTATGAGTAAGAACAACAGCCAACAGGGATGAGGTTGATGTATATGGGAATGCTTTTGTCGTAATCAACAGTTTTAAGTTGTGTGGTTGTAATGATGGTGATCAGACCCTGTCACATGATGGGATTCCTCTTTTATTTAAACAAGAGAGAGAGGGAGAGAAAAAAAAAAAGTGAGAACAAAACCAAACAAGTGAGACTAAGATGCCTGCAAAAGTGAATTTTAAGGGTTATTTGAACCCTTTTTACTTGAGATAAATGAACGTAATGCTTACTGATGTCAATGAGCTTGAATCAATTTGTTTCAAATCCCGATTAAAATGAAAAACTCATACAGGAATATCCTGAAAGTGTATTTTTACATTTGACACCATGAACAACAGCTGTAGAGTAATTCCTTTTTTTTTTCCTTTTTTTTTTTAAATATGGTTTGAGTCTTTTTTATTATTTTTCAAATGTATTTTAATATGATCCTTGACGCATTGTTCTCTGGGCATTTAAAATTTTTGCAGTGTTCACATTTCACTTGTCATTTTCAATTTTTTTTGTTTTGTCTTGTTTTGGTTAACAGTTGGATTTTTTTTTTTTTTTTTCCAGTGTATGATCTCATTGACGGCTGCATTGTTAACCTGTTTGATATGTTTTCTGACCTTACTTGAGGTTCAGCATACAGTAGTCACTATTGTGGTATATAGTCACAGTATCATTTGATTGAGAGATTGCAAAATTGTCCATAAACTGGTTAAATGTGAATTCAAGTTGCCATTCATTTGTTCTGACTCCTACACTACACATCACCAGACGTGGTAAAAGTACTCACATTCTGTATTTAAGTACAAGTAATTTTATTAAAAAAAAAACACTCTGGGAAAAGTAGAAGTACTGATTTAACTCCTTTACTGAAGTAAAAGTAAAAAAAACATAAATAAAACTTCTCACTTGTAATGTTAAGGGGGAAAAAAAGGAAAACTGCATTTTTTTTGCCATGGATGAAATAATACTAATTTAACCAGGAAACATATGTCTTTAAAAGTGAGTTACTGTGCAGACAATGTCTTGGATCAGGTCACAGTACTCAGTTTTGTGGGTCTGAGCAGGACATTTAAGAGGAAAAAAAGTCACAATTTAGTTAAAAATACTTAATTATGAGATTAAAAAAAGTATAAAGTATAAAAAATATTTTAAAAAAATCATTATATATATTTTTTTTTTAAAAAAGCTAAATTCTGAGAGAAAAGTCAAAATTCTAAGAAAAAAACGTAAATATGAGATAAATGTGTACGTATGAGAAAAAGAGCCAGAATTTGATCAAATATATTAGTTAAGAAATGTATATTTGTGAGATATGTCCTAAATATGACATAAAAAGTCATAAATATTAGATAAGAAATGGCAAAAGTAAAAAAAAAAAAAGAAAATCTGAAAAGTTTCAAAAGGATCCAAAAATAAAGCCATTAAAAGTGACTTATTGTGTAGACTAGTGGTCACCAACCCATCGATCACAGAGGCTTTCCGAGTCGATTGGGACAGGAGGACATAAATTGGATGATTATACAGAAATATTTAAAATACAGTGCAGTATCCATTCATTCATATTTGCATCTGTCTGCCGATAGGCCCACTAAATCTACAGGGTTTCCCCTCTGTGTCACAAGGTTCTTTTCTATCCTTTTTTTAAAAAAATCCTGCTGTTTATATCCTTGAGCGTCATCACCATGGTGATAGACCCGCGTTAACTCCATTAATGTAAAGCAGGTGACCAGAAGAGCGACACAAAAACAGGGAAATCCCTCCGTATTTTAATAATAATAATAATATATTGCATTTGTAACGCACTTTATATTTGAAACAAATCTCAAAGCGCTACAGGTGGATAAAAAGCTAAAACAAGCATGGCTAAAAACAAAGAGGGTTAAAAAGCACATAGATAAAAAAGGCAAGAGGCATACAAAGAAATAAAAACAAAGAAATAAAACAATGATTTAGGCAAATGCCTTGTTAAAAAGGAAGGTCTTTAGTCCCCGTTTAAAAGTCTCGACTGTCTGAGGGGCTCTCAGGTGGTCAGGGAGGGAGTTCCACAGCCGCGGAGCAGCCGAGCAGAAAGCCCGTTCCCCCATGGTGTGAAGGTTGGTCCGCCTGGTTTTGAGGGTGTTTGTGTGTCTGGAACGGAGGGAGCGGGTGGAGGTCGGGGGTGAAAGGAGTTCTTTGAGGTAGGAGGGGGCGTTGCTGTGGATGCATTTGTGGGTGAGGAGGCAGACCTTGTATATTTTACTTCCATATTTGAAAATAAAGTGGATACAGGTGCAAGTATGTCAGCAGGTCGACCGCCACCGAAGAGGCAGAAATCATATAGTTTTCACCAAGAATGGGAGGAGGAAATCCTATTTACTCTGGTGAAAAAAAAAGGGTTTGCGTTTGTTGTGACATCAGCCGCTGTCGAAAAGGGGGAATTTGGAGAAGCAACACAACACCAACCGCCCCCAAAATTCATGAACAACTTCACGCCCTTCGAGTGAAGAAGGCACAGCAGTCCATTTTCACCAAGTCTACTTCGCAAAACAAGGCAGCAAGTGAGGCATCGTTTCGTGTTAGCCACCTTTTGGTGAAACATAAGAAGCCTTTTACAGATGGAAGCGATGGCTGTTACAGCAAAGACAGTATGAAGCAACTTCAAAAACAGCGAGGAAGTCAACGCCGCTGTCAGTGCTGTACTACTTGGTCCTACAACAGTGACATGAAGGCAGGCTCAGTGGGATGGGTGGGCCATGGGGGTCCGGGCTTTTAATCAGATTAATCATAATAATGGATTAATCTTTGTTAATACATTAATTTTGACAGATCAGGGAAATGGCAGGTTTAAACAGTGGTCTAGATCATCATTTATAGACCTCTACATGTTTCTGGACGTGTGGTTTGAGTTGTTTTCCCAAAATTCATTGTTCAAAAGGTAAGGCTAGTAAGGGCTCCAAAAAGGAAAATGTTGGACCATCGCTCAAATCTGTTTAAACAGTGGTCTACATCATTATTTATGGCCCTCTACATGTTTCTGGGGGTGTTTTAAAATGTTCTGAGTCCTTTCCCCAAAATTAGTTCTTCAAAAGTTAAGGCTAAGATACCAAAAAGGGACATTTTGGACCACATCTCAAATCTTAAAAGGCAAATTTACTGAAAATGACATTTTTTCTAGATTTTTTTTTTTAGGTTGTGCATAATTACCTTCTGCCTGTTACCAGTATATAGGTAAGTTGTGTAAAAGTGTTTTGTTCTTAGGAGTTCACATGCCTAAACTGTGCCTCCCTCCTCCACACACTCTGGCCTTCAACCCTCACCCCCCCCACACACAGTTTCAGGTAATGAACACATTTACATAGTACATGATGCTAATAGAGTGCTCAGCTAGCTGCCTCTTAGCTTTTGAGTTGTTAATTTTAAGCCGTGATGTGGCTTTTGGCTCTCCTCTGGGCCTTATGGGTAGTCAAATTAGTCAAATGGCGAAGCTGTGGCCATGCTATAGTGTTAAATATTCACACAAAAATTCAACCACCTACTTTTTTAACCTTTTTTTTAATTGAGAAAATAAGGCACATCAAAGACAAATCATGCACGTTTTAAGTAACAGAAATCTGCTAAACAGATGAACGTCATAATTAACATTTGTACATCACACAAACATATTTTTTAAAGCCAAATATAGTAAAGAACAACAAAATAAAACAAGGCAGTCAGAGACACCAGACCTCCGCCAAGGCTTGATATGGCATCACGTAATGTCAAAATGTGACGTGATGGAGCCATAGGTGTTGACCCATCTGATGTTCGAAGGTGAGACGACGTGAATGAAAAAAAAATCTGAGATCCTATCTTGTGTGAATCCTGAGATATCACCACTGATGTGTTTTAGATGTTGACTTTTAGTGTGACCTTGACCTTTGACCTTCATTGCTCAAAACCTAATGGATTCTTCCTTGACCCAGTATCTATCATTCCTGAAAGTTTCGTCAAAATCCATTCAGAACATTTGACGTAATCCTGCTGACAGACATACGGACAGACAGACATTTAATACCTCCTTGGTGGAGGTAATAATTATTGTTGTAAAAAAAAAAAAAAAAGTTATTTAGTTTAAATATTTTTAAAAAATCCAACCATTTATTGACTTACTGTGTTTAACTCAGTTGTTGATGAACTGATAAACAGGTGTTAAAAAGCAAAGAATGAAGTTTTTGGCAAATTTTTTCATGTTATTTTTATTTTTTGGCTCATTTTGATGCTTATTTTGCTACATTTTGTTCTTCGTTTTATTATTTTTCTTCAATTTTCTTCCATTCGTGTCCTACTTTGTTCATGTTACCAATTATTCTGTTGGTTTATTATTCATTTTTGCTTGTTTTATTGATCAATTTGGCTGTTTTTAATCATGTTGTTGCTTATTTTCTTCTTTTTAAAAAAAACAACAACTGTGGAACCACCAAAGTCTCAGGAGTCAAAGGGTTAAATTATTAGATAGTGCTACAGTCTAGTTATTTTCTTACCAGACATAACATTTACATTTAGGGGCATGCTAATATAATTGTAAGCAGCTGAATCTATTAGGATCCTTTCACAATAAAACAACCGGGTGACAACCATAATTGAGCAGAAAATGTATGCAACATATACCAACAAACACTGCAACATCCCTTTTTATGTAACTCATGCACATTTAATGAGATACAAACAGCCTCTTAATTCAAAGGAAACACTGAATGCTGATGTACCTGATATAGAAACAAGCATGTTACATTATACTTCGAATGCTAACATAAATATTGTCATAATTAGTCTCAGTTGAGCTTATGGGAAGGGAAATATTAAATATCTAACAATAGGCCTGTTTACATGAGACATTTGATTCCTATTTAATTCAGAATAAAGGTTAATTCCTCTTTAAGATGAACCATGGAAACACCTAATTCCAGTTGAAAATGACTACTCACAAGTCACTAGTTATTACACTCTTAATTCCAGATTTGACATGTAAGCAGTTAACCCCCCCCCCCCCCTTTTTTTTTTTAAATTTATTTTATTTTTATGGAGACAAAGGATCCACGTTTAAACTAACAGAAATCTGATAAACTGATGAACATTTGTGCATCACACAAAAATATTTAAAAATATATATTTTAAACTCAAATATACAAAAGAACAACAAAATAATAAAATAGTATATACAATTATAATTACAATTTTGCCCCCCCCCCCCTCCCCCCCATCCCCCTCCTCCTTCGTGAACATTCATATGATCATTGAGCTAAAAACAAAACACATGAAGGTAATACTGTCATTATTTAATACCGATGAGTAATTCAAAATGCAGGTTAAAATGGAGATGGATATAAAGAGAGCAACAGGAATAAACTTAGAGGCCAGAAGCAGAACACGCACATCAATTTGTTATGCTCGTCAATTTACAAAAGCCTACATGCAGCCAGATTAAGGATAACAAGCCTCCAACCGCTAAAGCAGCACACACAGCCACATGTATGCCAAACATTAAACACCACCAAGGGATGATGAAAGTACAAGAAGCAGTGGATATTTAGCATGGATGTCTGCAGAACAGTGAGATGGGAATATATATATATATATATATATATATATATATATATATATATATATATATATATATATATAAAAAGGGCCCTGACAAGGCAGATTGTTCGCAAAAAGCCAAATGGAGGCTATTGCTGCTTTGATTAAATCCTCCAAATTAAAATTAAAGACTGAATGAAGTGCAGGTGTGGTGGCTAACAGATATGGAAAGAGTAAAGAGTCTAAACAGGACCAGCTTTTTTAACCCTTTAACCCCTGGCATGTCAGCGATGACACATTGTTTTTTAATTTATTAAAATGAAATATGACTGACAGGAAACAGTATTCTATCACCTGGAGCCTCAAGATTACACTTTAGCTATTAACAAGTTGGATCTTTTAAAACCACAAGTGACCACATTTGGGCAAAAGGGCACTGCTGCAGAAGATTATTGGATAAAAGTTGTCTTAACTGCTATAATATACTTACTGCATCGCTTCATTGAGGCATGATTATATATATATATATATATATATATATATATATATATATATAAATGGATGGTTCAGTTTAAATATCAAGAAAACTTCAACTATTTTCCTTTATTTTATTTATTTCAATTAATATGGAGTTTGAATGTATGTCAGTTTAAAATTTTTCCTCAGTGTGAATTTCAGTTTAACATCGTTGCTTTACATAATCACTTCAATAATTTAATAACTCCAGGAATTACACCATGATCTAATGAATTTAGTGTGTATGTAGTAAACAGGCTCAGTGACTAATGGTATCTAGCACTTTAATGACAGTTTCATATTACAAAAACAAAATAAATTGGAACGTTTATTATAGGGGGGTATCATAATCACGACTATTTACATGATGGAAACACTAAATCATTTTTCCACAATTACATGAATTTTTAAATTGTCTGGAACCAGAATCATAATCACTATTGAAATCCAATTAATTAAGCAGCCCTTGTAGCTGCGGCCACACATTAGATCATACTTAAATACAAATAAAACTGCAACATATAGAACTTATATAAGAACTGCATGACCAAGCAGTGTTTGTGTGTGTGTGTGTATGTGTGTATGTGTGTGTGTGTGTGTGTGTGTGTGTGTGTGTGTGTGTGTGTGTGTGTGTGTGTGTGTGTGCGTGCAGCTGGAGCTGGTGTGCGCTGACACTCATTTGTTTCTTCTGTTTTTTTCAAGTCAACTTATCCGCCAATAACATGTCGACGTGTCGTGATGACATCATCACATAGTCAGCTGAGGAACAACACGGCTAAAGGAAAAAAAAAAACACACTTGTGTTAAAGTTCACTGCAACGTAACAATGTCCACTGACATCAACATTGTAACCCCAACAAAACAAAGACTAATGTTAGCAAAGACTTTTCTGTTAAATGTCATTGAACATCAGTAGGGTGAACATATGTCCACATTTGGTCTGGACCCACGGCTCTAAAACCAGACTGTCCACACGTCTGACACGGGTCCTCGCTTTTCATATTAAGTGCAAAACATTTAAGTCAGCAGCCGACAACCAACACACCACACTGTCAACATCATGTTTGGAAAAAAAGAGCGCATTTTGTGTACAGCTGCTCACTCAGGTTAGCTAACAGATGCTGCTTGTATCACACAGGGTAGCTAGCGAAAGCCTCTACAGATGGCCATGCGTTTGTTTATTTTCATCTAAGGTGAAGTAAGGTTTGTGTCTGTCACTGTCTTTTGTCTTGTTAGTCCACCACAACTGTCTTACCTGGAGCAGCCATATCTGGTTTAGGTCCAACTGTGTTTACAGAGATAGAGAGAGAGAGACAAAGAAAGAAAGAGAGAGAGAGAGAAAGAAACAAAGAGAGAGCGAAAGAGAGCGAGAGAGCGCGAGAGAGAGCGAGAGAGAGCGAGAGAGCGCGAGAGAGAGCGAGAGAGCGCGAGAGAGCGCGAGAGAGCGCGAGAGAGCGCGAGAGAGCGCGAGAGAGCGCGAGAGAGCGCGAGAGAGCGCGAGAGAGCGCGAGAGAGCGCGAGAGAGCGCGAGAGAGCGCGAGAGAGCGCGAGAGAGCGCGAGAGAGCGCGAGCGAGAGAGTGAGCGAGCGCGCGAGAGAGAGAGAGAGCGAGAGAGCGCGAGAGAGAGAGAGAGCAAGCGAGCGAGAGAGAGAGGAGGGGGGTGGAGGGCCGCAGAAAGAATAACATGCGACTTGTCGACTCCTCCAAATTTAAGTCGAGTTGTGCTACTGGACTCGATGTGTCTGTTGATGTCCTACTGCTTTGTGCTTGTGGACGCTGAGGACTGATATGGGAACACATGTGCCCCAGCGACAGGGGGGATTTATTCTATAGAAAACACATCCAGATCAGTTTTCCACAAGCACACTTGTGTCATCATGAGGTCCAGAAAGTGAGAGAGCAGAACATTCACCACATGCTGTTCTGTGAAATACGTCAAGCAATAAAATACATCAAATTGTTAAATAAAACTCAGTACATCTTCATCTGATTGTGTAATTCCAATTTAAGGAATGGTGGGGTTTTTTCCCCACCAATGGCACTTTTACTTTTACTATTCCGCCAGACTAATTTATACATACATAAAGAAAAAAGAAGAAAAAATGTTATCTCACATACCCGAGTAAAACACACAGGAATCAGCTCAGCCACTTCGCTTGATCAATTTTCCACAAATGCAGTTAAACATAAAAGAAAAGAAAAACACAGTGAGTGGAAAAACTGCTGAGCTGATACTTCAGCTGCACTTTAAACTGGAAACTAGCATGTACTAGGAATACAGTAGTACTATTAAGTAGTAATAATGCAAGTAGGACTAGGAGCAAAAGGAATACAGTAGTAGTAATAGTACACGTAGTACTACAGTAGCAGCAGGAGGAATACAGTAGTAGTAAGTAGTAATATTACACGTGGTGCTACAGTAGCAGCAGGAGGAATACAGTAGTAGAAGGTAGTAATAGTACACATAGTACTACAGTAGCAGCAGGAAAAATAGTAGTAAGTAGTAATAGTACACGTAGTACTACAGTAGCAGCAGGAGGAATACAGTAGTAGTAAGTAGTAATAGTACACGTAGTACTACAGTAGCTGCAGGAGAAATACAGTAGTAGTAAGTAGTAATAGTACACGTAGTACTACAGTAGCAGCAGGAGGAATACAGTAGTAGAAAGTATTGTTAGTACTAACCCTAATAACAGCCAGAGGAAAAGACATAAGAGGATCAGTAGTACAAGCCACAGCATTAGTAGCCATAATACCAGTAGTAGTAAAACTAGTAGTTGTAGCTGTATGCGTAGTCATAGTACTATAGAATCTATATCTATATATAGGTCTACATTAGTAGTACTAGTAGTAGTAGCATCAGTAGACATATTAATTGTAGTAGTAGTAGTGTCAGCAGTAGAAAAAATAATAGTAGTTGTAGTAGTAATGATAGTAGTAGTTGGAACTGCATAAATAGCAGTAGTAGTAACATTATTATTTTATTATTGTTAATAATAGTAATAGTTGTAGTAGCAGCAGCACTAGTACTAGTAGTAGTAGTACTAGTACTAATAGTAGTAGTAGTAGCAGCAGTACTATTACTGGTACAATCTGGTGTTAACAGATTTTCGGGAACAAACCTATTCCACGTCTCTTTCTTTTCTTCTTCTTTACTTTAAACCTTCAGACGTTGGGCCTAGTTTTAATGACTGTCACCCTGTGGAGGTGACATCACAAATATACACCAGTCTGATAATGTCTGTGTGTACTTAGGCTTGTGAGGGTCACTCATTCATCCCTGAGGCAGATGGAGTTATGCGTCGCTCCAAATGATTTCAAATGAAACTGAAACCGAATCATCAGAGTGTGCTGTGCAGAACAGGCAGCAGTGGGTACAAACACATGCCATGTCAAGTGGGTCAGGTGGGTGAAGGAGCGCTTCAGTCCTGTCAGGTCACATCTGAATTCTCCACCATGTCCTCCAACTCATCCAAGGTCTGCCTGTCCACCACGGTCCCCGGTGGCTCCAGCTTCCATCCGGTCACACAGCGGCTTCCTCCAACTGTTTGTCCACCCACACTGCGTCCTTGTATTGCACGCTGTCTTCCCCAAAGACCACGGCACAGAACAGCATGTCCACCACCAGTGAGTGGAGGAAATAAATAAATAAATAAAATAAAAATGCTGCATCTCACAGCAGATGCATGAGCAGCTCTGTCCTTGTTGAGCCACGTTTTGTAATAAACAGCCTTTTCATTTCATTACCACGCCCCCCCCAAAGGAGAGAGGGGTACTGTTTTTGGTTCGTTTGTTTGTTGGTCTGTCTGTTTGTGTGGAAGCAGGTTTATGCAAAAAGCACTAGACCAATTTCCATAACCTTTTCAGGAAAATGGCAAAGGTACTACACTTATATTAGCCTCGCCGAGCTATCCCTATTCATTACATGTGTAGGTCTAGGAACGCTTCATAGGCAGGGGAGGCGGGGCTAAAATGTTGTCTTTCAAATCCTCTGTATGCAATAGGACGATACTACAACCAATCAGCGTAATCTTTAGGATGACGTAGTTAGACGACGGGAAGTTCACGGGGGAGTCTGGAGAAAAAGTTATGAATGACTAAACAAAATTGGGGATTTTGGAATTTAACAACTGTTATCGCTTCTGTCAAAAATTATTTAAAGATTTAAAGAAAATGTCAGCAACATTTTCTCACATTCTTCAACACCCGTTGTTGTTCTTCTTCTATGGTTGTTTCCTGTCGTTTCTCTCCGAATCGTAGTAGTGTCACTTTGTTACGCCCGCCCTCTGACTCTATACTTCACCGTGATTCGTCAGAGAAATCTAGCGTAACTAGATTACTACTGTAGCACATTAGATGTGCTGCTGCTCGGAGTCTAGCGCAGCTAAGCTACACTTATATAACTCCTCCTCACATTCACACACACACACTCACACACACCAGTAAGTTCCTAAGGTTCTGTCAGCCGTGCTGGGAGCCTTACTTAGGGTTCAGTGCCTTGCTCAAGAACACTTCGACATGTTGACAGCCAGAGCCAGGACGCAAACCGCTGACCCTTCAGTCATTGGATGACCCGCTCTACCAACTGAACCACAGATGCAAGGTAGTCCAGAATAGATCCCATTAAATTATGGTGAATGTAGGTCAAAGGTCAACAAAATGTGTTTTCACAATGATAACAGGTAGGGCAAATATGCGTGTGTGTGGGGGGGGCACTGGGGGGGCTGTTGTGCTGGACACCACTTGTTAGGAATTTGTCTAAGTATTCAGCTAAAGTGAGATATTATCGGCATAGAAAATTGACATAATCTCTTACTCTTTATATCAAAATGTCTTCATTATTATTCATGAGCTCAGAGCCCAAATCTCATTTCACTATAATCTATTTTATTAACATATTGGGCCAAAACATACACAACAAGTGGGTAAAAACATTTAAAAATGTCCAGCTAAAAATGTACACATGCTTGTTAAATAAACATATGTATAAAAGTGCATATAAACATATACAAGCACCCAAGAACAGTTTAAAAACCCAGGAGACAATACATACACTAATAAATAATAAGAATTATTACAGCCAAATAAACTAAAATCCACACCCAGGAGGAAGCGGTAGACATTTCCACATTAGCATATGTACAAATACACACAGTCCTTTTCTTTGTCCACATGCACATGGGTGTATTTGTACATGGGGAGGGGTATTTGTTTTGCACTAGAGGAGGCAGTTTTGTGACTTCAATCCCTCAAAACTCTGAGCATTATTATCAGCTTCCATTATTTCTAACCATTTTAGACCTGTAATACAAAGCAAAAAATAAAGCCAAAAAAAAAATACATTTCCCACAATGCATCCCCTTTCAAATGCCAAATCATGCAAATCCCTGCTAGTTGTCATCCCGCACACACCGTAGTCAGACCTGAGTTGTCTCTCTCTTTTTTTTTTTTGGTTTTTAACATCATTCTTAATAAATAGGCATATTCAGTGTCAGCGCTGTCTGAAGTGATAGGGATTCATTCAGTCTGTGCGCAATGACATCAATCTCCGTTGGTGTTAGATCTCAGGCTGCTTCCAGTGTAAAGCTCGTTATCAGAGCAAAGCTGTGAAAAGAAGGAAAATGCAGGGCAAGTTTTGGAACTGCGGTGTCAGTCAAGCTGCCTGTTACCTCTTTGTGTTTTTAAATGAGTGGCAGGAGATGCACTCTAGTGACACATCTGTGAGATATTAATGCAACGCCTCGCCTCTAGGGTTTGGGGAGGTGAACGCTGTTTTTGCAACTTTACTTTCATTATTATTGAGCAGCTTTGTTTTATGTCAAGGTGTTAGAAAACACTGATAAACTCATATATATATATATATATATATATATATATATATATATATATATATATATATATATATATATATATATATATATATATATATATATATATATACACACACACACACACATACATACATACATACATACATACATACATACATACATACATACATACATACATGGCAGGTTTGTTTTTGAATTCTATACAACAGGACCAACAAGGCCTCCCTCTTTTTCCAGCCTAAAATAATCAAAATAATCGATATTTGCACAAAATGTTCATTCTAAAAAAAGAAAAAATGTATTTAAAGTGTCAATTAAGTTGACGAAAAGAGGCCTCTATATAAGCATATTAAGCTTTTGGACTGTTATGTTTAATTTATATTTATACTTGTTTATGTATTTGTTCTAAAGTGTGCAAAAAAAAAAGAAAAGAAAAGACAAAGAGGCATTAAATTATGTCCAATAATGTACCATCTATATTTAAATGTGTGGTCAATTTATGAATGATTGTAATCCTATTAATCACAGGGTTTATGTGGATTAATTTTGATTAATCCATCTACAAATGGACGTTCATCTATAGCCTGTCCGTCCATGGGAGTGGATCTCTCCTTCACTGTGGTTCTCCACAAGATTTACTTTTTCCCCACTGGGTTTTGGAGGGGGGGGGGGTTTCTTGCTGAGAAGGAGGGTCTAAGGACAGGGGAGGCTTTGGACTTTTTATCTATTTCTGTAGTTGATTGTGTTTTTGTAAAACCCTGTGAGATGACACTGTTGTGATTTGGGGCTTTATGAATAAAATTGAATTCATCACAATTATTGTCTTGATATATTTACTGTATATTTTCATTGTATTACATTTGTAAACTAGAAAAGCACTCAGAGGGCAAACGTCCTCCAAGACAGACCTCACCCTTCGAATGAAGAGAGGTCCACCAAGGAGGTTATGGTCTAGCTGGAATTTTACATTGCGTTAAATAGAGAACAAATTTAAAAGTGATCCAGAATCCATGACCTCCGCCGGATCACCACCACAAGTTAATAATTTGTTCCTTTGTGATACTCACAATACATCCTGAAAATTGTATCAAAATCCATCCATAACTTTTTGAGTAATGTTGCCGACAGACAGACAAGACAGACAGACAGACTCCACCGAAAACATAACTTCCTTGGTGGAGGTAAATATTATGTCATATCCATGTCCAATAAAGAAAGAACGTTCATGTCCAATGCAAAACATACTCCATAAAAACAGTAAACCTGCTAACTGTAGAATGTTCATTATGTCTTACTGATAAATTAAGTTAATATTTTCTTTTATCTCAGACATATATGAAGGTATTTCTCACCCGACATGTTTCGGTCACCTTAATGTTGCAGTGACGTGCTTTTTAAAGACAGCTGATGTTGTTGTGGAGCTGTGACCTCCCTGTCAATATTGACAGGTTAGTCACACATCCTGCTATTAGAGTTGTCCTCTCAGGATGGCGCTCCACAACAACATCAGCTGTTTTTAAAAGCAACATTCAGGTGACCCTCTGACGAAGGCGGAAGTAACACGCCGAAACATAACTCCACATATGTGTGAGATAAAAGAACATACAACCTTAATGCTACATAATGAGTCTGTGTATCATTCGTTCATCAAAATGAAACCAAAAATAAGTCAACGAAAAAACAACTTGTTTCTTCGTTATTTGTGTCCAAAACCCAAATGAAAAAACGGATAACGATCCGTTTTTCATTTTTCATGGATTATTATGCTGTTTCTGTTTAATGTAAAAACACACCTTTATTAATAAATCCTCATTTTTTTTGGTATTAGATATATAATAATGGATCCCAAACCATAGCAGTCAAATATACAGCCCATCATTAATATACAATAATAAAGTCATTTTAATGTCTAAGTTAAAACCAACAGTATTTGTTTTATTGGGTGAAGTGAAACAAACTTCTTTCCTGAAAGTCTCCTTGACAAGAAAGGTTTGTAGAGATGGTGACAGTGTGATGAGCCTGAAGTGCTAACCTGCCAGTGGTCTCACAGCGTGATGAACACCAACACTGTTCTAATTACAAGAGATCACTCTCGTGTTCCTCTGAAGAACGAATCAAAGTCGTTTTTTTTTTTTTTCCTTTTTTGTCTTAAACCACAGTCACCAGGGAGGAAGTGACAAATATCACCTGGCTTTTATCGAAACGCCCGAGTGGAGTTTAATAAAACATTTATCCGGAATAGCCATCTTATCCCAGTGAAAATAATAATAAGAAGAATATATTTATCTGTCTTCTGTCAGCACACAGTGATATCTGACCTTGTTTATAACAAATCTGGAACCCTCTAAAAATAACTGGATTATATTCTTGTTTTATCCTGTCACAAATATGACAAAACGAGGGTATAGTCTTCCAGATGAGACAAATTAGATGAGGATTGTTTCATGCAGATAGGCTAAATGTAAGGTGAAGTCGCTGCTTCGACACGCTGCAGGCAGCTACATCACTGAATCACTTTATCCTGACATGTCCCGTCGTCTAACTGTGATACTTTACCCCCCCCCCCAAACACACACACCTCCAGAGGGGAGGTGAGGGTATTGTTGAAAAAAATTCTGAATTATTTTATTCCAAATAAATAATTTGGAATTAAAAAACATCATGTAAACATAGCAATTGTCCATGACTTTTTGAATAAAGGTGCAAGGCGGTTACATTTTGGTAAATGTAGGTCAAAGGTTATAGTCATCAAAAATGTGTTTTCACAATGATCACAAATAGAGCGAATCAGGAATTAACTTTTCATTCCTGTATACTCAGTTTTGCATATAGCTTTGTTTTGCGCGTGTATTGAAATCAAAACCTTGAAAGCCAAACTTGAAGCCTCTAGGTCAAAGGTCAAGTTAATAATAAATGTCAAAACTGAATTGTGAATGTAACTTTTGAACTTTTCATCTTAGAGACTTCCAATGAGCACCAAACTCTGATAGAAGAAATAGAGATAGAGATTTAGTTACTATTAATGACAGAATGGAAACCAGGTGTGGGCTTTAACATGGAGTCATGACCTTTGACCTTGAAAGCTTAAATTGAATAAATAAAAATTACAAATTGAATTAAAAAAAATAAAACATTTTTAAAAAATTATAAAATGAATATATATTTTTTTAAAGTCCCCCTCTTCCTTTAAAAAAAATATTTCAATGAATAAAAATATTTTTTAAATAATTTTTAATTAAAAAAAATTTGTATGTAATTAAAAAATTACATAAAATTTTTTAAATAAAAAATATCTCCCGCTTTTTTAACTAAAAATAATTAACAAAAAATAAAAATAATTAAAATACATTTTAAATTTTTTGTAAATAAATGCTAAATAAAATATTTTTTATAATAAATAAATTTTAAAAAATCTCTCTCTTACAACACACTTGGACGCCATTACATCATTATCAGGCTTCTGAAGTGCTTATCATTAATTGAACTTAGCTGTGATAGAAGAGGGACATATCTAAAACATGCAGGACACTGGGCCACAAGGACTGGATTTGAAAACTACTGCTGTAAATGAACCTTAACCAGGGCTCAGTTTGAGCTGAACCTGAACCACCTCCAGATCAAGGACCAGCTGGTTGTTCTGGATCGTGGTCAGGGGGGAGGTTTAACACCTGCAGTTACATTTTGTCAGAGAGTCTGGACCAAACGAGGTGTGAAAAGCATTCTAAGACTGTACCACACTTCACGCAAGACATTAAAGGACCATTCAAAGCAGAGTAATTATAGACCTTCTGAGATTAGTCACAACACCGTTTTATTACAGCTCTAAATCCACCTGTTCTGATATTACAGGTGTATCAACAAAAGCCTTGAGAGCCTACAGACCACCTGCTAAAACAAAGAAACCAGCTTCTAATAAAGGACTATGAAAGCACAGATGGAACAGACTTATCCTTACCCCTTCTGTGGGCACATTTTAAAACACATCGTTATAATCCAACTCTGGCGATTTCTGTCTCGGCACTGATATAATTGAAGCGTTTTTAGTCCCTGAACAAAGCCTCACATCTTCAGTTGTAAATCTCAAAAACTACCCCTTTTTTGTTTTTGTTTTTTTTTTTGTTTGCTTGAATAAACTCTTCTCTTATTTTAGGGGCCAAATTGACCCATTTTAAAGATTGAACATTTAGGAAAAACAGTATGTAACAGTATGTAACTTCGTCTGCTAACCTTAATGAGTATAATCAACATATAATATGAAACTGGTTCATATTTGTGATTACCCCATTCATATCACAAAGATACTATTGGGGTCAATTTGACCCAGCAGTCAAACTGGAAGTGAAAGGGTGTGTATAAGTAGCTGTACTTGTAATTTAGCTGAACTAACAATATAAGAAGAGATACAAACTAATTATTTTCTCGAATTACACTGAAGGAAAGTGGTTAACTATGGCGTATATTGTACAGTGTATGATATAACATATATTGTTAAATGGACAACAGATGGACTTAAGTTTAGCTGTATGTAAATAAATTGTTTTGATATTGTGGAATTGGCAACTAGCAATGAAGAGCTGTAAAGGAAATTAACATTAAGTATGAAAATGGAGGGTAGGATTAAATAAGTTATACTTCTTCCTACTTACTTTCAAACTTGGTTCATGGATGAAAATGTCATTTGATTTAGCTTTCCTCTGTCTTTTCCTTTCCCTTTTTTATATAATGTGTTTTATTCTATGATATACTGCTTCGAAATAAATATTCAAATCAAATGTTTACCATCTCTGCATATGTCAACATTTAACCATGACTGTCATAGTAACAGTTCATATACAGGCTCTTTTGCCTGCGTGTGAACACATGCATTCATATGTGTGCGAGCTGCCTCTCAAACCAAATCAATGCATTTTGCTGCCATTGAATACTTCATTTCAGAGCGCTGCTGTCAGCTGAGATGGATTCACGTTTGCACAATGATGAGCGAATGAAAGCGGAACATCCATTGAAAATATGATGATGTGTTTACAGGCTGCCTGATGAAATGCTTATGGGTATTATTTTGTGTGGGTGCAGCTGGATAAATGCAAAGTCAGGTCAAGGCCAGAGCTTTAGGGGGAAGGGGAGGGATCAGAGGACGCTACAACTGCTGCTGCTGCTGTTCCCACTCCACAACACACTTGAGCTGTCCATGCAAAAGCCAAATATAAAGGGATGTACAGTAAGCATGTTAACACGACACTACAGCTCCATTTGTTTCGTCTGTATCAGGGGTCTGAAAGTCATTTTCTCTCAGGGGCCACATTCAGTCCCATTTGATCTGGAGTTGGTTTTCAAATATTCCCTTGGGGTGGGGGTGGGGGTGGGGCAGTAGAGGACTTTAGGTGAGGCGCTGCGTGAGAAAAAATAAACCTGAATAAAAAAGTGTAAACGTGGTTAGCTAACTACAGTACATGTAGTTAGTTAACTACAATACATAGGATTAGCTAACTACAGTACATGTGGTTAGCTAACTACAGTACATGTGATTCGCTAAGTACAGTACATAGGATTAGCCAACTACAGTACATGTGGTTAGCTAACTACAGTACATGTAGTTAGCTAACTACAGTACATGTGGCTAACTACAGTACATGTAGTTAGCTAACTACAGTACATGTAGTTAGCTAACTACAGTACATGTGACTAACTACAGTACATGTGACTAACTACAGTACATGTAGTTAGCTAACTACAGTACATGTGACTAACTACAGTACATGTGACTAACTACAGTACATGTAGTTAGCTAACTACAGTACATGTGACTAACTACAGTATATGCGGATAGCTAACTACAGTATATCTGGTTAGCTAACTACAGTACATGTGATTAGCTAACTACAGTACATGTAGTTAACTTATAGAGCAGTGTTATTTTCTTGTAGAACATATTGTTCTATATACAGAACCTGAACTAAAATGAGTTCCACAGCGCCGACTGTGGAACCTTTGCATCCTTCATCCCAGGGGTCAGATTGGAACCGTTGTCGGGCCACATGTTTTACATCCCTGGTCTATATAATAGGGTCCCCATTAGCTGAATGCTATGGCGATCAGCTAATACTCCTGGGGTTACCTATGCAAATTTTTTTCATGTAATCTTTGCCTGCTATTCGATATTAGCTGAGGTCACTGAGCCGGAATGGATAAAACGAACATCCATTCACGCCTCAGGACAGTTTCACTCTAGCTAAGCTGCTGACAATGGGTGGTTTTACTTCGAATAGTGCAGTATGTGGTGATTTCCTCACAACAGCAGGCTTTTAATAAAAATCAGACATGGCTGCCACTGATAGAAGGATTTCAGCAGCTTCGAGGTGTCAGTCTGTAAGTCCTGAAAGATAATACAAGTGCATTTTTTTTTCTTATATTGCATGAAGACTTTCAACCCCTCGATATTATTTTCCACATTAATACAACATTTTCTGCCATTCTCTCAGGAGTCATATGCTTTCTCACTCTCTCTACCTTTTTTAAGCCATTAAAAAGAGCCAGAAGAGCACGCTAACAAACATTATCCATTACAGAAAGGCAACTGGGACCTTCTCCTAACATGACTTTATAAACAATCATCGCAGGTGTAACAAATTTGGTTCATTTGTGTCACTGTACACTCTCGGTAGATTCGTTTTACTTATTCACTGCCAGGAAAAAGGGAACAGTCTGTACAAATGGGGAGGAAACAAGTGAAATATTTACCTCCAAAAATGCAATAATTAGCCACTTGATGTCATATTAAGAAAAATGACCGTATTTGTCTCATTCAAAGTGATGGATTACATCCAGGGAGCAAGAAGGTAGTGTCTGCAAACACCTCCAGTGGAACTCTGGAAACCAAACACTATATCCTACTGTCTTATAGTGACATTTTAATGGGCATGTATATAATATTTTGACTTTTAGAAATTTTACAAAATTATTATCAGTATGTTTAGAATAAAGAGTAAAGCCCAACTGATATGGAATTTTTTATACTGATATTGACAAGGTTTTTAAGTAATAATTTTTATGTTTTTATAAAATAATTTTGAAATAAATGTATTTCTTTTGGGTTTACATGGGAATGTTAATTCCGAATGAAAGTTTCCATGGGAAACTTCTTGTTTTGCTTTTATTTAAAATATCAACATGGAAGATTAGATACTACATGTCATTTTTACATTTATTTTTGGAATAACTACAAAGCAGCAACTCGTCCAAATTAACATACTAATGCCGGCAGAGCGGAATGTGTGTGTCATGGCGACAAAACCAGGAGCATGTGCAGAATGATAGGAATAATGTTAAAGAGGAATTAACAGTTAATATGTCAGAGGAATTATTGAAATCAGAATTAAGAGTGGAATAAACCAGTGATTTTATTCAGAAAGTTTAATTGGGAATAGTCATTTACAACTGGATTTAGGGGTTTGCATGGTCATCTTAGAGGGGAATTAACCTTTATTCTGATTTAAATAGGAATAAAAACTCTCATGTAAACAGACCCATTGAGGGTTAAAAATAAAAAGCTGATATCTGATGTTGGCTGATAACCATACTTGTACAGATGCCAAAAATGAACTGAATTTATTTGTGTGTAGGTGGATTTACGTGACCAGTAGAGGGAGTAGTGAGTTACTCTGCCAGCCTCCCATGGTGAGGTAAACTAACTCTATAGTGTCTTAGACCAAACAGTCACAAAGTGCCCAGATGGGATGAGAACCACAATGAAACAACTTGAAAGTGCAGGTCTTGGAGAGCCACTCTCCTGCATGTTTTAGATGTATCCCTCTTCCAACACGTATGATTCAAATGATAAGCCCATCATCTTATTCTGCAGAAGCCTGATAATGACCATCAGGTGTACTGGAAGAAGGGGAATATCTAAAACATGCAGGATAGTGGCTCTCCAGGACCAGGACTGGCCCCACCCCTGTTATAGTGCCTAAAAGTGACTCAGTGATAAAAGCTAAAAGCACTGTTGTTTTCTCCACTGGACTCGGCTCTAAATGAAAAGAATGGAGCATGATGTTGAAATGGCAGTGTTTCTTTACCACAGGGAATTTTGATTCTGAGTCTTGATAATAATAATAATAATGACAATAATAATAGGGCTGTCAAAATTAATACATTGATTGAGTGGTTGATTGATTTTATTGATTGATTTGACAATCTCAGTTCATAAATAAAGGAAAATACATGATTTGGTTTAAAATAAACCACACATATCTAAAAGAATGTATTAATCCTGATGATGGATTAATCTGATTAAAAAATGCAATGCAATTAAATGGAGGAGTTGTTCACAGTTGTTCAAAGGTTAAAGGTGTTGAATAAACATGTTAATTGCATATATATTTTTGCACATTTGGGATATTTCATGATGTTTTTTCCTGTATTTTAGAAGAGATTAGAATATGTTTTGAAATTTTACTCGCTTTTCTGTTCATTTTTTGGTGAATATTTGTGGATTTTAGCATGTTTTGCATATTTAGTGGGAAATTTGAGTATTAAAAATAAAATACCACAAAACAGTCGAGCGACATAAAGTGTTTTGAAGGAGTTTTCTTTTTATCGATGCATTTCTATCTTAATATACCACATTAACCCGAAACATACATTATTCTGGGATTCTGTTAGTGCTAGGCTAACGTGTCACCTAGCTTGGACAAACACATTGAGTGCAGATATATTCCCTTCTTTCTTGAGTTTCTTTGTTTGCAAACGATTAAACGTGATTGATATTGATTAAAAAAGCAATCATATTCAAATGCAATCAGATTAAAAGTGATCGTGATTAATCCAAATTAATCCACATCAACCCTGAGATTAATTTGATCCAAACTTTTTAATCACCTAGTTACCCTCTATGACAGATACATTGGAGGGTTAGATGTTAATTTTCAGTAGATGTAATTTTTACTTCCCACGTGCATTGAGCGATATTCTTACCTGGATAGATTATGTGGATCAAACAGGTATTCAGATGAGTGTGTCACAGAGTTGAAGAGGTTCCTTGTGGCATCTGGAGAAAAATAGAAAACAGATGTCAGTCTTGGGTGGTGCCTCTTTCAACCTTCGAGGCACCATCCGCTCAGAAATGTCATATAAATACACTCAGATCCCTGCCCTTGACTGTGCTCTTGTTTTCAGGTGGAACAACAACATCAGTCACTGCCAGCTGCTTGCTGGGAAATCATTTCACTGGGTTTTGAGTCGAGTATCCCTCGGTAGCTGCAGGACGGAGCGGATCACCTCCACCCTCCAGGGTTGCGAGCGGGGGTGCGAGACATATGTGCGATTAATAAATGAATAATATCAGACGGTGTGTAGTGGTGAGCAGAGTTCAGGTGTTATGAAGGTGAATGTTGGGTTATCTATAGTCATCTGTTAAATAGTGACTTCTGCCTTTACTGAGTGTTTCAGCTTTTTATCCTTAATAGTCATGAGATGAGACTAAATAGTTTTGTGTTAATGGCTACGTTTACATTACGTTTTGTTTTTTTTTTTTGATTTGGAATTAAAGCTATTACTTTGTGGAAATGTTAATTCCAAATAAGGGTTTATGTGGGGAAAAAGGTGTATTTTGCTCTTGTTAATTGTCTATTAGAAGAAAATAATTGCATCAGTTCCTGTTTCAACTGGCAACATGGAAAACCATGCATTTATTTTTGTAAAAAAAATATTAAGCAGCATCTCGACTGAATAAACATGCTAATGCCAGCAGCGTGGAATATGTACGTCATTAGTGTGACATTTATGCATCATCAAGATGAAATATGTGCATCACCAACATGAAATATGTGCATCATCATTGTGAAATATGTGCATAATCAACATGAAATACAGTGGTACCTCTACTTACGAAAGCCCCACCTAACGAAAAATCCAATAAATGAAAAACCTTTACCTCAATTTTAATTCTCTGAATACAAAAGAAAATTCTATTTACGAAAGAAACTGAAACCGTCGAGATATAAATACAGTGCATTACTATACATAACTACATAATTTATGTAAATACGTTACATCCCATTTGCTATGAGGAAGTTACCCATGACCCTTTTCGTTACCCTTTGACCCTCAGTCATCACGGACCTGTTGCTGTGTCTCCCGGTAACAGCCGCTTTAACAGTCATTTCTGCACCTACACCAGTGCTTTTAGTATCAAAAGTTCAGCCGAAGGGTGCAAGAAGAGTATATGACCGACAGACTATCATCAGCTTAAAGAAAACTGTTAAAAACTTGCGGAGCAGTGGAGTCTCGACTGGAGTTAAGTGATCATGGTCATCTCAAAGCGGTATTAATCTTTATTCTGAAATAAACAGGAATAAAAACTCTTATGTAAACGGGCCAATCATTTATTAGCACAAACACTGCCATATCATTTATTATCCACTAACAATTATATTATACTGTAGGAATGTGTGTTAGCAAGAATCTGATAAGATACAAATCACAATAGTAGGAACACAAGGTTCATGGTTTCTTTATTTATACCTGTGGGTACATTATTTTTGTAGACCTAGTAATTGCATTTGGCATTATGACAAAACACATATATTGAACTTGTTAGGAAAGTACCTCATCAAGTGTCGAGGTGAAAAGTCCTCAGTGTTCCACCAACGCCATCATCTTCTACAATATTGATTCACCAGTAAAAACCCATGCAGTTGATCAATAACACTTGGTTTATGTTAAGTTAATGAGAGATGTTGCTGAAAAAGGTGCATTTTATTCAGTTTTCTCTGCATTTGATGTAATAGTCTTTGAATTCTTTGGAACATGCACATGGTCAATGAATTAAATATAGAAAAAAAAAACAGGATTTACTCTGGAAAAAACAAGCTAAAGAATATTACATTAAAATAAATGGTGATAAATCATTTAAGAATGTCTGAATATAGAGAAGATTTAATTTAGGAACAGTCATAAAATTACCACTGGGTCTTTATGGGTGAACACTGTATGACTAGTCCCTTTAACCCTTTAACACCAAACATTTCATATGTCATACATGAGTTTTTAAGACCACTACATCATCAGTGTGGAGGTTTGCATGTTGAAAAACCTGATGTATACAATTAGATACATGGAATACACACATACTCCACCAGGGGGAGTAATTTGTTCAGAGAACTTTATAGAGTATTATAAGATTAAATGAATGTTGAACAGGAATCACCAATTTGTTTGACATGTTTTTGTTTGTTCAAAAATCATATTTGAGCTTTGAGACCTGATGTATCAAATATGATACAAAGTCGAAAGGAGAAATAAAGGCTCCAGTTTCAGGAATCTGACATTTTTCTCTCAAAAATACGTCACACTCAACAGGGTTGATGTGAGCACAAAAAATATGTTGTGTGATAAATACAACCTGGGAACATACATACTGTAGAAAATGTAAAAAGTAAACAAAAAAACATGCTTTTAATGTTTTTAATGTTTGCAAATCTGTGTGTACCTCCCTTAAACAGACTGACAAATTGCTTCTGTGGCTTTTAGAGTGTATGATACTTTAATTTATGACCCGTGGCAAACATGAAGTCAATAAATAATTAAAACTGCCATGGCAGAATTGGTGCTGTGACTTTGGTCCCCTGTAGCCTTTATAAATGATATTTCTTAAAAAAGAAATAAAAAAATACTAACCTGAAGTTATTAGGAATAGATTGATTGACACAGCCATCAAAATGTTCTTATAGAATAAAGCGATCTGAATGATATGACAAAATATAAAGTAAAAAAAAAAAAGCGCTGTATCTGTGGGGATCCATTCAGTTGGATCACATTTAAAATGGCAGAATCTCTTTCTGCATAAGCTAGTAACAGCACTATGCCATGCTGCATCTACTTTGGACTGATCATTGATTTATGTGCTTTTTACATCTGGGTAGAAAGTATATGTTGGGTTACCCCTGGTGCATTGTGGGTATCCAGCCAGTGTTCACTTCCAAACTTGAACTTTTCAACTCCCCATAATCTCCTGCTGTTGTATTTTCATCAGGGCTGTCAAAATTAATGTATTAACATGGATTAATCCATCATCATGATTAATCTGGTTAAAAATGTTAATGCAGTTAAATGGAACAATGGTTTTGTTGACATATACAGAAACATACATAGGCGGAACCACCATAGTTCCACCGATGTTGCGAAAGAGCCAATCTGCCCCCCCCCCAATATTTTGTCTAAAATGTGATATATAAAATCCTTCTTTCCTCGATCAGTCACTTTCTGTTCCCGATTTACTTTCAATGTAGGAAACAAGTGAATTAATCAACCGAACAATCAAGGGAAAATAAAACCTTACGAGAGAGAATGTTTCCTAACTCCCAAAGTAAAAAATGACAAATTCAAAGAAAAAAAATTTGTGTAAGATTTTCCTCCTCCCTCCCTTTTCCAAATTGGAAATTACATCTAAAAATCAAAAATGTTCTGGGGGAGGACCCCCTACCCCTCTGAATATGCTAATCACAATGCTCTACACCTGTAATTTAGACCCCCAATATCTATGCTGTGGTTTTGCCCTTGGAAATATATATATATATATATATATATATATATATATATATATATATATATATATATATATATATACACATATACTTGATCAACCCCCTTAGTTTTCCACGTTTTCAGTGCAGAACCCCCCCCCCGCTTTCCACAGAAACGCGCCCAGTGATTTCCAAAGATGACAGACAGGGCGTGTTTCATCCATTCAAAAACAATTTCCAAGTACGGCTCCAAAGACATAACTCTCACATTATTTACACTTTATTACAGTCTGAATGGCAGCTTCCGGTGTGAGAATATGAATATCGCTTATTTTTTCCATTTTTAATTTTTTGTTGACTTTGAATTTGTTTTTGTAAAGTGCAAATGAAAGGAAAATGCTGCATAATTCAATTGTTGGTTTTGTGCTTCAAAACGAAAGTCAAATAAACCGGTCATTTTTGTTTTTTTAATTAACATTCATCAACGGAAAATCCAAATACCAAAATATACATGGACCCTACACAAACTACAGTTGTATTTTTTTCCTTTACATATTCATTTATTGAAAATAATCTCATTTTAGCAAAACTATACCCCCCTGACTCATTACTTAATGGGAGCATCTTTGGCAGCTTCAAGGCTTCTTAGAAAGATGTGCGACGGCGTGGTACATCCTGATTTGGGATTTTTCTCCCATTCTTCCTCACAGACCCTTTCAAGCCTGGTCAAGTTGGACTGAAGGCGTTTGAAAACACTTATCTTCAAGTCATTCCACAAATTCTCAATAGGAAGTCTGGGCTTTGACCAGAACCTCTCAAAGACGCTCACATTGTTGTTTGAAGCCTTTCCAGTTTTAATTTGGCTCCGGGTCGGTGTCCTGTTTTGGCAGCCGAGCCCAGATGTGTGTGCATTTCCACAATTCTATCTCTGGCTGTATACGTTTCCTTCTAATTTACGTCTGGGAGTCAGCCATCTGAAGGACATTCAAAAGAATCTGGATGCAATTAGGAGTGACACCGCAGAGATACTGAATACTCACTGACTGAGGCACTTTGGGCTTTTCATTTTTAATTAATTTCTGGGGAAAATGTGGACTGGTGATGGAACGTGACATGGAATTTGTTTTGAATTTAGAAAGCGGAAAATGCAGACTCTTGTGAGAAAAATGATGTATTATTAAGATTAAAAATCAAAGACTTATATTATATTCAGTCTCGTCAATCTTTAACAAGTTTTTTTTTTTTTTTCTTGGAAGGAAAAAATAAGAATTTGTCTTTGTATGTTCCTAAAAAACATCCAATAAGGGTGTTTTCAGCCGTATATTTTAACTGTCAAAGCCATAAACAATTGCCAGAAACTAGGAATGAAATGTAGAACCACTAAATCTATCAATACGTTAAAATAATTCAGGTCACATGCAGTTTTTCTCAGCTTTTCATCATCGTCAGAGGAGCTGTAGTAAACATGGAAACCCTTTTTCTTTTTTTTACCAGTTCATCAGTAAAAACCCAAGGATATGGACAAATACGGGGAGGACTTTGTAAAGCAGTTCATGATAAAAATGGTAAAAAAAAAAATTAAATAAATAAAAAATACATAAATTAAAATAACACCCTTTAAATTTAACATTTATAATGAATTTTTAACTGTGACTAATATTTAAATGCAACTATTTCATATATGTCTAATATTTCTGGAAATGATCTAAAAATTGACCTGAAAAAATGCACCTTTTTTTTTCCTCTTTTTTTTTTTTTACATGGTTTGAAGTTTAATTATATGCTCAGTTAATTATATACAAAGAATACACGATTTGAAATAAAAATGTCTAAATTCAGAGATTATATCATAATATATGCGATGAGTCACTTTTGCGAGTCACCATAAAAACAGCTCTGTTTTTTTGGCGGCTAAGATTTAGGTCATTTTTTTGTCATGTCTTTTCCATCTTTGGCTAATTATAGATGGGCTTTTTTTCAGATATTTAAGTACACGAATGACAGCTGCAATTACTAATCGCCGATCTGACTCTCCATTTCCTCAGTAATATGATGCAGTGTTGAGTTCATCCATCTACACATTGTTTTATTCACATTTTTTTATTATTATTATCTCATTTTGGAGGACAACAAAAGACCTGGAATGGGAAGGTTTATATTTTCTAATTGTGACATAACCAATCCCTGCATCCAAGCATAAAAATAACCAAATATACATTATTTCTGGTAGAGATTCAAGGAAATCTAGTTTCCATGGACACCATTTGAACCATTAGACGATTACAAAGTGCCCTTTTGTCTTCTTTTGTATGTTTTATTCTTGTAAAAAATAGTTTGTTTTGCTGTAATTTCTTTACATTTATTTTTCGCTTTATGTTCTATGTATTTCAAAAGCTTCTTTAGGACAGAGAAGTGCAATATATTGATCGCAATTGGCCAGTAGATCACAACAGTAGTGAGTAGTGTTACCTATTGATCTATCCAGCCATTGCCATAAATGGTAGTAGGGGGTTTATGGTTTGGGGTAGGGTTAGAGTTAGAAGGTATGGTATAGCCACACCGAACACAAATTTGCACATTCACGCGTCAAGATTACATACAAAGTAAATGGAGAAACACGTTTGGATGAAGATTCACTGGGAGGGGGGGGGGGGTGTTGGAGGAGTTTTTACAGCGTGTTTGAGCATTCGGGCGGTGGAGCTGCACGTCTTGCCACAAATCCGCATAAACGCTGAAGTTGAAAATACTGAACTTTTCAGGCGAATTCGCGTGACACCGTGTTCTGAAAGCCAATCAGCATTCAGATGCTGCCAACATCATGATTGAATGATGTGTGACGCTCGGACCGGCCCGGAAGGCGGCAGAAAGAAAAACTGATCTTGAAATACGGTTGAAAGCGGACTTCCGGGAGGGGGTGGTTGAATTCCCAGTGCTGTAGGCACTTCTGCAGGATCAGGTGAACCCAAAAGCAACGGCATCTGGCCCTTGGGCGTATGGGACGTCCAGAGCAGGTACAGAGCAGTAATCCAAGTGACCTTAGCCAGAGTCGAGAACAGACTGAAATGGCGGGACAGATTTTGTTTATTTGTGTTTATCCAGCGTCCAGACTGGGGTTTTTAGGTGGCGCGTTCCAAGCGTACATGCGTAAATTTGCGTTTGGTGTGGCCGTAGCATTGGAAGTTAGAGTTGGGTTAGGTTTATAGGTTAGATTAGGGTTAGGAGTTAGGGTTTGGGGTTGGGTTAGGCAGGTGGTTAGGGTTAGGACTAATCTATTTCAGTTGATTATACAATAAAAGCATGATAATAAATATTTGGAATGAAATGAAAATGAATTAAATGATAAATGAGCAGCTCTAACTCACCTCTCCTCTCTTCACACTCCAGTAAATACGTGTTACTGACACTTCCCTGGAGTCTCTGTGTTTTACCACCTTTACCACCCGTTTCTCCCCTGCCTTTATCATCAATATTCATTTATCCATATAGTTGTGATAGTGTTTATTATAGTTGCATAGATGGTAGAGGTTTCTATTATTTTATATCTACTGTTAGTCCTATGAATTATACTAGCACTACCTGGTTTTTCAAGATGGTGTGTTGCTGAGAGGCAGAGGTGGTAAAAGCACTCCCAGTCTGTATTTAAGTAGAAGTACAGCTACTTATGTGAAAAAATGCTCTGGTAAAAATAGAAGTACTGATTCAACTCCTTTGCTGAAGTAAAAGTAAAAAAAAATAAAAAAAAAAAAGTACAACTGCTGAATTGTAATAAAGTAAAAAAGCATTTTTTTTTTTTTACCATGAATGAAATTATACATTTTGGCGGTGTGTGTGTGTTTCATTTGACTGGTAACGGCAGAAGCCATTTTGGGCGGGGGGCTGATCTGCCTTGGCGCAGCCTGCACTTTTCAAGTGCTTTTCTAGTTTCCACCTGTCTCTTTGTCCCAATTCTTGATTAGATAAAAAAAAAGGATTGGGACAAAACTACACCTTTATGTGTACATGCAAAGCAGAGGACTAGGGGAAAGGGGGAGGGGCCAAGGCGTGAACTGGGATTGGGCCTAAATGGAATCGCCTGGGTAGGGTTGGGTACCATTGGATTTAATTTGATACCAATACCAAATGGGTACTTTCAAAACACTATCAGTTCCTAAATGGTATTTAAATTGGTACTTTAAAAAGAAAAACAAAAAAATTACAACCAAAGACATAAGTGATTGAACCATAACATAAAAATTTCACCAAACGGTCTGTGTGACAAATGCACAAACTGTGAGACTCATCTCTTAACCAATTATTATTATTATTATTATTACTATTAAGCCTGGACCACATGTCATGTCACCAGTTGAGGAATGTACCAGTTACTTAATAATATTTGTAGTTGACATTAAAATGACTCATGCTGTCACTGTCATATCTCCACAGTAGCTGGTCTGAAGATTTATCTCTTGGGTCCGTTATTCCCACACTGGGTCTTTCCATTTCTGATCTGTGTAGCATTCCAGCTCATATTCAGCTCATCACGGAAGCTTTCAAACATGGTGCAGCTTCTTCTTTATGGTAAACACAGTGTGTCACCAAGTGCTTCATTAAATTTGCATGTAAATGTCTTCAACACCTGTTTTGTAAACACCTGTAGCATATGGAAGAAACTAGATCTTCTTGTGAAGTGTAACCACGCGTTCCACCTTTTTAGACTTTGACACGTTGATGTCATCTGCACTACTACGTGTGCGCCGCCATTAACAGTGGACAGAAGGTGTAATTAAACAACAGCTATATGTATGTGTGGTACCGAAATTCACCTTAGTTTTAATTAGTTTTAATGTTTGCCACAGTTCTATACCTTTCCCATCTTTTGGTACCCAATCTTACAATTAGGGTTGAGTCTGGTTCAGACCTTTAACATGTCATGATATAACATTTGTAATAATTTGGCACTACAGTAAATAAATACAATTTGATAATCACTTCAATACACAAAATACTGAAATGAGTCTGTTACAAAATTGTTGTACGTATCAGTGGGTTAGAGAAACATACAATGGTAATGTTCTATGTTGGATTTTACAGTCTATAAAGTACAGACATCAAGTATTGGACAAGGCCATATACTGTAGAATATGATGAGCTTTATTCACCGTTGTTGGAAATAGTAAATGTTTTAGACTTCGAATGGAGACTGCTTTCTCTGTTTTCAGCTTCACATTAACTTTAAATTGCAGCTAACAATTTTGCAAATTATGCTGTTATGTTTGGGATGTCAGGGTTTATTATTCCACCGCTTTTTCTTTTCTGCTGCAGTAAAATTTGCCCACTGAGCCATTTTAAACAGTAAGCTGAAACAGCCGGCTTCTGTTCAGCAGATGTAATGGGTCATATTTTCTTTGGCAGAACAGTGCGGTCGTGTTCCAGTTTTAAGACAAAAACAACTAATTAGCTGGATTGTTCTGTGACGATTAAGTCGGTTTGGGCAGACTGCAGTCAGATGTTTAACGTGGAGGTAAATAGCTGTGCTGCATAGGGCAAAAAGAGGGGGCGGGAGGTTACATTACATTAGGTGCCGGTCTGTAAAAAGTGGAGCGGAAACAAACTTGTGAGAAGCAGAGGTGTGCAAAAAAAGACTGTATGCACATACCTGCAGTTATTCATTTAATGTATTTCATGTGTTTTAGGTGTTTGTATGTGATGATGTTCATGATTTAGGCGTTTTATGTGTTTTTATGTAACCTGATAGATACAATAATATCCATATAGGGATGAATAAACTATCTTCTACTCTATTCAATAAGTCAAGATATTGTACAATAACTTTTCTGGCCATGATACATTATATTTGTGTGTGTCTTTGTTGGTGTATTTGTAATGGTTGGGTTTTGGTCATGTGATCATGGGGGATGCGCGAATTGAAGCTGATGGGCACAAAGTGGAAGGAAACAGTGTAGTCCTGGCTGAAATAAATATGTACGTATATTGTTGTCACGGTAACATATTGGCACTTTATCAGATTATTGACGTCCTCTTGCCAAGCTCTGATAGTTACCGACCATTATCTCGCTTTGACAAGTCCAAAAAAAAAGTAAGTAATGGATCTCGTTTTGAAGAACAACGTGAAATCTCCAGTGTGGGACTACTTTGGCTTCTAGCCAAATGATCAGGGTGAGCCACTCAAAACAAATAAGTTAATATGTCTAAAGCCAGCAACACCACGAACATGATCATGCACTTAAAACACAATCACCTGATGCAGTTTTCAGATTTGGGAAAAAAAAATTTGACAACTAGTGCTACTTCTGCGCAACAGAGCACCATCATTGGGTTGTTCAGTTGACAGCAATTGTTAATAAAATCACATTTATTGATATTTAAAGGTTGTATTCACATTTTTATCCCATTGTCATTATATTGTGTATGAGAATACAATAATTTCGTGGCCAATTTATCATCCAGCAAAATTTGTTATCAGGTGACAGCCGTATTCTATTCTACCAGACCAGATAGACAGAAAGAGAGAGAGACAGAGAGAGAGAAAGACAGAAAGAGAGAGAGAAAGACAGAAAGAAAGAGAGAGAAAGAAAGGGAGAGAGAGAGAAAGAGAGAGAGAGAGAAAGAAAGAAAGAAAAAGAGAGAGAAAGAGAAAAAAGAGAGAGAGAAAGACAGAAAGAAAGAGAGAGAAAGAAAGAAAGAAAAAGAGAGAGAAAGAGAAAAAAGAGAGAGAGAGAGAAAGAAAGACAGAAAGAAAGAGAGAGAAAGACAGAAAGAGAGACAGAAAGACAGAAAGGAGAGAGAAAGAAAGGGAGAGAGAGAGAAAGAAAGAAAGAAAAAGAAAAAGAGAAAGAGAAAAAGAGAGAGAGAGAGAGAAAGAAAGAGAGAGAGAGAGAGAGAAAGAGAGAGAGAAAGAAAGAAAGAAAGAAAGAAAGAAAGCTCAAGTGGTGCACAGTGTTACAATGTGCAACATTAACAAAAAAAGTAGAAAAATTAATGAGAAATTTCCAAAAATAATGAATGAAAACAAAGTCAAGGTCAAATAAACGGGTAAATATTTTGTGTATCATAATAGCAGATGAGAAAATTATTCTGTAAAAAAAACCTACACATACATAGTTTTTTAAGCTTCCTTCATATTCTATACAGTATTCTATTGTATTCTGTCAAAAAAAAAAGGACCAAAAGAGGGAACTGTGAAGCTATGACTGTTGCCAAGGAGCTGCTGGAATAAAAACAGACTGTGAAAAACAGAGAAAAGGAGAGAGAAAGACAGAAAGGAATGAGAGAGCCTTCGTTTGTGAAGTGGGGGTGGGTTTGCATGCTGAGTGTGTGGTGGCAGGGGTGGGTGGGGGGAGCAGCCCGGGTGGGAGCCAACCTGGTAGCTGACATCCGGGCTCGGTGTGAGAGATTATGTGGGATGGACGCCCTCTGGAGCGGAGATCTGCCGAGGAGCCGGAGTTGCCCTGGCAGCAGGCGGCGGCGGCAACAGGAAGCTCCTGGAGGTTTTACAGCGACTGAAGACGAGGAGCCACAGCCGTGTAACAGAAGTATGTGGCAAACAGAAGGCAGACACTGAGCAGATTAAATACTTCAGTGAAAGGGAAGGGATTGGAGGCAGGCATTATTGAGGTGGGGGGGTGGGGTGGAATGATTGGTTGAAGGTTTTCCAATCAAAAAATGATTCATTCCAGCAGGTGAGCAGCACCAGGATGAAACCTGCTCCAAATACCCACGTCAGGTGACTATTCAAAATGAGAACAGTCCTTTTTTTTTTTTTTTAGCTTAAAAAAAAAAAAACCTTGAGTTTCAAGTGTGCCCAAAAAAGTTAACGAAAGACACGATGAAATATGAAGTGGACGTGACGGCTTCAGGTTTGGACAGAATGGGGAAAAAAATGGAACAAGTTTTGCCCGGCGCAACAAACCCCGCCCCCTTTGCACACATTTTACCTGATTTGACCAATCTCTTATGATTGTGAAAGCACATTATTAGTGACTGTGACCTTTGACCAGGGCCGGTTCTGGTCAATGTGGTGCCCTAGGCGAACACACCCCTCTTTCCTTTTTGTGGAATTAGAAATGATCATCTGGAAACATAGTGTCCTACGTCTGTTCGAATACGTACTGAGTGTCCATGAATAATCAGTCAATGTTAACTTTAATGCTTTATTTACCGTATTTTCGACACTATAAGGCGAACTGTTAATGAACTTCTTTTTTTTTTTTTTTCATATATAGGGCACATTACGTGAAACTAAACCGTCACAATAGCTCAAAACCTTGTTGAGTTGTAACACACTCTTATTCTGATAAATCAAACGTTAAAAGAGTCCAAATTCGGAGATAAGAAGTCAAAATTATGAGATAAAAAGGCCAAATTATGAAATAAAAAGGCCAAATTTTGCGATAAAAAGTCAAAATTATGAGATAAAAAGGCCAAAATTATGCGATAAAAAGGAAAAATTGTGAGATACAAAGTCAAAATTCCCAGTCACTCAGCACGACCAGAATTATTCCATATATAAGGTGCAGTGTGAGAAAATTAAAGTCTTTCAAGTGCACCTTGTAGTCAGGAAAACAGTATCTTAATATTGTAAATCTGTGGGACTTGGCACCCCCAAAACATCTGGTGCCCTAATTGACCGCCTATTCTGCCTATGCCTAACATTCTGCCTTTGACCTACATTCACCAAAATGTAATGGCATCTATTCGGAACCACCTCGCACCTTTCCTGAAAACTTTATAGAAATTGGTCCAGTAGTTTTTGCATAAAGCTGCTTACAAACAAACAAACCAACTAAAAAAACAATACCCCTCTCCACTTCAGGGGGCAGGGTAATAAAAATGGACATTTTGCCAAGTGTATTTTTGTGATTTCTCTTCCAAATATCTCATTGCATTTCAAATAAGACATACAGTACTCAGCTAAGAACTTATTTTAGTCAATAGATCTTAAAAATCTTATTTCAAGAAATCTTACCAAGATCATTTTGACTTGTTCCTTTGGCAGATATTATATTTGCTCGAAGCAATACAAGCTTGAGTTAACCATGAAAAACTGAGAAACATTTTTACATGTATTATTTCAATGCTTTGGTTGGATTAGTGGCTCAGAAGGCATTAAACACTTTACACCAGTACATGGTTTTGCTCAGCAGTAGCTGTTATAACTACTGGGGAGTATAGTAGGATTATTGACCTTTAAATGAAGGCTAAAAAAGTAACAGCACTATATATATATATATATATATATATATATATATATATATATATATATATATATATAGATAGATATAGATAGATAGATAGATAGATAGATAGATAGATATAGATAGATATAGATAGATAGATAGATAGATAGATAGATAGATAGATAGATAGATAGATAGATAGATAGATAGATAGATAGATAGATAGATAGATAGATAGATAGATAGATAGATAGATAGATAGATAGATAGATAGATAGATAGATAGATAGATAGATAGATAGATAGATAGATAGATAGATAGATAGATAGATAGATAGATAGATAGATAGATAGATAGATAGATAGATAGATAGATAGATAGATAGATAGATAGATAGATAGATAGATAGATAGATAGATAGATAGATAGATAGATAGATAGATAGATAGATAGATAGATAGATAGATAGATAGATAGATAGATAGATAGATAGATAGATAGATAGATAGATAGATAGATAGATAGATAGATAGATAGATAGATAGATAGATAGATAGATAGATAGATAGATAGATAGATAGATAGATAGATAGATAGATAGATAGATAGATAGATAGATAGATAGATAGATAGATAGATAGATAGATAGATAGATAGATAGATAGATAGATAGATAGATAGATAGATAGATAGATAGATAGATAGATAGATAGATAGATAGATAGATAGATAGATAGATAGATAGATAGATAGATAGATAGATAGATAGATAGATAGATAGATAGATAGATAGATAGATAGATAGATAGATAGATAGATAGATAGATAGATAGATAGATAGATAGATAGATAGATAGATAGATAGATAGATAGATAGATAGATAGATAGATAGATAGATAGATAGATAGATAGATAGATAGATAGATAGATAGATAGATAGATAGATAGATAGATAGATAGATAGATAGATAGATAGATAGATAGATAGATAGATAGATAGATAGATAGATAGATAGATAGATAGATAGATAGATAGATATAATGAACAAAAAAAATATATAATATAATCTTAAAACATATATGTGCCAAGTTTGGAGGAATTAAATTGTTGTTTTATAGATTTTGCCTATTATAAGTAAATGGAAGAACAACAAAAATGTTTAATTTTTTTTAATTAAATTTCACATGTAATCACATGTATTCTGGGTGACAAGTAATCTATAAATCCAATTTAGTATGAATCCAACCAATAGGTTTGCTGCTTAAGCGTTAAAAATAAATAAATACATAATTAATAATAATAATAATAATAATAATAATAATAATGCCTCTCCCTTTTTTGGGGGGGGGGGGCATTTAAAGTATACTTCCATACTCTTAAACTCATTAAAACTGAAATCAAACCCACATGTATGCAACTGAACGAGACAAAAACAAATGAAAATACCAATTCAATAACAATAATAATAATGCTAAAGACTCACGATTCATTTGAAGCAAATCCATCTTTTTACCTGGCAGAGAGGAGCATTAAAAAGCAATACAGTTACAATCGAATCTGGATCATTAAGCACATTATCATAATGAACAAAATAACTAAATCATCTGCAAAGCACTGGGGACATATTTATTTTTAGGTCTGTCTTTTCTTCTTTGGGTTTTGGATGAGCTGATGCTCTAATGCTGCATTGAAAATCTAAAAGCCTCCAAACAGGGACCAAGGTTATTACGGTCAGAAAAAAACAAGCATCAATCCACAACAATGGAGAAAACCATGTAATTAACATGACAGGAGGGTGTTTTCAGGGTGGAGAAAACCTAAAACATCATGTACATTTTTCCAAAGGGGTGTGTGGTGAAACATATGATTGGCAGCTGTAATGACTACATCTGCAACTGACGACAACTTTAACAATCAATTACTCTATAGATTATTTGGACAACTAATCACTTCATCAGATAAACACAGAGACTTGTATTTAACCCAAAGCAATATAGGCTGCAGACTAATAATTTCATCCCCACAGTAGCTTTAGGTAGAACGACACTGCTGTACTATTTATTAGAAAGTTTCTGCTTCAAACATTAAATGTGCTAAATCTGACATACTTTAATGAGATTAATCAGAAAACAAATTACTTTAGTGCTGGTTATCTCATGATGGTGTGTTATTACACATATATGGTGGTTTATGGACTTTTTTTTTTTACCCGCCATTTTGTCAGATTAAAATAGTGAGGAAAATTTCCCAAAGAAAGTTTCACATGGAACCTACTGACAGTAAACGCAATCTACAGAATAACTGTTCACCATTACGCTGAACACAACACCGGGTAAAACGGAACGGGTAAAAAAAATAAATAAAATTAGGGGTACAGGTAAAGTTAAATGAAGTGTGGGTGGGTAGCAGGACAGGAAGTAACAAAATAAAGGTCGATTCATGGTTGAACCCATGGATCTATGGTTGTTTTATTTTGATGGAGCTTTATATTAGACCACAGATGTTACTGAGCAGTACTGAGGGTGTGTGTTTTAGCCAAAAATAAAGCCCTTAAAAGTGAGTTAAAATGGATGGATCTGGTTATGAGTCTAATGTACCAGCGGTAAAGTGACCGTACAGGACTTGGTAACACCAGTACTACTGTCACATGACTCCATCAGTCCACCTGTAGTAGACCACGTGTTGAAAGTGAGTGAATATTACTCAGTCATTGTGGACTCTTGTTTAGTTGTTTAATTGACTTTAGCTGAAATTAGATGCTACTGTGCTAGCACAGAATGTCAAAGCAATGGAATTTTCAAAAGTCCAGTAAATGTGATGAACTGATCAAACTGATCGATTCAAAGATCATCATAAAAATAAAAAAAATAAAAACGATTTTTTAATTAGTTTTTTTAAAGTGACATTTTAAAGGTGTCATTCCGCTGAAAACAACTTATCCCACGCTTCTTTTGGAATCTGATGAGTCACCCCGACTTACCAACACATGCTGCCTTTGAAAGTGGTTTGTCACCTCTACTGGCTGCATACCGCATTCACAGAAAACAAAGAGAGGAACGAGGCACCCAGAAAAAGCCGGTCCGTCTGACGTCAGATGGACTTTAGCTTCACCCACGTGAAGACCATCCCTGGCAGCAAATTTGAAGTAGCATTAGCATCTACAAGAGAAGATGGCGCCCCAGTAGCTGCTGCACAAACTGGAAAATTGGCGGATCAAACTGGTTCATGTGCTCTCCGTGGAAATAAAACCTTGTTTTTTTCCCTGCATGTTTTCAGAACAAGCAACAGCACGAAACCTAGCTGGATTTTACTTGGGTACATACACAACAAGGGGATAGGGGGGGGGGGTTGTTCCTTCACGTATTCTGAGCTAATCAGAGACCCCTCGTCACCGCATCATGGACACGTATGAGGAAGTACTCATAAACTCTGTTTGACCTCAAGTCATTTTTCTACCGTGAAAAAAACAGGTGGAAATAAAGCAATCTGGATGTTTTTTTTTTTAAACAGAACCAACACACAATGTATTCAATAACAATGGAGAAGACAGTAATATTAATGAAAGAACCGTGGAATGACAGCTTTAAAGAAAATACACCATTAACTAAATCTTGGTTGTAGACACATGCGTCTACAACCAAGGGTTTTATTTGTGAATAAATTCAGCAAATGTTTTTCGATAGTCACTACCGAGCCTCTTAATTCCTAAATGACTTATATCAGATGACCATGAAAAACTGAGAAGCTGTACTTTTACCTGAATTATTTCAATGTTTTGATCGGATTAGTGGTTCAGAAGGCATTAAACATTTTAGATCAGTACATGTTTTTGCTCGTCAGAAGCTGTTTAGGTCTTTGTATGATATTAACCTTTAAATCAAGGCTGAAAAAGTAAGGATAACTCAACAAAAACAAAACAAAAAAAATTAATAAAATAAAAAACTAAATGAAAAAACCCAGCTAAAACTTGCAACTCCATCCAAAATGAACTAAAAGTGCTCCTACACTTATATGAAAAACAGAACTAAAATATTTAAATGAAAAGCTGAAATAAAACCCAAGGTCCTGTAGTCCAATAGTATATTTAAAGACATTGACATCCGTTTGACCTTTTAAAATCATCACAATCAAAAGGTGGTGTCATCAATCAAGTCGTGATACTGGTATAATTTGATCATATTGTCTATGCAGTTATTTCTAAGTTAAGACTTTAGAAAAACTTCATTTGAAACAGACTTTTTTGAGTTCCTTTTCCTCTTGCTTGTATGTGTTTTTTACTGGGTAACCAAAATCTACAGTCTGGGTTTGACCTTTAATGCTTGAATATCTAAAAAAAAAAAAAAAAAAAAGGTATATTAATATATATACAGTGGTACCACTACTTAAGAAAGACACAGCTAACGTTCCATACGTTGCACTTTTTCCCCTGTATTTTTTAGAATTGTTTTTGGTGTAGTATGTAAGGGAGAATGTATTGCACACGCGATACGATCAGAAAAATATTTCCTGATGGGGCCGAACAGCACCCTGACGCCGAAGGCAGATGGGTATTGTTCTGCCCCGGAGGGAAATATTTTTCGATAGTGACGCTTGTGCAATACATTATCCCATTTATTCTATGGGTTATTACAGATGATTACTGCTACTACTCTAACAGATTGGATAAAATAGCCATTCCAATGTAGTGAATATTTACTTTCAAAGTGGCCGAACTACCTGCGGAGTGATATGGTACCATGAATCTGAAGTGACAAAACTTTTCGCAATTGGCAGCGGGCATTAATGGCGTAGAATGCTGGGAATGTCCATTCAAAGTGAATGGGAGCTATCGCAACGTTCTAGAAGGCTGTAGAATAACTACGTTTTAATCATTTGTTACTTATTTCTTCATGTCTTGTAAAGGTTCATACCGTCTTCCAAAGCGCAGTGTTTACAACCCTCTCTTTGTTTACCTGCCTGTTAAAGATATTTGTTGATGGTTTGTTAACAAACGGTTTGTTTATGATAAATTGTTTATGAACATTAACAAATAGGTATCAAACAGATAATTTTTTTTGGTTTATTTTCTGTGTGAATTCTAGGATGTTTTGTATATTTTTTTTCCTCCCAATTTTTTTTTTATTTCTTTGTGTATTTTGTGGGAAATTTGAGTACCCCCCCCCCCCCCCCAAAAAAACCCCAACTCCAACGTGTATGAATCTGCACACAAACGTGGGTTACACGTGTGTAGTTCCATCACTCTGTTGTGTTTAACGTCTGTAATAAAGAGTGTAACCTTGTGTGACTGAGCCATACATAGAGCTTCAGATGGATCTCGACGGGTTTCGCTGCAGCTGAGTGTTTCTTTGAGGTTGACGGACAGCTGTGACACAGATGACTGGGTTTACGCGGCGCTTTGCGGTTATGGAGTACTCATGCATTTGATGTGAGTGCTGTTAAATTATGGGCTGATAAGAGACAGCCACTATGGACCCACATCTGCATATAATTCTCCATAAGAATCACAGAACGTTCCTCCACTTTCCAGCCTCGGTGTCAGATTTTTACTTTATAATTCAATCTGTAACCTTGTATTGTCTCTCCAACGACTGGTTTCTGGAGGTGTGATGTCGTAGGAGGTTTATTCTATTTAAGACTTTGATGTGAATGCGAGGAATCTAGTTTCTGTTTAAGAACCTAAACGCCAGACAAGGTGGAATTCAGCAACCTAGATTAAAGCAGTCAGCTCAATTATATAAAATCCAATTTCCTTGGAACTGATCATTAGGCCTCTTTACATGAGTGTTTTTATTCCTGTTTAATTCAGAATAAATGTTCATTCCTCTTTAAGATGAGCATGTAAACACCTAATTCCAGTTGAAGATGATTCTATTCTGATTTAAACTTAATTCCAAATAAAGTCATTGGTTTATTCCACTCTTAATTCCAAATTTCAAACATTTAAAATAAACAATGCAGCAGAAAAAATTGTGTCAAAAACAAACCATAATAGACATTCAACATAACTATTTCACAAAACAAGTATAGATATCACTGTTTTGAATGTCCCCAAATTATCCTAATGAGTAAGAAAGAAGCCCATTTACAGAAGAACTTCTGTTCCAAATGGAATAGGATGACGAACCCTGCCCTGACAAACATTTAACTTTCAATCAGTGTTTCATATTTGTTCCTCCCCAGTATATTTAGTCTCTCCAGGATTTCGATGGCCTTTTTCAGATTGTGTCTTCCTGAAATGTCTGATGATGCATGAGTTTTAACGAAAAATTGTCATGAAAGTTGTGGTGCTTTTTAGGCTTTTGTTGCAGGATGAAGTGAATGTTGCAATAAATAGCAGCAATGTTCCCTTTTTGTAGTAAAAATTAAGTAATATTTCAAATATTTAGTGGCTGGAAAATTAATTCAAACTCATAGTGATACAGTCCTCAAAAATCTTACTGAAATGTCAAATAAATGATAACGAGGATTACAAAAATGTAACTAAATATATTTTTTTTCCAAATGCACCTGTTGGTTCAAAGGTTGAAGTGCATATGACCTCACAATGCTACATGAAGTTAGAAAACAATATATATGTCTCAGTCAGTCAAAAAAGAACAAACATTATTACTAGTACTACATTATTACTGCCTCTACTATGCAGTAGAGGCAGTTTCTCTGACAAAAATAGAACAAAGACACTGAGATATTAAGACAACCTTTCAAATATGGCAAATAAAATATTACCCAGATGACAAAAATGCAGCAGAAAAGGTCCTCTTCCAAATGCACCTGTTGGTACTAGTGCACCATTTAAGTCGTCAAATGGGAACTCCTGGCCGTGCACATGTTGCTTCATAATGTAAGGCAGGGGTCTCAAACATGTGGCCCGGGGGCCCAAATGCGGCCCACCAAATGTTCCGATGCGGCCCCTGGGGGAAGAGTATAATAACCTTAAAAAAAAAAAAAAAAAAAAGGACTACATTTTCTTCTCAGTTTTTCTCTGTCTATAAAGGATGATAACTTCAAAATTGTTATCTTTGTTTTAGTAGAAAAACTAAACTAAACTTATAGAATATTTACATTTACAAACTATCCTGTAACAATAAAATGTGAATAATTTGAGCAAATATGAACAACTTTGAATGTCTAAAGAAAATTAAGTAGATTTTGAACCATTTTCTGCTTCCGTTACGAAGAGTTTAGTGTCTTTGTACAACTGATCCATAATACACATGGACAAATGATAAGTTCAGGCAGAAAGTTATTAAAATTGCCCTTATATTCATTATGAAATGTCACTTTAATCAGGTTATTCACATGTTTTGCATTTGGATACTTTATAAAACAAAATATTTTTACAACTATGGGGTGGTTTGCACTAAAACAAAGACAAAAATTTTTAATTCTAATTATTTATTTATAGGTTACTATGCTATTACTTTACTGGTTCGGCACACTGGAGATCAAATCAGGCTGAATGTGGCCCCTGATCTAAAATGAGTTTGAGACCCCTGCTGTAAGGTAAACGGGAAAAGGTGGAAGGAGCAGCTCAAGACGTCGCAAATGATTGCTCACATTTTGCGGGAAAGTAACAGTGATTGGTTAAAATTGTAACATCACACTGAATCCATGGGGATTGGCTGAATTTGTGTTGAAGTTGCAAATTGCAACATCACGAAATCCTGGAGGGTCTGATACTTAGAAACAGTTTCTTAAATTGCAGAATGCTTCTACTTTTTAATTTCACTTTAACATTATTCCTGTCATTCTGCACATTCTCCTGGTCTTGTCGTGACGATGCACATATTCTGCTCTGCCAACATTAATATGTTGGTTCAGTCGAGCTGCTGCTTTGTAATTATTACAAAACTAAATGTAAAAATCACATGTAGTATCTGTTCTTCCCTGTTGCTACTTGAAACAAAAGCAAAACAGGAAGTGGACGTAATTGTTTTCTTCCAGTAGACATCCAGACGTTAAGCGCCCATTCTGTCCAATCAGAACCCTCTGTACCTCCAGCTCTGAAAAACAATTAACTAGAGTGGAATACACGTCAGAATTATTATTCAGAATTAACATGTCTATGTAAACATGAAAGAAATAGCTTTAATTGGTCCTTCACCGCGGACCACATCCCTGCGCAAGGCCTAATGACTCTGCTGTGATGACAATGACGTCAGCCCTTTGAGGTGAAATTTGACCCCCTGAATAAGTCACCAATTTTGCGAGTATTTATAGGTTTCATAAAAGTCGGTAATGAAATATGTCTACAGCGCCCCCTGGAAAAGTGAAAATGGTTTGCATTAGGCCAGATCACACCCAAGTGAAGATAGAGGTATGAAAATCGGTACACGTGTTCATCACATGATGACGAACAAAAACACCTTATGATGGCCATGCCCATAAACCACCAGGAAGCCTGCACTCTTGGATTGAAATTTCAAACATGTTGAGTCATGGATTTTCGCTGTCGCCACAACTTAACAAACTCCTTCTTGGCTGTTGGGCCCAATGAGCTCAAAATCAGTGAACACGATATAGACAAGTGGGAAATCAAAAGTTGTCCACATTTTTTTGGAAAAGTTTCATAGATTTTGTGCTACGACGTTACAAATTTCGCAAAGTCTACTGGAAAAATTAACACTACATAAATTGCGTCAGCTCGGACATACGAACACCGATTCGACTGAAATTTGACTCAGACGTCTATCACTCGGTCCTACACTTATTTATCAATAGAAATTGTGATTTTGCTCTATAGTGCCCCCTACAAATTTGCCTTTACTAAATTGGCATAGAAATACCGATTTGGCTAAAATTTCAGTCAGTCTCACAGTTCTATATCCATTCAACACACAACATTTCAAATAAGTCACCCTATAGCACCCCCTACATATTTATACTAAAGTGTGCGTTTCCGGCAGAATATCACATCCTGCTCATGGTACGATGTCACCTCGCTGTCAGCTGTGGACAGCGGCCGCGAGGGATGGCAAAGGCCTTTGAGACTATTTGCAGTTTTAATTTTGAATTATTTTATTCAGAATAAATGGTTTAAAATTAAAAAAATATCATGCAAATGTAGCCATTGATGGCTCTAAATCGGGGCCATCAAGCTTACGGCCTGTGGGCCACAAGTGGCTTGGCATAGGTTCTAATGTGGCCCATTGGATGAATTTATAAACTTCAAAAGTCATCATCAAAAATAATTTCAGTTCACGTCCCACATACATAACAATTTGATTTAAAGTGGATCAGACCAGTACAATACCCACCCAGCGACAGAGGTGGGCGGTAACTAAGTAAAAGTAGTGGGGAAAAAGAAAAAGTTTGGAGACCCCGTTTCTAGATCCTTCCTACAGGAGCAGTGAGTGACGTTCTTATCATCTGTATCATATTTGTTTCTCACCGTCTTCGATGAATTTTCAAGCTTACGCAATTAAAGCCCCTCAGCTTTATTTACATTTTATTTTTTCAAATGTATTTTCTGTCTGTGTATACATGTGCATTGCTTTGTACTTGTGTCAGATCAGCATATTTGGCCCAGAGGGTTATTCCTTTTGATATTATACAAAAACACATAAAAGACAGCTGCTGGAATTTCTTTTCAGATTTAAACTGAGAAGTGTCACCGTTTCAAAGATTTCGTGTTTTCTTGCTCAAAGCACATTTGTTGGCCTTGGATGAAAGCAGTGAGGACTGTGAAGGTTGATGGCTGTCAGCTCATTAATCATATTTTCAGGGGGGAGCGTCCTCTTGGAAGATGCTTCACTGTTCTGCCATTTCTCTGCACAAAACAAACACACCGGCTGCGACCGCGTCTACGCTGCCGAACCAATTTAAATAAATCGATTCGGATCCTTTGTTTCCTCACCACTTCTGTTGGATGGAGAAAATGACAGTGACTGTTTCTTGTGCTCAGTGGGAGGCTAATTTGGCTACAACATTCATGTAAAATGTGTGTTTTCATCCTTATACATTGTAGCGATAGCAAGTGATTCCAAGTGGTGAAGCCACACATTAAGTCTTGGACCACGTTTGTATTTGATATGTCACCCAATTTGCTTTGAATAATGAAATTTGCTGCCAAACAGAGTCATTTCGCCCCTAACAAACACATGAATAGGTGTGACATGAGACTTTTATGGCGTGAATATCAGTTTTTTTTTAAGTATCTTCTTCAGACTTTAAATGTGCTAAATCTTGCATACTTTAATCAGATGAATGAGAAATAAATGACTTTAGTGCTGGTTAGTTCATGTTTTTAATATATATGATGGTGTGTTATTCCACATATGTGACCCGCCACCACGAAACCAGGCATAAGTCGCGCTGAGCCGTTCAGAGCTACAGCCAAATTTAGGCTGGAAGGTTATTTCTTATTTGTGTTTACACCTTATCAAAAAACGGTACCGTAACACCTCTATGTTCAGTTCCTGTGGTCATTACATTGAAATCCAATCAATAAAGGTGTTTATTGGGTCAATTATTTAAGCGGTGACAAAAGTTCAGGGATTGCTGAGCAAAGACAAAGACGAATTCCACCTCTTTTCGCCGAACAAACCGATCTCCGTTCCATGCGTAAACATCCAAGTGTTCGGTACGAGGTAAAAGCTTATATTGAATGCTCTTGTCCAATGGTGTAAGCCAAATGATTATAATACGTTGCAATTCTGTCCTATTATTATAATATATAAAACTTCTGTGACATGTCCATCAGAGTGTCCTTTAACATCTGTGAATATTTTGTGTCAATCGGATACGAATTATTATGCATTGCTAAGGACTTCCTACCCCAAAACAATGCAAAACTTTAACGGAAAATATCTAAAAATATGCAAATTGCATAATAGGTCCAACTGTGGATATTAAAATGACCATAACTTTGGTTCTACTTATGATAGAAACATAATTTTTTTCACCATCTTAAACCTTAGTTTCCACTCTACCAATCTACACAGATAACTCAGTTTTGATTTCCAGACACTTATGCCTGGTTTCGTGGTGGTGGGTCACATATATGATGGTGTGTTATTCCACATATATGGTGGTTTATGTACATGTATACAATGGATTAGTAAATATTCCACTAGAAAGAACCTGTAAAGTGAATGGATCATAATGTGCAGACAGTGTTTAAAGTAGATCTGAGACCAATATTCCTTTGGACTAAAATCTATTTTCTTGTTAATTCTAAGAATTTCACATTTGACTTATCTTGGAAACTTGAGCCAACCAGCATTCAATACTTTAGTTTTTTTCTATCATTAACACACATGTGGTAACATTTCATTAGTTTTATTCCAGAAGCATTTTACTTGCACACCAGTGATATTTTACAATACATGTGTAAAATGTTATTTGATTTTTTTTTTTTACCAATTTCCACTTGTTCCATTGGCAGATATATATTTTTTGTATTATTTCATTTGTTTGTATTAGTTTTATTGCGGAAGCATTTTATTTATAAACCAATGTAATATCCTTGTTATTTTTGTTTGATATTTATGAGCCTCTTTATGTTATTATTCACCACATTTTCACCGAAACTTAATTTAGACATTGTGTGGGTAGACAATTGGCTTGAACTTAAACCAACTGGCAAAGCTCAGTCAGAGCAACAATAAGATATTGTTCATTTCTGCAATATTGTTTTGGCACCTAAAAAGGCATTAACATTATTTTAACTTGTGCTTTTGACATGAATGGAGGCTTATAGACTCAGAGTCAGACTATTTCATGCATTTTGTTTGGAAAGAACCACCAAAACCATTTAGCTGGTTGGCTAAATGTTGTTATAATTACTTATTAATCTATAAATAAATTACAACCTATCTTCTTGAAGATTCCATATTTTTACAACCCTGACAGTTCCTAAAGTTTGAACTTCAACCCTACAGGCGCTACAGATATCTATACATCCATTTTGGCTGAAATCAAGTGGATGTGTACAACCACTTTTAATTCCTTCTCAATTTTCTAGTTACGTCACAATGTTTGCACATATCTGGTCAGGAAACATTCCTCAGAGCACAACATAAATATTCGTCAGCTGCAGCAGTTGAAGTAAAAACTGAAAATCCCTCACTAATACACTGCTAAAAGTAATAAAAATATTCCCCCCCGTATGTCACCAACTGCTTTCTGCTGCTTTAAGCTCCGCCCACTTCCACCCATCCCCCTAGGCTAATGCAGGCTTCTACGCTAATATTCTATACATTGTTATAGAATAGGAAATACAGCGAGAAGATGAAGGTTGGATGTTCAAAATAGCGCAAACAGTAGATGTAAAAATGTGTCACCAGTGACACAATCATCTTAAAGAGGTTAAAAAAAGTGTATACATTCATACAAGCATATGGGCAAAACATTTAATTTTCTTACAAAATAATTCACAATATTAATGTTTACAGTCTGTGTTTGGTAATGACAAAACAGGCCGTTTGCTAATATATAATTTACCAAGAAACATCACAGAAACTTGAAACTATGACAATAAACTGCTCTTCAGTGTACCACAGAAATATGCAGCAAATGTGTTTTTTTTATTCCAGTAGATGGAGTTGATTAACACAGGGGGGCTTCAAATTGTGAGGTAGTGAGCCTCCCTTAAAAGAAAAGCAGCCTGAAAAATAATAATATGAGGGAGCATGTGAGAGTGAATGAATAATGGGTCACTAATGGGAAGTGCTTTGAGTGGCCAAAAAAAGCGCTGTATAAATCCAATCCATTATTATTATTACTATTTTTTCTTTATTATTATTATTATTATTATTTTTAACAAGAAGAACCAAGTGGGCATAAAAAAAGCATAACTAACAACTTGTCTCTGCTCTGGTGTAAAAATCCTAAATTCTCTGCTGGAAATTGTATATATCCATATTTGCAGAAATGTACAACGGCAGCATTTAATTCCAGAGACAGGGCTGAAGTATTTTCACTTTAGAGAAATGAGAGGTTTGGAACCTTCAAAGCATCCCCATCCTATTGTGAATACAAGCTAAAAAAAGAAATAATGGCTGGTTTAGTGCATTTTAAAGCCATTCCAGTCCATCTACAGATTGTGGCGTGAAGTGAACAATTCCTATATAATTAGACCTAAGAGCTTTTGAGATGATTTTTGTCACAGACAAATAGTGTGACTGGGATAAATAAACTCATCATAACTGTTAAATGTCTTTTGATTTTTCAGACAATACATTTTTAGTTTCTGTGTGATGAGTCTATACTGTAAGGGTCTTTTTAGTCGTACGAAATAGAGAGGCATGTTTTTTTTTTTCTTTTATATGTGGATTTGTTTTTGTTTGATACTTCTTCTTTGTTTTTCCCCAAAGTATTTTTAAGTTGCATTTATTACTATTTTTCTTTTCCACACAAGCTCTGCAGAAAGCAATTCAATAGTAGCTTGGACTGATTATCACACAACAAATAACTGAGAAATATATTTAAAATTGATAGAAATGGTGACTACATACATCATAATTATGACTTTTTCATCTCATAATTATGTACTTTTAAATATCATAATCACTTTTTATCTCAATTGTGAGTTCCTTTCATCTAATTTTTCCTAAATTTCCTGCCCACACCTACAAAACTAAGTTCTGTGACCCAATTCTTTTAATATACTTCTGAAACGTATCTGATTTTTTTTTTTCAATAATTATTATTTCATCCATGGCAAAAAAAAAAACAAACCTTTATTTTACTTTATTACAATTGAGAAGCGGTACTTTTTTTTAAACTTTTACTTAAGTAAAGGAATTGAATCAGTATTTCTACTTCTACTTCTACAGAATGTGAGTACTTTTAACACCTCTGATGGTCAGTGAATAAAAAAAAAAACATTTACACTGAAACCCTCCTCACACTCCAGAGGATAATATTAAGACCCTCCAGGATTTCACGATGTTGTGATTTGCAACTTTAATGCAAATTCAGCCAATCAACGTGAATTCAGCGCGATGTTACAATTTTAACCAATCACCACGACTTTTTCGCAAAATGTGACCAATCATTTGTGATGTCTTGAGCTGCTCCTTCCGCCTTTTCCTGTTTACCTTACAGTACGAAGCAACATGTGCACGGCCAGCAGTTTGCATTTGACGACTAAAAGGATGCACTAGTTCCAACAGGTGCATTTGGAAGAGTACTTTTTTGCTGCATTGTTGTCATCCAGGTAATATTTTATTTGCCATATGTGAAAGGTTGTTTTAATATCTCAGTGTCTTTGTTCTATTTTTGTCAGAGAAACTGCCTCTACTACACAGTACACAGTACAAGTAATAATGTTGGGGTTTTTTTTGACTGGCGAGATATTTATATCATGTATTACAACTTCATGTTGTGTTCTGAGGTCATATGAACTTTAACCTTTGAACCAACGGGTGCATTTGGAGAAAAAAAAAAATATTTCGTTGCATTTTTGTAATCCTCGTAATCGTTTATTTGCACATCTCAGTAAAAGGTCATTTAGAGGACCATATCACAATGACTTTTAATTAATTTTCAAGTAACTAAATATTTAAAATATTACTTAAATTTTGATTACAAAAAGAGAAAATTGCAACTATTTATCACAACTTTCACTTCCACAAAAGCCTAAAAAGCACCGCAACTTTCATCGCACTTCTTTCGGAAAAGCTCATGCAACATCAGACATATTAGGACAAAACAATCTCAAAAAAGCCCACGAAATACACTGACTGAAATATACTGGGGAGGAACAAATATGAAACACTGATTAAAAGTAAAATGTTTGTCAGGGCACTTGTGAATAATTAGTTAATCATGTAAATATAAGAAAAAAATTGGGCCGCAAAACAATCTCAAAAAAGCCTTGCGAAATCCCGGGGGGGAGGGGGGTGTCAATATTACAATAAATGGTGATAAATCACAAGAATGGTTGAATATAGAGGAAAAAATAACTTGGGAACTGTCATAAAAGTATAACTGGGTCTTTATGGGTTAACATTTCTTTTACTTCAGTGAAGGAGTTAAATCAATACTCCTACTTTTACCACAGTATAAGTAACCATACCTGCGAGTACTTTTGACACCTCTGCATATAATGATTAAGAATGAACATTTCATTACCATAAAATATATGACTTTTGTTCCATTTCAAAAAGCAGTAAAGATTTAGTGGCTGTAAAAATCAATGAATCTTAAACATGCGTATCATGTTGTGTTATGTGATTTTCACTGTGATAGGGTTCATGTAGCATAGCGATAACATGGAGATAATAAAACAAAGCATAAATTAGGAGAGGCCGTTTGAAGTGCAATGCTGTGGGGCTTAGTTTACAACTGTATTTTGCATTTCATGGACTCAGTATCATAACGTCTTCTCCTTTGGCTGTGAGCAAAACTGCAATGTTGTTACAGTATGATGAAAGAAACCATCACTTTGTAAATATGCAAGTGCAGCAAGTAATGAAAAATATGTAAAAATGGAGGTAAATAGAGCCTATAGCAGCCATGTAATTTCCAATAATGAATCAAACAGTTGCTAAATGCCCTCAAAGGCCACAGATATTCTCTTGCATTCCATGTAGTGGCATTAGCAGTTAGAATTCACAGTGAAAAAAAGTGGTTTTCAACTGTTCAAAATGTCTGGGAAAGGTGTTATTTAGCCAAATAAGGGGGCATTAATTATTCCTTAATTAACAACCAATGGTTTTATTTGAAAGCTCGTACTATCAAGGTTTCAGGAAAAAAAGGATATTACTTTAAGTAAGACTGGAGGAGACGTTTTGTGTCTTTTCATTAACGTATCAAACCTTATCGCCGACTAAATGTGTCTTTAATTAAAACAGAATGAAATCCTGCCTTTTAAGTGTAGATACAGTTGTGTAAAAAATTATCTGTACGATATGAAATCAGATACACTGCTTAAAATGTTCTCTTTGTAGCTTTTACATCCAGGCCTGTCACAATAACACATTTTGCTGGCCGATAAAATGTCCCGGAAATTATTACAATAAATTATAAGATTGCCGATTTGACGCAATTTTTCCAACTAATATAATGTTAATGCTATAATAATAATAATAATGCAAGTACACCCTTTTAAAGATAAATCATTTTTTATTTCTTAAGAATATTTAAAATTGGGACTATATTATGGAAAAAAGACGTGCAGTTGTGGAATTCCAGTTTTCCCTGGTCGTTCCTACTGCAGGTCAAATGTTTGTAACATTTGTGGAAATTCCAGCTTTTGGACGGTGTTAAAGGGCTGCATCTGTATAGCACTGACACTTTTAGATGTGGTTTGGTTCATAAACACCCCAGTGATGGAGCACTGTCAGGACCACAGGCCAGGACCAGGAGGATGCCCCGCCAGAGGTTGCCTTACACATTTTTATTGTCCATCATCTTGACGGACAGGGTCATAAAAATTCTATCGTGACACACATCCATCATTTCAAATTACATTTTTAATGAGTCATATTTAGTAGTATTTAATGCTGAAAAACATCTTAGTTATGCAGTAACTGTAGTTCCTGTTGGTTGATAATCCTCATCCTCCACCACATCTTTTTTCACTACTTTTATCACTTCATCACATTTACTGGACTTTTGAAAAGAGACTCCATTGCTTTGACATTCTGTGCTAGCAAAGTAGCATCTAATTTCATCTAAATTCAATGACCTAAACAAGAGTTGACAATGACTGACTAATATTCAGACTCGTCTTCAACAGGAGGTCAACTACAGGTGGACTGAATGAGTCATGCGACAGTGGTACCGGTGTCACCAAGCCCTGTACGGTCCGCTTTATAAACCTGATGGTACCGGCATACATTAGACCTGTAACCAGATCCATCATTAAAGACCATGTCTACTTATTAAGTCACTTTTAAGGGCTGCTCAGTAACATCTGTGGCCTGATATAAAGCTCCTTCAAAATAAAACAAACTGGCTGTGGATCGACCATGGATCCATGGGTTCATCCATGAATCCACTTTTATTTATACACTTCATTTAACTTTACCTGTGCCTGCATGTTTCTGTGGTTTACCCAGTTGGATACCAGACCTGGTCCAGGACTGTGTGGTGCTGTTATTCAGTGTAATTGTGAACAGTGGTTCTGTAGGTTCCGTTTACCGACAGACAGAGCACTCATCCTGTCAGTAGGTTCTATGTGAAACTTTCTTTGGTAAATTATCTTCACTATTTTAATCTGTCAAAATGATGGACAACCTTCAGAATTTTCTGTCATCTTAAAATGACAGAATAATGATGGCGTCCCAACTCACACAGTGAATGACAGGAGAATGCCCCGCCTCCCCACACTCACACACAGTGACACAGGTTTCATTATTAGTTGTTGTAAAAATATGTAAATTTATCTAGAATGTGGTTCATGTTAACATCACTGTATCCTGGTATGCCGCTGATCCTTTTGTATATACACACACACACACACATATGTATTTATGTATATATATATATACATACAATATATATATATATATATATATATATATATATATACATACACACACACACACACACACCAGCTGGGTGATATAACAGTCTACCTCGAAGGAACACTGGGTCTTCATGGGTTAAAATGTACTTTTCTACAACACATAACAAGTATTCTAACCAAAAATACACACAGTAAAGTGGGAAAAAAAAAAAGCATTTTTGAAAAAGTTTGGAAAAAGGAATTTTTTTTTATGTGGATAAAGAGCGAGAACTGTGTTTAGATTTGAAGGCTCATCACTGCACAGGGTGTCTTGTTTCCATCAGTGCTCAACAACACAGCCACACGTCTAATTGGGAATCTTATAAACGTTGTTTCATCCTAAATGTGAGTTTGGGTGGAAGAACCTCCAGTCTGGCTCCTTTCAGCACAGATGTTATTCTCTTTGGTTATGATATGCATTCACTTCTTTATCCGCCACTAGACTACAGTAGCAACGCTGGCAGTCCTGAGAGACAATCACACCAATCAGAGGATGTTTACCAGTCATTAAGCTCGTCTGCTCGCCTCCAATGAGACAGGAAATGAAGGGAGCGGAAAAGAGAAATCAACAACTTTCTGTAACGGATCCTTAATTGTTTTTACTCTATTTGACATTAATTAGCTTGAAATATAGTCAGGAGAGTGCGAGAGCAGAGATATGACTCCAACTGGGATTTGGAAGGTAGACAGCCAGGATTTCATGTGGAGCTTTAATGTCTATCATGGGTCTCTAAGTGGGCGCTGTGCAACACAAATACCTACACTGTATGACAATTAGCATGTATAGTTCATCTACTGCCAATAGGAGCCTGCTTATACCTGGTTATGAACACCAGCCTGTCATAAAACAACAAACTACATACACTGTTAATGTCCTTTCATTGCACAGGGAATTGTCTGGGTTGCGTCCACTAACAAGGTGTGTGAGCGTTCTATAATATAGTGTGTTGTCTTTTAAGTTCAGGTCATAATATAGGAAGTTTAAAAAGGGTTTAAAAAAAGTCAATTTAAAAATGTTAAATACCAGTTGATGTGAGATAACTGATGTTTTCGTGCCACCTATTGGCCACAGTAATTATCTAACAGTTCAGTCAAGCGCAGTATGAGACAGAGACTTCATTATAGCAGTTGTTGCTAAATGTGGTCAAATATGCTTCAGCCTATGACACTTCTTTCTAAGTGTTGTTTTTGTATTTTCATGCTATTACAAAAGAATTTCCCAAGTTTGGGATGAGGACAGTCTGTCTAAATACATTTAAATAGTGTTAATAAAGTTTTGCGTGTTTTTTTAAAAACCCAAACTGAGTAAGACACGCTAAAAGGTTTTGTTCAAAAAGTCAAAATTAAACGATTCACAATTATGAGATAAAAAATGCCAAATTATGAGGTAAAATGTAAAAAAAAAAATGCAATAAAAAGTCAAAATTATTCAATTAAAAAGGCCAAATTATGCAATTAAAACTCCAAATTATGAGATAAAAAGTCAAAATTATGAGATAAAAAGTCAAAATTCCCAGTCACTGACCACAACCAGAATGAATTGATAAATAAGGTAAACATAACATACAATTAAGATTTGTACGTATTTCATGGACAGGAAAGCTATGGACAATCTGAAAGCCTCTGAGGCGTATCAGTATCTGCATATGAAGCACGAATATATAATAATAAATTATACTTTCTCTCTCACACACACAGGCACGCACATAGATAGGGCTGCCAACTCTGCCAACAATGATGGAATGTTAGCTCTACTGTCCATGAACATTAGCTTATATGCTAATTAGCTGTTTTAGCAAAAAACCGGTGGCAATGTTAGTATATGACAACTTCACAATTAACAGTATTGACAGTTTCATAGCCAAAGCTTTAATTTCATAGTTAAAGCTTTTATTTCATAGTTAAAGCTTTTATTTCATAGTTAAAGCTTTTATTTCATAGCTAAAGTTGCTGAACTTACCATCAGATTGAAGTTTAAGTCGCTTTGGGGAGATAGTCCTCTTGGTGAATCGTCACCTCTTTGTCTGTGTAAAGCCAGTGTATCCCAAAAATAACTCTAGAAACGGGTTATCTTTAGTTGGTCTTTTGTCCACAGAGTGATGGGAACACACAAATCATTGCGGGTTCCGTGATTCAGAAGCTTGCGAAAAAAAAAATGTAAACACCGGAGGGCATTAACATTGCCTCTTTTTGTGGCAGGTTTGTGGTTAAAACACTCTCTATCGAACCACTCGTTCAAGTGTTTTCTTGAGTTTTTACAACCAACGATGTTTCCTCTTGTAGTTGGTCCATAATTTTCTCACAGAATCACTGCATTTATATCGGAATTAACTAGTAACACCAACCGGAGGAGCCAGAAAGGAAGTGAAGAGCACATGCGGGAGGAGTTCAGGAAGTAAAGCGGAAACGGGTCAAAAACAAGATGGCCGATTTCCTGTATCAGGAAAAGTGTATTTCAAAATAAAAGAAAATGAAAAGAACCAGAAAATGTGAAGGTACTGTACACCAAATGACATGTGCTGAAGTTGACTCATTTACTGACCCTGAAATGTTATCAACTAAAATATTTACATGAAAGCAATTAATTAAGTAGTAATTTTATTTGTCAGTTTAAGAGAATATGACATATACTACATACACAGTCCAGATCCCCACACAAAACAGAGGCACAACAGTTAAATAAAGTGAGTGAGGCTATTCTGATTTTTGAAAATGGTACAGTTTAAAGACATATTATCTTTTTTTAATATGTGTCACCTATATTTAAACAGCTCTCTGTTTAAATGGTTACACTTACAAAATTCATTCAGTTTTTTCATAATTGCAATGTGTAATATGTCACTTTCCCCCATTTATAATAATAATAATAATAATGATTATTATTATTATTATTATTATTATTATTATTATTATTATTATTATTATTATTATTATTATTATTATTATCATCATCATCATCCGCACCCTGCTGTTGATTGTCAATTTTAAATAAATTTAAAAATATATATATTAAATGTGTGTTGACCTTTTTAAATGTCTGCCTTGTTTTACTTTTGATTTTGTAAATTGTAATAGCATTCTACAAGTCATATGTTGAAGACAATACAATAATCTTAATAATTCCACATTGGCATCAAGTTATTGTCCCTGATGAAATAATTTCAAATGTGTGTCTTTGTTTTAGTGCAAAAAATAACACAGAATTGTGATTTTTTATTTTTTTTTTTACATTTTCAAACTACCCTGTAACAAGAAAACATGAAATGTAATAAAAATATAAACAAATGAAAATGTCTAAAGAAAAATAAGCAGATTTCGATCCATTTTCTGTTTCTGTTAGTAAGTGTACAGTGTCTTTGTAGCTCCGATCCATAATGCACATGCACAAATGATAAGTTGATAAGTTGAGACACAACATTGTTAAAATTACACTTGTTTTTCTGAAGACATTTATTTATTTTGTTTTATTTTTTTTTATTTTTTTTCAGGATATTGACATCTTTTTTGTTTGGATAGTTTCTAAAAGTAAATATTTTCATAATTTGATGCCTCCCTCCCAAAAAAACCCAACAAATATAAGTTGTAATTATTTATAGATTATAAAGTTATTATTTTACTGGTCCAGCCCAGTGGAGATAAAATTGGGTTAAATGTTGTCCCTGAAAATAATGACTTTGTGAACCCTGGTGTAAAACATGTACAACAGTTGAAAAGACCATTGTAACATATGTTGTGACTGTACTTGGTATTTGCCCTTTTGTCTTGAACTACAATAAAGCTTAATTTTTGTATTTTTAGGCATGAGAAAATAGAAACCTGAGTCTCTGCTGAGCATAAACACATCTAAAATGCCAAAATGTCAACTATAAGACACAAGGCTCCTACAGACTCTGAGGTTTCTGCGATCTTATAAGTGTTTTTACTGGGTTATATGGACATAATGCAGTTGGCTTGATGCAGATGGTGGAATAATGAAACCAAGTGCAATGTTCTTCAATCTTGGGGTCGGGACCCTACTATAGTTGTAGACAGGGCCGGCTCTGGTCAATGCAGCACCCATGGCAAACACTAGGCGAACGCGAGGCGAACACTAGGCGAACACTAGGCGAACGCGAGGCGAACACTGGGCAAACACTAGGCGAACACTAGGTGAACACTAGGCAAACACTAGGCAAACGCTAGGCGAATGCTAGGCGAACACTGGGAGAACACTAGGCGAACACGAGGCAAATGCTAGGCGAACACGAGGCGAACACTAGGTGAACGCTAGGCGAAAACTAACTAGCCGAACACAAGGTGAAGACTATCCAAACACTAGGCGAACACTAGCCGAACACTAGGCGAACACTAGGCGAACACTAGGCGAACACTAGGCGAACACTAGCCGAACACTAGCCGAACACTAGGCGAACACTAGGTGAACACTAGGCAAACACTAGGCAAACACTAGGCGAATGCTAGGGGAACACTGGGAGAACCCTAGGCGAACACGAGGCAAATGCTAGGCTAACACGAGGCGAACACTAGGCGAACACTAGGCGAACACTAGGCGAACACTAGGCGAACACTAGGCGAACACTAGGCGAACACTAGGCGAACGCTAGGCGAACACTGGGCAAACACTAGGCGAACACTAGACGAACAATAGGTGAACAATAGGCAAACGCTAGGCGAACGCTAGGCGAACACGAGGCGAACAAAACTCTTTCCTTTTTGTGGAATTAAAAATGAGCGTATGTAAACATAGTGTACAACATCTGATCAAGTACGTCTTCTTTTGAGTATGATGAGATATGTGGACTAGAAAGGAAGAAACCTGCATTTGGTAATATTTGTTTTTTTTCGCCAGTCCATAGTTTTGTTTCTTCATTGAGTCTCAACAATGATCCTGCTGGTTTCTCAGCTTCAGAGGTGAGAAATAAGTAAGTAAAAGTACTTCATTACTGTACTTGAGTAGATTTTTCAGGTATCTGTACTTTCCAGGAGTATTTCTTTTTCTGCTAATAATTTACTTTAACTCCCTACATTTGTTCATAAATATCTGTACTTTATATTCTTTACATTCTCAGAATGGATTCTTTACTCACAATTCTGTATTTTTTATTTCATAGTTATGTATAGTTATGTATTTCTTTTTAAAAAAATCACAATTTTGAGTTTTTATCTGAATTTTGACTTTTTAAATCACATAATTTTTACTTTTTAATCTCATCATTTTGATTTATCTCATAATTATGCATGTGTATCTTATATTTCTGACCCTTTTTAAGTCATAATGGTAACTTTTTTTTATCTCAATTGTGACTTTCCCCCCACATTTTCTCTACATTTCTTATCCACATCCATTTACTGTGTGTAATCAAACACATTATCGACAGTAACTCACATTTAAAGTCTTTATTTTTGGATACTTTTGAAATTCTTATGATTTTTCCTAGTTTCCTAGTTATTTCATCCATGGCAAAATAAAAGTACTTTTGTACTTTTATTCAAGTAAAGGAGTTAAATCAGTACTTTTACCAGAATATTTTTTCCACACCAGTAGCTGTACTTCTATTTAAGTACAGAATGTGAGTACTTTTACCACCTCTGATCAGCTTTGAGAAGACATGCAGAAATATTGATGAAATGGAATCACAGTGTAGACAGGAGTTTCGTTCTATATCCATATTTAATGCTGAGCATAAATGAACCCATAAGGTTAATATCAGTCAGTTATTTTAGTTTTTACCTCAGTTTGAATTCCTATAATCCAGGGGTTTCAAACTCATTTTAGTTCAGCCATAAATAAATAATAAATAATATGAACTCCAAACTTTTCTCTATATTTTAGAGTGAAAAAAAAAGTCCAAATAAATACTTAAAATGTTTACACTGACAAACTATCCTTTCAAACAGTGTGAATAACACAAAACAAATGGAAGAATTAAGCAGAATTTTAACAATGTTATGCTTCTGTTTATTATTTCCACATGTTCATTATAACTTACAGATCATAGTGGATCAAATACAAACATGTAAAACATTTAATATCATATTATGCTTAAAATCGCATTGACTTTTCTTATATTTATTGAAGATTATTATATTGTTATAAATGATATTTTGTTTTAGTGTAAATATGTCAAAATATTGACATTTACAAAGATAAACTATTAGTGTTGTGATTATTTATAGATTATTATGATATAATTTGATTGGTTCTGACCCAATTGAGATTGAATTGATTGACGGATTGAACGTTGGACCTGGATTAAAATGATATTAATATCTTAATATATATTTTTGAATTTCACAAATTCATCCCAAGGGCCAGATTGGACCGTTTGGCGGGCCAGATTTAGCCCTCGGGCCTTATGTTTGACACCTGTGCTATAAAACGAAGAATGTAGATGCAGATATGTTGAATATTTACATTTCTCTGTGTGTTTTTTATTGATATCCAATCAGTTATAGAGATATCCATGAGACCTGGTGTTTTCTTCAACAAGAATTCTAAACATTATTGAAAAGGCTGAGATTTATATTCAAGATAGTCTGGACAGAATGCCTAAACACACCAGCATCAGGCCTTGGTCGACATCACTTCAAGCTGCATAGAGATCAATCAATCAGGCCAATCTGTCTGCAACTGGTGACCGATAGAGTTCAATAAAAAATAATAAGACATAGACGTTAGAGGGAACTGACCAGACTGTCAACTGAGAATTAAAAATAAATGAATAAATAAAAAAAAAAAAATCAGAATGATAAAAACAAATCCCTACGGCTCCACTCATGGACATCCAATGGAACAATAATCAATCAAAACAAATATTGATTTTTACATTTCTGTTTTATTATATTCCCCTAAAGTGAAGTGTTTTCTGTCAGACCTCTGAAGGATAGTTGGAAACTGTGTGACTGTGTGAAATATTTATAATAGTAAACATCATAAGTAGAAGATATAGTACATTTTTGCTGGGATAAAAAGACACCAAAAATAAACATGCAGGAACAAAAATAAGAAAAAAAAAAGAAAAAAAAAAGCAGGGTTTCTTTACAGCGTGGGATCTGTCACTTTTCCGAGACGACCTCTGGCTGTTTCATCTTTCCCCAGCAGCCAGCTGAGTGCCATGTCTCACACAGATGACCTTGGATATTTACTAAATCCACACCAAATCCACAGTGCAGGGGTTCACAGTAATCTCAGTGCAAAGCAGACTGGGGATATAGCCATAGATAGTTACTGAGAGATGAGTGAAATTAAACACAGGGATATATATATATATATATATATATATATATATATATATATATATATATATATATATATATATATATATATATATATATATATATATATATATATATATATATATATATACTACACTGCTATCAAAAAATACAAATAAAAGTCCCTGCATCGCCTTCATTGATTGATTTATTGGGTAACACTTTAGTTGACAGGTGAGTTCATAACACATTCATAGCAGCTGTTATATACTGCACATAAAGCATTCATGACTATTTCATAATACATGACTCAACATTCATACCAAACCTTTCATAAATGTGGAAGATAGAATGATGACAACTTTTCAAAATAAAAGTCCAACAATCACAAAGCACTACTGTGTTTTTTGGGAGTTTTCAAATACACATTTTAATAAGAGGAAAAAGTAGAGGTACTCTGAGATTTAAAATATATATATATATATATATATATATATATATATATATATATATATATATATATATATATATATATATATATATATATATATATATATATATATATTCATAAAGTATTTAATAGAATAATGCAAAAGTTAAAAACATATTAGTCTATGCGTTGTGGGTAAGGGCCTTCATCAGGGCATACACAGAAACAAACCATAGGTCATAGGTTAAATAGGCATTAAAGGCTGTCAACACATTTTTAATAATTTTGTTAAAGGTATTTCATGCTTTGTGGGACTCCAGAGAACAAGCCTATGTCCCACTCTTGCAACCACACCTCTCCATTACCGCCCGCTCCTGTAAGAGGTTGTCAAATAACGATCCATGTCACATGCTTTTGTGGACCATCCCGCGGATCCCACAGAGTCCCATCCCGTTGCAGGCCTCTACCTGGAATGCTTGGACATTCCCATTAGCAAAAGTTACATTATTAAACAAATTGACACTGGCCCACTGACTCAAATGCAGAGGTGTAAAGTAACTAAGTAAAAGTACTTCATTACTGTACTTAAGTAGATTTTTTTAGGTATCTGTACTTTACTTGAGTATTTTTTTTTTCTGGCAACTTTTTACTTTTACTCCCAACATTATTACATAAATATCTGTACTTTATGCTTTTGACATTCTCAGAATAGACTCATTACTTTTTCAAACTAAACAGATGTGACAGTATGAAAAATTAGTCGCTTCAGAGAAAAAATGAGTGGAGGAAAGAAACTATGACTTTATATATGATAGTTATATGACTGGTATCTCATCAATTTAACTTTTTGTCTCATAATTTTGACTTTTCATCTCATAATTTAGATTTTTTTGTCTTAATATTATACATTTTTATCTCATATTAATAACTTTTCTTTTTTCTTTTAATCTCATTACGTTTTATCTTAATTGTAACATTTCTTCCTTTTCAATTGTGATTTTTCCTAAATTTCCTGCCCATATCCACAAAACTGAGTAACTGTGATTCAATCAAACACATTATCTACATGAGGCTTTATTTTAGATACTTTTGAAACTTTTATGACTTAATTTTCTGAAGTATTATTGCATTCATGACAATAAAATCAGTTTTGTACTTTATTCCAATTGAGAAATTGTTAGGTTTTTTTTTACTTTTACTAAAGTAGAAGAGTTGAATCAGTACTTCCACTTTTACCAGAGTATTTTTTCACATAAGTAGCTGTACTTCTACTTAAGTACAGAATGTTAGTACTTTGACCACCTCTGCTCAGATGTGATGGTAAGAGCTTTGGGCTTACCACCTTAGCTTTTGTGATTGTTGGACTTTTATTTTGAAAATGTTGTTGCCGTTTGGTATGAATATTGAGTCATGCCTCATGAATCAGTCATGAATGTTTTATGTGCAGTTTATAACAGCTGCTATGAATGTGGTATGAACTCACCCGTCAACTAAAGTGTTACTATTTATTGTTTATTTCAAGCATATTCACAGAATAAAAGGAGAGGGAAGAACAAAACACTTATTTAACCCCACCCTTATTCTCATCAATTATTTACAGTTTTTCCTCAAATTCGAAAACACAAAAGCCAGTCCTCCAAACCAAATGACCAGTTGTCTAAAGACATTTACAAAATCTAGCCACCATTTCCCAATCTCGTAAACACATTTCACATGAAGACACAATTCACAAAACACAATCCTGCATTCTCATAAATATAAACACATTTTCTTTATTAAAACACAAGGTGATCCGACACTTACAACTAGAAAGGATACTGTTAGGATATTGTTATCAAATAGACTGGAAAAAATTGAGAAGATTTGGTATGTTCTTCTCCAGCACATTCACTGACATTGCTAAGAATTTTTTATTTATCTCGTTAATCCATATAAATATCCGATTACCTCAACAACATAATAGATTAGGAAGTCCCAGGGTGGGTTGTGTGAGGGTGGGCTGGGGCGGGTGGGGGGAGCGGGTATCACTATTTATTTTATGTTGTTACATGTCTGTTTGTTTTGGTTGTTGTTATTTCTTTAAAATAAAACTCTGAATGTGTAAAATGGGGAATATTTCCAAAATACAATCCACAATAAAAAGATTTGAAACACAAAAACACAAGTTGCAAAAGAATTCCCATCCATCCAGGACCTTTACATCTCCAGAACCAGGAGGTGTGCAGGTCGGATCATGGCTGACCCTTCTCACCTTTCCCCCCTCCCCTCAGGCAGGAGAGTACGGTCCATTTGGACCAAAACCTCCTCCACCAGGATGCTGAACACTAAGGGACTTATAATCAGACTCTCCAGCACTAAGTACAGCAGCCAACACTGGACTCATGAACAACATAATACCTCTGTCTCTTTAGCACTGACTTGCACTCTCTCATAGAATTGCACATTACATATTTTACTATATACCGTAAATTCCGGACTATAGAGCGCACCTGATTATTAGCCGCACCCACCTCATTCTAAGAGGAAAACCGATTTTGTACATACACAAGCCGCACCTGTATATAAGCCGCATGTGCCCACATTAAAACATGTAACACAAACACAAAATTAACCCAAACCCGACTTCACGTCCCGCGAATGAAACTAAATGTCCTTCATTAAAGTCCACAGTCCAAAAATCACAGCCGGCAAAATGAACGGAAAATGATACTTAAGGTTTGATGCAGACCTGCAGAGTCCAGGTCCCATTGAAAGTAATCCAAGGAAAAAAAAGTGTATATTTCCAAAGGTAAGGGAGGGAAAAATATATATCCACTATTGTCCGCCGCATCCACAAACAGGTGGCTGGTCGCCGCCTCGCCTCATCTATCGCAGAGTCAGCGATAACTTTAATCTTTCGCAGAGAGTTCAGGTCAAACTCCTCCGTGCCAACGTGCAAAAATAATCCACAGGGTCTGGTCGAGCCTCTGTCTTCTCTCACACACCGCCGCAGGTTTTTCTTTAAGCAACTTTTTACCCCCTCTTCACCTGTCCGTCAACTTTACCGTTCCTACTTAAACCCGTCACCCTGCGTTTGTTCCGCCCCTCCTTTTTCATTCAGTCTTCCTCGACGCATATATTCCACCGGTCTAAATCTTACCTTTTCTACTCGAGCGCCTCTGGCGGCCGTTAGGAAAATTACATAAATTGGCCGCATCACTGAAAAAGCCGCAAGGTTGAAAGTTTGGGAAAAAAGTAGCGGCTTATAGTCTGGAATTTACGGTATATATATATATATATATATATATTTTTTTTTTATCTTATTCTAACTTTTGTGCATGCTTAGCATTTGTATTTTTTATTGATATACTATATGTTGAATATTGCAGCGCTACACCGAGACAAATTCCTAGTTTGTATACTACATGTGTACAATATGAACAATGACAATAACGCTCTTTCTGATTCTGGTGATGCTCAGGTGATGCATAATACTTACCACAGTCAGCAATATCTGAACACAATGAACACACCTGGCATCATTCATTACACACAACTACACAAAAATGAAGACACTTGTTGCTAATGCTGTGACCACAAGCAAGTTCACAGTTTGCTGAAGAATCCAAACAAACACAATGGATGAAGGCAGAGTCAGTGGAGAGAGAGGAGCTGGTGAACGAGCTGCAGAAACAAAGGCACAGAGGCTGTAACATCATTGGCCAAAGAGACATCACTGAGGTCACTGACCAACAGGGGGTAATAATACTCTTTATGTGGCCATTGGATTCGGAGGGGCTTGTCCACTGGCATGCTGTCCTTGGGTCTTACAACACCAAACAACACCCTCCTGGACCTCCCGCAGCAATAGGTCCACACATTCCATTTATGATCATTTGGGACAATGTCCACCACCACCAGTAGTAACCACTTTTTAAACATCGGTTTGTCACCCTACTTCCCTTTCCTGAAGCCTATAGATCATGTTTTAGGTCTTTCATCATTCTGCAGAGCTGGAGGATGAGCTGATCATTAGTTGAATCAGGTGTGATGGACGAAGGAAATATTTAAAACATGCAGGATCCTGGCTCATGAGGACCAGGACTGTCCAT
>CM035796.1:30206266-30242888 GCA_020466265.1 Siphamia tubifer
CTGAATACTGGCTTTATTTTATTTCATGTTTTTGAAACTTTCCTGTTATTTTTTCTGGTTAAAGTATTTCATACATGGCAAAGAAATGCAGTTTTACTTTTTAATTTATTACAATTGAGAAGTTGTACTTTTTTACTTTTACTTAAGTAAAGGAGTTGAGTCAGTATTTTTATTTTTATCAGAGTATTTTTTCACACAACTAGCTTTATGTATGACGTTATCATAGTCACCTATTGAACTAATGGTACGGCCACACCCAACGCAAATTTTCACATCCGCGCATCGAGATTACATATAAAGTCAATGGAGATATGGTTTTTGATGCAGATTCACCCAGGGAAGCACGTTGGAAGCGTTCCTACGGCGTGATGGAGGAGTTTCTGTGGTGTGTTGGAGCGTCCAGGCGCTGTAGCTACACGTTTTTCCGCAAATCTGCGTAAACGCTGGAGTTGAAAATATTGAACTTTTTAGGCGAAATCGTGTGACATCATGCTATGAAAGCGAATCAGCGTTGAGATGCTGCTAACATCGTGATGGAATGATGTATGGTGCTTGGACAAACCCAAAAGGCGGCAGAAAGAAAAACTGAGCCTGAAATTCCGGCGAAAGCGGACTTCATCCAAATGGAGCTCCTGGATAAGGTGCTTGAATTCCCCATGCTGCAGGCAGTTGTGCAGGTGAACCCAAAAGCGACTGCGTCTGGGCCTCAGACGTATGGGACGTCCAGAGCAGGTACAGAGCAGTAACCCAAGTGATCTGAGCCATAGTTGAGGACAGACTGAAATGGTGGACCAGATTTTGTTTATCTGTGTTTATCCATTGGGCGTTGTACAACGTTTTGTGTTCAGAGTGGCCACGAATTATCTAGCGTCCAAACTTGGGTCTTTCAGCGGTGCGTTACAAGCGTACACACAGAAATTGTCACGGACCAACTTGGAAGTGGACCCAAGGAGCAGAGAAACACGATAGATTGGAATAAAAGAAACGTCATTTATTTTAATACACAACAATGTATTAAAAACAAATATACAGTGTCTCAAGTTACTGGAGAAAATCCAAATCTCGTAGTTACAATCGGGCCAGGGGTTGGAAACCAGGAAATACGGAACAGCAACGGTATCAGGACTAAAGCAGACTCTAGGTGAATAGAAACAGTGGTCAGAAGTGTAGACAGGGATTAGGCAGAATCGGTACCGTTTATCCAAAACAGGTCCAGGTCCAAGTAATCCATCCATTCCAAATTGAGGTACCGTGAGGGGCTTCAGGCACATTCAGAGTCAGGCATAAGCAATGGGTCGATAGGTAACAGGCGAACATGGGTCATGGGTCAAAAGGCAAAAAAAAAAAAGGTCGGCAACACAAGGCAAGACAAAACTATGAACGCTGGTGAATCAATGGACAACACGAGTAAAGTAAAGACGACAGACATGACACATGAAGAGGGTTACCAAAATAAAACAGGAAATAGACACGGCAAAACATAAACATGAAAATAACCCCAAAAAAGTGACAGAAAATTCACGTTTGGTGTGGCCGTAGCTTTAGAAAAGGGCTCTAAATATGACTGCAGAGTCTTAGGGATATTTACTTTTCTTTTGCAGAGTTTAAAACTTTTCACAGAAAAGTGATCGAATCTAATTTGTTACTTTTCTGCATTTTTTTTTAAGTAACCTTCACAACCATGTGACAAATATTGGGAGATGCTGCAGAAATAAGTCACACTTGAGGCTTGTTGACTTTGGTGTGAACTTTGGTGTAAAAGTTTCGTTAGTGTGTCTCAGTAGCTCAACAGCGTTTTGGCACAAGAGTGGAATGTTCTGAGGGGGGGGGGGGGGGGGCAGCACAAATCTCACTCCAGTTCTTCCACTGAAGCTTTAACCTAATAGGGAGGAAATATCCTGCATATATTACTGTCGTATCAACAATTAAACTGCTAAAAAAAAAAAATATATATATATATATATATATATATATATATATATATATATATATATATATATATATTATTTCAACCATTAGATGGAGTTTGGTTTGATCAAGTTACTGGTGTTGACCTTACATGACTTTGAACCCTAAGAAATTAAAATATTTGTACATATACGTGATGGACAGTCATTACATGCATCCATTACTCCGAGAAAAAACCCCCAAAAAGTTTAACCCTTTAACTCCTGAGACTGTAGCAGTTCCACAATAAAAAAATAAACAAGAAAATAAGCAGGAAAATGAACAAAAACAGCCAAAGTGATCAATAAAAATGAACAAAAATGAAAAAGTAATGAGTCTATTCTGAGAATATCAGGAGTATGAAGTACATATATTTATACAAAAATGTAGGGAGTAAAAATAAAAAGTTGCCAGAAAAACAAATACTCAAGTCAAGTACAGATACCTAAAAAATCTACAGTAATGAAGTACTTTTACTTAGTTACTTTACACCTGTGGTATAAACTCCAGATATTTATGAACAAATGGATTTTTTGGGAATATTTAAAGGAAACATAAATTTAGAGTGTGTCAGTATTGACACACTGGAGGTTAAAGGGTTACAGATTTCATGGATCCCAGTCTCATTCTGTTTCAGAGATGTTTCATGTTCACACAGCTGCAAACACTCACCCACTCTACGTCGCTCTTATTTAAATCTTTCCACTTGGGAGAAATGAACAAAAGAAGTAAAGGTCAAGTTGTGCAAGTATTAATAAATGGAAACCAGTTATGTTTTTTTTTTTTTTTTTTGTCTTTTACAGAATTAACATCTTCATTCATTCTGCGTAGTGTTTTTGGAATGAGTTTAGCAAACTCCATGCATAAATTTGCACCGTTAATCATTTGCAAACTCAACAGCATTAACCTTAACCCTCTATGGGACTACATCATTTATAAATAAGAGGTTAAAAAAGAGGTTTAAAAATAACACGAGCATTTAACCAATCAAATTGTACCATACATTTGTCATTTAAAATCAAAGACTATTTCAAATCCTGATTGTCATGTGTTGTAACAAGGAAAGACAAGAGCACATGTTGGGTCACATGCATGAATAAATAAATAAGACCAATTTTAAACTATAAACCAAACCTCTGGACAGAGGTGGTAAAAGTAGCCACATTCTATACTTAAGTAAAAGTACAGCTACTCTGATAAAAGTAGAAGTACTGATTGAACTCCTTTACTGAAGTAAAAGAAAAAAGTACAACTTCTGAATTGTAATAAAGTAAAAAGTAAAACTGCAGGTTTTTTTTTTTTGCTATTAATACACATTTAACCAGGAAAAAAACAGAAACATTTCAGAAGTATCCAAAAATAAAGCCTTTAAAACTGAGTTAATATGTAGATGGTGTGTTTTATTTGGTCATGGTACTCAGTTTTTTGGGTATAGACAGGACATTTAGGAAAAATTCAAAAGGGATAAATAGGAGATTAAAAAAAAATAACTACATAATTATTAGATTTTTTAAAAAAAATCTAAATTATAAGATATAAAGTGAAAATTATTAGAAAAAAGTTTGAATTATGAGATAAAAAGTCAAAATTATGAGATAAGAAATGGATAATTAGGAAATAAACATTCCAAATGATGTAAAAGTAAGTCACAATTTCTGATTCACAACTTATTTTTCATACTGTCACATTTGTCAAGTTTAGAAAAAGTAAAAAAAGTAATGAGTCTATTCTGAGAATGTAAAGAGTATAAAGTACAGATATTTATACAAAAATGTAGGGAGTAAAAGTAAAAAGTTGCCAGAAAAATAACTACTCAAGTGAAGTACACATGTTTAAAAACTGTACTTAAGTACAGTAAAGAAAGTACTTGTACTTAGTTACTTCCACCTCTTCCTCTGGAACTCACTCCCCCCAACCATCCGTCACTGTTCCAACCTCAACCCTTTTAAATCGCTCTTAAAAACTCATTTATTCAAGATTGCTTTTAATGTTTGATTACTTTTTATTCTGTCTGCTTTAATTTGTGATTGCTCTATTTGCTCTTGTATGTTTTTAATGTTGTTGGACTTTTATTGGTGTTTTAACTGCATGTAAAGCGTCTTTGAGTGCCATGTAAAGCGCTATGCAAATAAAAATGTATTATTATGATTATTATTATGATAAAATATACATACATAATCAATAAAATATTACTAAATAGCTTAAACTGTTTTCTTAACTATTTTTTAACTAACATTTCATATGAAAAAATCTACAAATCCTTCTTTAAAACAGTTAAAAAGTAAGAAAATAAATATAAAAATCCTACTTCATGAACGTTTCAGAATTCAAAACTAACATGAATATTTGAATGTATGTTTTTAATGATTTTAGAATCATTCTGAAATTAAATTGTTTTTCGAGCCAAATAAGTTCACTATGAAAAAGGACCTGGTCACATGGTACAACATGGTACTAGATTTTTGGGATCTACTCTGCTGAGGTTCCCAGCGATACTATAACATGACGTGTCATCAGCGTAAACACTGATTGGTAGAGTTGTCTCTGTGTCAATGCGTTATCAATGTGCAACCCACCATTTAAAAAAAAAAAAAAAAAAAGATTTGGAGTTACAGTAAATAGTGATAAGTTAAATTCAGGCCCTAATGCAATGGTGTCATTCTGCAAAACTACACCCTGGTCAGTTATGGAGGTTGATACATTTCTGTCTTTGGTGAAATGATGAAATAAATCTGTATGGAAACACTCAAGAAATAGTTCTTGGTATCAGAGTAGAATCAAGTAGAGTCGAGTAGAGCCAATACTATGTAGTGTAGGGGTCTCAGTCATGTGGCCAAATGCGGACCGCCAACAGATCCAATGTGGCCCATGGGATGAAGAGCATAATAACCGATTAAATGACTCCATATTTTTAACGTTGTTTTTTTTCCAATTTTTTTTCAAAAAAACTAGGAAATTATGAAACTATTTACATTTACAAACTATCCTGTAACAATAAAATGTGAATAACCTGAAATGTTTAAAGAAAATTCGACACAATTTGAGCAATTTTTTTCCTTCTGTTACTAAGAGTTTAGTGTCTTTGTAGAACTGATTCATAATAATAAATGGATAAATGATACATTGAGGCAGAATATTGTTGAAACTGCCTTTATTTTCCTTATAATATTCAATCTGTTTTACATTTAGATGATTTATAAAAGTATTTTCATAATATAATGTTTTGTTTTGTTTTTTTTTTCACTAAAACAATGACACAAATTTGGAGTTGTCATTATTTATAGGTCAGTATGTTCTTATTAGACTGAATGTGGCCCCTAAACAAAATGAGATTGAGACCCTTAATGTCATGGAAATGTGGCTTTTGTCACTTTCAACAATTATTTTTCAATAAAGAAAGAAAAATTCCAAGGCAATCTCTTATAAGTGAAAATTAAAAAGCCTTTATTAACTTGGCTTGGTTACAAAAACCTATAAAAAATCATATAAAAACCCCATAAATAATTATAAATAATAATAATAATAATTATTTAAAACAATTTTTTTTTTAGACTTTAGTTTTACTCTTTTACTGTGTGTTGTCTTTCTCTTCTTGTTAACTTGTTTTTAACCTGTGTGTTTGTTGTTTTTTAGACCCTGTATTTAGTTAAAATTTTATTTTATGTCTTATTGACCTTTTTAAGGATGACATCTAGTGGAGGTTGTATATATTACACAGTTTTCTATACTACACTTTTTACCTAATTAGCACCGTTATTAGCACTGTTTGTGATTGGTTAACACTGTTTTAAATACCTCTTCCTGCTTTGTGGCAAGTCTGACTCCCTGATGAAGGCTATGATGACGAAACGCGTCGGGGTTTTTATATGATTTTTTATATGATTTTTTTATAGGTTTTTGTAACCAAGCCAAGTTAATAAAGGCTTTTTAATTTTCACTTATAAGAGAGTGCCTTGGATTTTTTCTTTCTTTTTTGTCTTGTTATTTTCCTATCCAATAGAGCACCTATAATTATTATTGCTTATTTTGAGTCCAGGTAGCGCTCCTTAAGCAAACCTTTTAAATAATTTTTCAATATCTGAGCTACATTTGGGTATTATAATAAGAAGCCATATCTTGGTGAAGAGTTTCTTTGGCATTATTTTCTTGCTGCTCCAGAAATGACAGTTATGTTTTGATGCTAACCCGTCTCCTTTTCATGCTCCATCACTTTCATTGATCTGTTGTTGTTTAATAAAACAACACAGGTGCTTCATAGCTCAGGCTGAACTGTACACTTGTCTGAACATCCTGACTGGAAGGACAACGATGTTGAAAATAAAGCAAAGTCAATCTTTTATCTTTTTTAACAGCAATAGCAGGGGGAACGGAGCAACACTCAGCTGCAGAGAACAGATGTTTGCATGAATTATTTGTGGAGGCTGAAGCACAGTGCATGGATTATCAACTGCAGAGGCATTTTTGTGTCACTGCTTCAAAAAAAAAAAAAAAAAAAAAATGCAATAAAAAGCACAAAACCTGAAATACCTTAGATATAATGAACGTGGTCTACATTATTTATTACGAGTTTTTTTTTTTTTTTTTTTCTTCCAGGTCCCTGTAAGTGACGACCCCCGTATTCGGAGTACATTTATAACACATCAAGTATGTATGGGAGAATAGGAAATTACTTTTGCACGCAGCGACACAATTAACATTCATGGAGGAAGAGAAACAGATCAGCCCGTTATTCCGGACCTCCTGCTGTGGTTCTGCATAATTGATAGAGCAGAACCCTTAAGTGCGACATGTTGAGGAGAAGAAGATACGCTTGTGTCATTTTGTGAACTGCATTTAGCGGTAGGTGGAAATGGACTGAACAAGCCACAATGAGTCCAGTCCAAGGTCAGGACATGTGAGGGATCAGAAAATCAATAGGTTTGTGTTGTTGTTGTTGGAAACATGCCAGTGTAAGGAAGTGTTCTGAAGTCAACTGGTGGTGTAGTACCCACATAGGACCAGTCCAACACCACATATATTAGCTTTCACACTACATTATGTCTCATTATTTTTCAAGACTGTTATTAGTCTGGTTTAACACTTTTTTTCTACTGTCTCTATATCTATATATATATGGTGGAGTGATTTTTCAATATTTATTACAATATACTCTGATGTTTGTTCTTTTAAATGACAATCAGGTTCATTTTGTGATTCTTAATTTTACCTCTTAAAGGTAAGGTGGGAAATTAAAATATTTGTACGTATATGGGATGGATAGTGATGACATGCATCCATTACTCCGAGAAAAAAAAGAAAAAGTTTAACCCTTTAACTCCTGAGACTTTAGTACTTCCACAATAAAAAAAAAATAATAAACAAGAAAATAAGCAGGAAAATGAATAAAAACAGCCAAAGTGATCAATAAAAATGAACAAAATTGAATAATAAACTGGCAAAGAGATTAGTAACATGAATGAAGTAAGAGACAAATGGAAGAAAATATAAAAAAAAAATTAAAACTAAATGTAGAAAATGAACAGAAGTGACAAATATTTACAAAATAATACATAACTTGAAAAAGAATGGCAAAAAAATGTATGAAAATGAAGAAAGAAAGAAAGAAAGAAAGAAAGAAAGAAAGAAAGAAAGAAAGAAAGAAAGAAAGAAAGAAAGAAAGAAAGAAAGAAAGAAATAAAGAAAGAAAGAAAGAAAGAAAGAAAGAAAGAAAGAAAGAAAGAAAGAAAGAACTAATAACTTTAATTTGGTTTCCGTAAATTTAGTTTTGACTTTTTCTTTTTTCCAAATCAGTTATTTTATTATATTATTTATTATATATTTATTACCCATTTATAAATGGGTTGTTCATTATGTATTAATGTACTGTAACTGATTGTAAACAATGATTGTGATATTAAAATAATGAAAAGACAATGAGAAGACTTAAAGAGGTTAATCTTAACAAACTGCTAATAGGCCTAAATATAATTGAGTTAAATATGCTTACTTAATTATATACAGTATTAGTATAATTATTTTTTTTTAACCAATACAATTGGTTGCAGGAACCATTTTCCAAGATGTCCGACCCTGCCTTTAAGACCCAGCTATGGGTTTTCTGGACACATTTTGTATCTGAACAAAAAAGTATAAATATGGATGCTCATTTCAACCCTGTGAAAATACCAAAAGCCTAGAGGTGGCCTAAGATGTTTGTACGCTACAGTAAATGAGCTTATTTAGGTTAAATATCAATATTCAGCTTATTACTCCACCACAGTGTGTCACAGTCACTGGTCTGTTCTGATAAATTGTGACCGGCTGCACTTTGCATTCGTGGTTATTGATTCCATCTGTGTTTTGTTTTATAGTTTTGTTGCAGTGTGATCAATACACCCCCCCCCCACACACACACACACACACATACTTAAATATATCTTAAAAATGACAGTAAAGTGAAAGCAACTTTGTAAGAGTAACTCTAAGTTCATAATCCAATCTTATTTTTAAGACCCGTACAAATCATGTTAAAGTCATTTTATGCCTAAAATTCAGATGAGTGAATTCCAGACTCAGGCTTTTAAAGGACCTGAAGACGTCCTGATGATGAATATATGAACCCTTTTGTGCATGAATTATGAAAACCTTAATTGAGATTTCTTTCCTGAGTGTTTTAATTCTTCTTTAGGCCTGAAAAACACAAGGTGATAACATTTTTATTTATTATGAACCTAATTTTCCTGAAATTATAAAAATGTCCACTCAGCTGGACAACATGTGTTATGCCCCTGGACTTCAGCCTAGGTAAACCCTGTGTGTTATGCCCCTGGACTTCAGCCTAGGAAAACCCTGTGTGTTATACCCCTGGACTTCAGCCCTGTAAACCCTGTGTGTTATACCCCTGGACTTCAGCCCTGTAAACCCTGTGTGTTATACCCCTGGCCTTAAGCGCTGTAAACCCTGTCAGTTGTGCCCCTGGACTTCAGCCTTGTAAACCCTGTGTGTTATACCCCTGGACTTCAGCCTAGGTAAACCCTGTGTGTTATGCCCCTGGACTTCAGCCTAAGTAAACCCTGTGTGTTATACCCCTGGACTTAAGCGCAGTAAACCCTGTGTGTTATACCCCTGGACTTCAGCCCTGTAAACCCTGTCAGTTATGCCCCTGGACTTCAGCCTTGCAAACCCTGTGTGTTATACCCCTGGACTTCAGCCTAGGCAAACCCTGTGTGTTATACCCCTGAACTTCAGCCTAGGTAAACCCTTTGTGTTATACCCCTGGACTTCAGCCGTGTAAACCCTGTTAGTTATGCCCCTGGACTTCAGCCTAGGTAAACCCTGTGTGTTATACCCTTGGACTTAAGCGCTGTAAACCCTGTGTGTTATACCCCTGGACTTCAGCCTAGTAAACCCTGTGTGTTATACCCCTGGACTTCAGCCTAGGTAAACCCTTTGTGTTATACCCCTGGACTTCAGCCCTGTAAACCCTGTCAGTTATGCCCCTGGACTTCAGCCTTGTAAACCCTGTGTGTTATACCCCTGGATTCAGACCTGTAAACCCTGTGTGTTATACCCCTGGACTTAAGCGCAGTAAACCCTGTGTGTTATACCCCTGGACTTCAGCCTAGGTAAACCCTTTGTGTTATACCCCTGGACTTCAGCCCTGTAAACCCTGTCAGTTATGCCCCTGGACTTCAGCCTTGTAAACCCTGTGTGTTATACCCCTGGATTCAGACCTGTAAACCCTGTGTGTTATACCCCTGGACTTCAGCCTAGGTAAACCCTGTGTGTTATGCCCCTGGACTTCCGCCCTGTAAACCCTGTGTGTTATACCCCTGGACTTCAGCCTAGGTAAACCCTGTGTGTTATGCCCCTGGACTTCAGCCCCGTAAACCCTGTGTGTTACCACAGCTGAGTTAAACGCAGGCCAATCTGTAAAGTAAAATGTTCACATTTACAGAGAACTTTGATGAACATAACCATGTGTTCAAATGATTTACAAACAGAATAAAGGTGTGTAATAAAAATGATACAAACCCTTTGATACCCAAAGTTCACATGGAAATACAGACAAAAGTTTGTACATTGTACCTTCATTTATTATATTTTCATGACTGCATGGGAGAAAAGTGTTAAAATAAATGTTGATGAAAATGTATTTTTCTTGGAATTATTTAATTGCCAGTGATGTAATTTTAATTATTGTATTATATAAAATTATTACATAAAGAGAAAATAACTACAGTACCTAAATGAAAAGTGGCATTAATTTAACCATGTTTAAGTGAGTTACAAAAGGAAGTGTGACTCAGTGTTAATGATAAATCACTGTGTGAATTTAACCCTAATTTAACTCTAAACTCTGACAGTGTTAAATAATTAACAATTTTGAAAATGTTAAGTTAACTCTGTAGAATGTGGAACTATGTAAACCCTGAAAAATTGTTAAGATTGATCTCTGTGGGAGATAAAACAACACTCCAATTCTTGCTTTTGTGATGGAAATGTCCTATACATGTCTAATATAGTAACTACCATGTGTGTTTACATTATTGTATTTTTTTTTTTTTTATTTTATTTAAAAGGTTTTCTCTTCTCGTTAGGAGTTTGATTTTCTACTACACTGTGCAATCTGATGTTTTACATTTTAACACATTCTAATGCTAGTTAATACTACAGTGAGATAATATGGGGAAAAAAATCCTAAACTTTTTGATTATTTTGTTCATCAAAAAGAGCAAAATTACAGTCATGGTATGAATGTCAGTGTATTGTTTGATGCTTAACCCACAAAACCTATGCATATACAAGAGAACAGCTGTAGAGTAACTGTCCACTGTAGTGACTAGTCTGCATAAAAGGGTTAAAAAAAAATACCCCAAACACACAATTTTTTAAGATACAACATTTTATTATTGTCAGTCTTAAATATGAGCACACACTTTTCATCAAGAAAATACATATGAACCAACAATCCTTTACAATGTAGGGAGTCAAAACAGCACGTTGTCCCCCGTCACTTTGAGAAACAATCCCATCTGAAGAGAGCCCTGTGAACTTGTAGCCAGGCAAAGGGCAGAATTTACGTGAATCATCCAAAATAAATTCCGACGGATCATGAGAGCACGTCATGCGTCTGCTATGATAATCCCCTGGCAGCTGAGACAGACAAAGGTTTCATTTCTCGTGTCTAACCAAAGTTCACATCTGAAAAAAAAATGACCTCTTCCAGACTCCGATGCAAATCACACAAATGTCACAAAACACCGAAAATTAAAAGTACTATCAGGAAGGTGCAATACAAGCTCAGTCATTTCATTTCAGTTGAATTAAATATTCTTCAAAGACTGCCTTCTTGATCTGCACGTACTGTATGGAGAAAAAGAAAAAGAAAAACTCTTCTTTTTTTTTTTTTTTTTTTTCTTTTTTTTCTTTTGCCATCCAACTTTGCCCCTGTTTGCTCGGAGGAAAAGGATAAATCCAGCAATTGCTATGCAGTCTTCAGATAATGGAATCGGTCATATCGCTATAAAAATGCAGATCTACTGCCAAAATATAAGCCTTCATGGACTGTGATTCAGAATTGGCTGACTGAAGTCGGACAGCGATGAGGGAAGTTACGTTTCCCAGCTGAACCTAAGTGCGTACGGGTGCATCGGGAATATTTGACAATTTCCCAGATCCTCTCCTCGGGTTGCTAGGTTACATCATTATAAATCTGTTGGAACGTTCCTTGTATGTGCCTTCTTCATCCTTTAAAAGTCATGCATGGTGGGAGTTGGAAGCATTTGCTCTAATAAGACCGTACATTGGTTTTCTTTTTCGAAAACAATGCAAAGAGAGGTCGCGATAAGACAAACTCGTGTTGGTATAGAACAGTCTTTCCTAACTACATAAGTCTTCCGCTCCATAGTGTGCCTTGTGATATTTCTAATGTAAAAATACTGTCAAAAGGTTGAGAAACACTGTAATAGAAGAGGGTGACTTCTGTTCAATTACAAAGTTCACTTATTTCTCTCTTAAATATGTACGTCTACACCCATTGCGTTCAGTCTGCCTGACCTTGATGAATGTTCTACGGAGCTGCTGGAAGCGAGCACCACGGGGACAAACAATCACCGTTGAAGATTTTACACGATTTAACTCCTGAAGAGAACAATTGCATAAACAGGAAGTGGCTGTATTTAGCATACAGCTGTAATTGTCACACTTGCGTTTTTACGATGTAGCGTATGAGTCCAGTTAACAACGGGGCAATACGACGACCAGCTGAGAGCTTATTAGCATTTTCTCAACTAAATGAGCCGTAACGCGGGAAAAACAGCTCTGTTGTGCAACACAAACCATCTCGCTATCCCGCTAAATGAAATGTGATTGTGTTTATTTAACGACTCTGCAAGCCAGCTCATCTAACCTTGAGGCTACCAGTACCCCATAATGCATGGAGAACTCTGGTGCTAAGTGTTACAAAAAGGCCTTAGGTTAGAAAATAATCCAAATGAAGCCTTTCAAGTAGCAGCAGTGTAGGTTTGCTTGGCATGCCTTCTCCTTTTACATGTTTAGAACAGCAGGGATTTGAGAACAAGGAAATGAAGATGTTACTTTTCTTTTTAGCCCCACGCAGCTTCAACCAAGGCCAAAGCTTGAGCGAATGTGATGGAGGAGAATTTCCAGCAGTGATCTGACAGGTGCTGGCTGTTTTCCATCTTCACTCAATGCTTCCTCTTTGTCTCTAAAGTGGGTGTTTCAGCTCAGAGCTCACCACATTTAACGTATGACCTCAGATCTCAAAAAACATTCAAAATCATATTTCTGTTTGATAGTGGAAATCAGTGGGGTTTCTCTCAACGACTAAACGTGACTATAATGAGGATATTAATATGCTGGGTATTAAAGTCAGTGCAGGTTCAACTCTGAATCGCTGCCATTTTGACCATATGGCATTTCTATTATTAGGCGGATTATTCAGCCTCTTCAGTCCGTGTATATTTTGGTATTTGGATTTTCTGTTTATGAGTGAGAATTAAAAAACAACAACAAAAAAAAAACAACTGGTTTATTATTTTGAAGTACAATTAATTATGCCGCAATTTACTTTCATTTAAATTTTTTTATTTCACTTTACAAAACGAAATTCAAAGTCAACAGAAGTGAAAAAAATGGGCCAAAAACAAGCATTATTCATATTCTCACACCGAAAAACACAGGTGAGTTTTCATACCTCGGCTATGGCCTTTGCCAACTCCAACTCCCGATGTTCATTGTTTTCAGTGCAGAATTTTTGCACATTTCGAGCTAAAAATCCTATCCTGCCTCCGCGTTCCACTGAAACGCGTGCAGAGATTTCCGACGATGACAGGTCTTGTTTCATCCATTCTAAAACAATTTCTTAGTATGACTCCAAAGACACAATTATTGGTTGTTATTCTCGCATTATTCGCACGTTATTACAGTCTGAATGGCAGCTTCCAGTGCGAGAATATGAATATTGCTTGTTTTTAGTCCGTTTTTTTTCATTTTTGTTGACTTTGAAATTCTTTTTGTAAAGTGAAATTAAATAAAAGGAAAATGCAGCGTAATTCAATTGTGGGTTTTGTCCTTCAAAATGAAAGTCAAATAAACCAGTGGTTTTTTTTGTTTTTTAATTCCCATTCATAAACGGAAAATCCAAATACCAAAACATACACGGACCCTCCTCCTTATTTCTGCTTAAAACGTTCCCCTTTTTGATGCTTTTCCAGAGGTAAACATTATATTTTGACAGCAGGCCGGCTACTTTGGACACATCCATCTTTAACCCTTTCATGCATAAATTATCAGAACTCTAGTCAAGAATTTTTTTTTACTTTGTGTTTTTATTCTTCTTTAGGCATACAGAAGAAAATTAGAGCCACTGGGGAAAAAAAAAATCCAATAGATTTGTATTTTTACCCCGTACCCCCAAAATAGGAGAGGGGTATTGTATTTGGGTCGCTTTTTTTGGTCAGTTTTCAGCAACTTTACACAAAAACTACAGGATCAATTTCCATGAAATTGGACTAGAATGGATCCCATTACATTATTTTGCTGAAATAAGTCAATGATAACAGTCACAGTCATTAAAAAATTTGTTTTTGCAATGATAAGAAATAGAACAAATCAGGTAAAAATATGTGCAAGGGGGGCATAGTTTGTTGTACATGACATCACTTGTTATAATTACTTTTTTTTTTTTAATCAGAATTCAGACTTTAATCCCAGCATTTCATCTCAGAATTATGACTTTTTTCCTCCACATTCTGACCTTAATCTCAGGATTTCTGCCTTTTTTTTCCTCAGAATAATAATAATTCCGAAAATATATTTTACCTTTTTCTTTTCTTATTTTTTTTTTTTAACCAATGGCCCTTAACCTCTTCTATACAAGACTGAACAATCAATGAAACTTAATTCATGTATTTTAAAAAAAATAATGTCCACTTAACTGGACACCATGTGTCTAATTTTTGAGGCAAAGCATTCGATGACTGTCCGCTGCATTGGATAATAAAAGCAAAAATCCATGAATATACAAGACAGCAGCTGTAGTGACCACTACGCATGAAAGGGTTAAATAAAATCAAGGGCTTAACAAACAAGGGGGTTTCCTTTCTGTAATAGTGTGCTTGGCTCATTAAATTCTACGGTATTGCAATTAATATGACATCCAAACCGAACATAGTATAACAATCATTAAGGACAAAGCAATAAACTGCAAAGATTCAGTCGTCTGCGCCGTCCTTGTACAAACCTGTGGATGATATACAAAGCGACAGCACAGCAGCGTGGCATAGTGAGGGCTTTTTCTGAACCAGCCTCGCTCACTGTCATTCTAGCACACACAAATGGGCACTCATGACCGGATCTAAATATCACATTAAGGTGGTAATTTCTGTGCCGTTACGTAATTGGACAAATTGCTGAACAACTGCTCGGAGGTAGTAAAAATGATAATAAGTGACTTTTTTTTTTTCCCTTTTTGTATTATTATAATGTGTGCTTGGCTGTTTTATAAAAGAAACTGAGGCAGAAATATACAATAAACTGTCCTGCTTTAAGTGTGTTGGTTTGTTTGTACGGCGAAGTGTTTTCATGTTCGGCTATTTCACATCAAATTAAAGCGATGAAGGCGAGTGTTTGAGTGAGTGATTGTGCATATCGACAGCTATCACCTCATGCAAAAAGCCTTCTAAAGGGATCCCAGCACAGACCTCCGTGGGAGGTGATCAGCCTAAATGTGGTTAATCTTCTGGCAAAAATACTGTGCAAAATAGACATGCAATCAGTAAGTGCCATCCTTCAAGCCGGGATGGAATAATTATCGTGTCATTTCCAAAAATCTCTGTGCTGGAGATGAATAATAGTCTGCAGTGTCTGTCTTTCTGCCTTTGTCTTGTGTGTGAAAACAAACAGTGATTAGCCTGTCAGATTCAGCTGATGATTACCCTGATCAATTTCAATAATGACCCTATCTGTTCCATGCCTTTTTGATTTAGATATTGGCTCTTTTTTTTTTTTTCCACATCAAGGAGCACAAACCTTATTATCCACAAAGGGACCGAGTTCAAAAGAAAATGTGAGGTGCATACGGGTGATACGCCAGGACATCACCAGAGCCGAGGCAAGCTGGGAAAAAAGGGCCGGATTTTCTTTTAAGAGTGGGAAAATAAATAAATAAATGTTAAAATAAATCGAACGTGAACGGAGCACAGATCAGTCATTCGCTTCGTCTTCTTCCACTGCTTGGTGTTAACTGAGGATGTTACGTTTTCGACAACCATATGTTGAAACGACCTAATCAGAGCCATGGGAACGTACATAGCGAATCATTGCCCCACCGCTAAAAAAACACACACAAGGTTCAGACGGTAGGCAAATGTGGCCTAAATCTGACTTTTTGCTGCCATTTGACATGTTAAAGATAGTCTAATAGCATGTTTCCACCAAGCAGACTGGGATGGTTTCAGATCGTGTTGGTATAGATTGTGTCACTTGAGCTTGTGTTTCCACTGCCCACCTACCCTTACATTGTAGACGAGGTAAAGCCACCGCGACAGCTACGTAGCTTTGTGGCGTCATGGCTGTGTGACACGGTATAGTCCGCCAATAAATTCAATGACGAAGAAGTGTGTGACAAAACAACAAACAATGGAAGAGCATTGTACTATTTCTTCAGATTTTAGAATAAGTTTTAGCCTTATAGGAATGGCACTTTTAATCAGCAACAGATCCAAACATATTCATAAATGCTGCTATGTATTAAAGGAGTCATTCCATCATTATTTCATTAATATGGCTGTGTTCTCCATTGTTATTGAATGCATTGTGAATTGGTTCTATTTAAAAAAAATGTCCAGATTGCTTTGTTTCAAGATGTTTTTGAAAGGTACAAAAATGACTTGAGGACGAACAACAGAGTTTACTGCTACTTGACATGGTAATGAGGCATCTCTGATTGGCTCAGAATGCACGAAGGAACACTTCTCCCTTCCCTTTCGCTCTGTGTGTATTTACCGTCCCAGAGTAGCAACAAGCTAGGTTTTGTGCCGTCGCTTGTTTTGAAAACGTACAGAAAGAAACAAGGCTTTATTTCCACAGAGACCACGTGAACCAGTTTGATCTGCCATTTTTTTCAGCAGCTACTGTGGCGCTGTCTTCTCTTGTAGATGCTAATGCTAATGTTACTTCAGATTTGCTGCAATGGGAGATGGGCTTAACCCCACGTGGGTGACGCCAAAGTTCCTGTGACGCGTAGTGGACAGACATTTTCTGAGTGGCTGGTTTCTCTGTTGTTTTTTATGAATAGTAAATACAGCCAGTGGAGGTGACACACCACGCATCAAAGGCGACATGTGTTGGTAACTCGGGGTGACCCATGAGATTCCAAAAGGACTTTTTAGCGGAATGACACCTTTAAGTTTTATTTACTAATATTATCATATTATCCTCTCTGATGATACAAAGGACCATCTGCCCCTCCTTGTTTCTCCATGAAATACAACTGTGGGTTTGATATGATGCACAAAGGTTTTTTTTTTTTTTCTTTCTTCGTTCGTTGTTGAGTGGAGAATTAACTGGTGAGTTTGTGCTCCTGTCCTTCTGTCACGCGGAAATGACAATTCTGTTGACCAATCAACATGGTGCAGTCTGTTTAGCTCTGCCCACATGGATCCCTTTGGAGTGACTGGCACCCCAAGGGAAGGGTGACAAAAAGTGGGATGGTTTGGATCGGTTATTTTGGTACCCTTTGCGGGGGAAATGCAAAAAAAAAAAAAAAAAAGCATACCAACCCAATCTGCTTGGTAGAAAAATGCTATAAATGGTACCAATCTGATTTTTTAAAAATAAATCAGACCCAGACCACTTTCTTATGTGGTCCTAAATTCAATATGCATCCGATATTTTACAATTTGACTTCAGTCTGAACGGCCAGGTCACATTTATCCGACTTTTGTGATTGACAGAGGTACATTATTTTGAAATTAATGTATTTATAATTTCCACACACATAAACATGTCATTATCCACAGGTTGACCTTTGACCCCACCATAGGGTTTTCAGTCATCACACTTTAGATTGACAAACCTTGAACCAGTTACAGTAAACCTGTTCAAAGCTGTTAAAATAAACTCCTTCCATTGTATAATAACTTATGCTGAAAACCAGAGAGCAAACTAACTGCATGTAGGTCCAGGGGGGCGAGGCCAGTCAGAACTGGTGAACCCCAATAGTTTGTAGCATAGACGTATCCTTCATATCTCGGATCTTCTCCCAATACCTTCACACTCACGTTATGCTTCTCTCTATATGAAACACTTGCTTTCACCTCCGCCTTATCCATTTTTAAAATCTTAAATCTTAATTTATACAGCTCTTTCTTGCACGTCAATACTACACTGTTGCCCATAGCAACCAAATCAAAGCTTTCCAGATATGTCACATGTTCTGACATATTTCCTTGGAGCCCCTTTTGCGCATGCGAATCGCTTCAGGGTGACATTCCTTTCACACTCCAGACTGATAGAAGTTGCATTTAACTTGTAATATGAACAAGCACACTCAAAATTCACTCAAATTTCACTAAAAAAATCTGAATTGTGCATTAAGACCTGCAGTCTGAACATAGCCAAATTTTGTTGAAATTACTGTTCTATCTGATGTTGTGGTGGTGAAATGAAAGCCTGCGGACACTAGCCTGACCAGACATCCATCAATGAGAAATCTGTCTAGAATGGGACTAACAGGTGCAGAGTAAACCAATCAAAGATAAGATGGATGTTGTGAAATTATGCGACAAGCAGATCCTGGGGTGCCGTAAAGGAGGGATACATGTGAAAAAGTCATAGGGCATAGTATTTTGAGGGGGGCATAGAGCAGTGGAGGTGATCTATTGGATACAGGTTAGAAGATGTGAATATTTAGTGTAAGATCTGCTATAGAATACAGGCATAGAAGCTGAGCCCCCCCACCCCCCACCCACACACACACACACTCTTGACAAATCGATAACATAGTGAGTTTTATGAGAGCACTCTAAGCGCAGACCTCCACGAAGCAGCACAAGTCTACCAAGGTTTGGATCTGGATGTTCGTAACTTATTCGTAAACTAGTGTTACATGTTCACTAATGATGTATTTTATCAGTCATTAACAATCCCTTAGAGGTTTTAAAAAAATTCAAAGAAATCCTCAGTCCCGTTTTTGAGATATGACCATTTCAATATTCGACCACGTATGACGTCGCTCTAGATGTTATGCGACGTCGCACAATGACCAAATTTCACATGTTAGATTTAATGTTAAATATGAAGCACAACATATTGTCAGATTTAACAAAATATGTCAATAAGCCTGCTTTAAGGTTAAAGGTCATACATTTTGTAAATATACCATTCGCTTGACGTCATATGATATCAAAATGCGATGTCATCGAGCCTATCGGTGTTATCACATCTAATGTCTGAAGGTAAGACAAAGAGAAAGACAAACTATCACCACTTATGTGTTTTAGCTGTTGACCTTCACTGTAACCTTGACCTTTCACCTTTATAGCTCAAAATGTAATGTTTTCTTCCTTGACGCATCATCAATGACCTCTGAAAGTTTCATCAAAATCCGTCCATAACTTTTTGAGTTATCTTGCTGACAGACAGACAAACAAACGCAAGCAAAAAAAAATTTTTATAAGATACGCTGTTTAATAGATACATAAGCCGGGAGTCGAACGTTGATAGTTTACATTACATTGCAAAAAATCTAAATCTTACCAATTATTATTTTTCCTCATTTCTAGCCCAATTATCTCATCACACTTAAAATACGACATAATCACCTGAAGAGTAACTTATCAGTGAGATATAAGACCTTATTTATTTCTTATTTAATCTCATTTTGCTTAATTCAATCACAAGAAAATTATCTTGGTAAGATTTCTTCAAATGCGGTTTTTCAGATCTATTGCCCAAAAATATGTTCTTATATTTCACTGAAAAGTTGTTCTTATTTAAAGTGCAGTGAGATATATGGACTAGAAATGAGACAAAAACACTTGGTAAGATTTGGGTTTTTACAGTGTGGAAGATTATTGAGATACTGGTGTCACTGGGAGGTCATTGAATGATTACACTGGTCTACAAGTAAAATGCTTCTGGAATAAAACTAATGAAATGTTCCCACATGTGTGTTTGTGATAAAGAAAACTCAAGTGTTAAATGCTGGTTGGTTCAAGTTTCCAAGATCAGAAATATGAAATTCGAAATAGGTTTTAGTCCAAAGGAATATTGGTCTCAGATCTACTTCCAAACACTGTCTGCACATTATGATCCATTCACTTTAAAGGTTCTTTCTAGTGGAATATTTACTAATCCATTGTATACATGTACATAAACCACTATATATGTGGAATAACACACCATCATACACAGGGTGTCCCATAAGTCTCCATCCGTGATTTGCGGGTTGATGTATAAACGACTCGCAACATTTTTAACTAACCCGTATGCACCTCGGCCCACTAAATATTTTTGAAAAGGACGGTCCCGACCCGCTTCTCGACCTGCATTTTTTAAAAATAGTCAATGATCTTTCTGAACATAAAATGACCTTACTCACGTACCTGCATTTATTTCTGTGTTAAAATCCGATGTTATTGCTTGGGTGCAGCATCTAAACCGGTGGTCGACAACCTATAACACCCAAAGAGACATTTGAACCCAGTTTCCACGGAAAAGAAAACTCAAAAATCTCAGTGAATGTGTCCCAAACTTTACTTTTTTGTTTGTATCTTTCCAGAGCTTCCACTCTCCCAACTTTATTTCCTATCTTGCTCCCTCCATATTAAAGGATACTTCAGACATTGTACGTCGCCTTCGTGGAAATTCAGTTAATAAAGTGTATTTAAAAGGTTATTTTAATGTTTATCGAACCGAATGACTGCAACCCGATTGCAACCCGCTCACTTCGAGTCAGCTCACACATCACTGGTCTCCATACAGAGGAGACATAACACATTCCATACATATACGGTCCTAACATGGTTCTTTATATTTCAGATATCTCAAAGAATACATTTAAATAAAGAGCAACAAATTGGAATCGTCCCGACAAAATGTCCGTCATATAGAGGAGTGGTCCCCAACCTTTTTATTACCGCGACTTTGTTTGACAATTTTACCATGGACCTGGTTATATTGGTTGCCGCAAATTATAAATTATACAGAGCGGGCTTGGTCTGTGGGAATCATCTGTCATGATAAATCCATATTTTAAGTACAACTCCTGGTATTGTCTGTTAAAAGTTTTCCTTTTCTTGGAAGATGGAGGCTCTTCTTCTGTCTCTTCAGTGTGCGATTTCCTCTTCGAAAAGAAAGTTTCCAAAGACATCTGGTTTTTTTTACTTATTTTGCTAACATGTGGGTTACATTTTTGGCGTTCAAATGACAGAGATGTAACCAAGAGAATCCGGTCATTTTTTAAAATAAAAGTTCGTATAATAAATACAAGAGAAATGATTTATTAATTAATTAATTATTAGGTGGCCCGGTACCAATTGATCCATGGACCGGTACTGGTCCGCAGCCCGGGGGTTGGGAACCACTGATATAGAGCATATAGTATATAAATAAAAATGGTTTATGCCAAGAAATGTTTATTTTTTCTATGTATGGAGACTTATGGGGCACCCTGTGTATTAAAAACATGAGCTAACCAGCACTTTTTTTTCTGATTAATTTTATTTAAAGTATGTATGAGTTAGCACATTTAATGTCTGAAGGAGATACTTTCTAAAAAATAAGTAGAGCAGTGTCATTGAGAGATATGACTAATATTTCATCACTCAACCATCACTCAATGATTACCACCTCTACAATACACCCCCCCCCCCCACCTCTGCACATGGTACTGAACTTTAAAATGGGCGTCCAAGATTTAGCTTTCATGTGGCCCACATATGCTAACAGTACCTTGGTATAGAATACATCGTGCATATTTCACTTGGTTCGACCCAATTCCAGACTGTTTTCTCAGTATTAAATACAGTGAAGAAACAGGACGGCTGGTCAGGCTATCAAGGCCGCACGTACACCGCTGATGCTACGTGCAACTCACACAGGCTATAAAAATCCAACCAGTTGCGTAATGTCTTTTGACAATACCAAACCAGCGGCCTAATAAATCTTGCGTTTTGTCGCTGCTGCTGCTCAGGTCGAGGCCTGAGTGCAGTCTGGCAGTTTGTGCGAATTGCTTGCCAACATATAAGAGAGAAAGATAAATGAGCAGCTTTAATTCACACTGCCATGTTGTGAGAGGTTTGTGATTGTTGCATAAAATCTCTACACGCTCACAACAGAAATAAGGGAACGGACGTGCGCCGTCGGTCGATCGGCCGCCTCTCGTAACGCCAGTCGCACTCGGATCCCTTTCTATAATAAAACACAGCGATATGATTCCTATGGATATCATTGTTTTCTCATATATCCTGTCGTTTTTGATAATGCAAGCTATACCTCAGGTAATAAGAGCAGTTGTAGCATTTCTTCTTTTTTTTTTTGCTCAGACCTTTAATCAATCCTGGGACCGAATGCACAAAGCTTTCTTAAGAAAAAAAAAAAGTTCTTAATTGGTACTTTTCTCTTAACTTTTGTCTTAAAGGATAAAACTTAAGAAGATTCCATATTTCCCAATAAAATTCTAGAGTGTTTTCTTAACTTTCTTCTCATCTTTTATCTTATGAACATTTGATATTCTTGAAAACTTAGTTCTTAAGTATTTTTCTTAACTTTAAGACAACCCTTCACCATATCGTACCACAGCCACATAGAAAAGCTAAGCCTATGATATTATTTATTTAAACAAAATTGTAATAATAAACGTTTTGTTTTTGTAATTTAAATTTGCTATGAATGTTTTTGTGTATGTATTATTAGTTATATTATGCAGGCTACATACATTGACACCAATTACTTACAATGGGCCTTAACACCATGTTTATCTTATAGGTTGAATTAATGTAGGCTTTACCTTACATTAAAATGTACCCTACAGTAATGACATATGCAGACAATAGGTAATGAAGCCAGGGCGCCTCCATCTTTATTTGTGTTGTCGCCATTGGTCTATGGTCTCATGAAAGATTTTTCCAACATAGAATGTTCTTTTAAGAAATAAAAAAAAATCTAAAAATAAGAAGATCATAAGAAATGGTATTGTTCTTACGAAATTATTGAGGAATTTCACTTAATTTAAGTGTGAGGAACATCTTTTTTTTTTTCCTGTAGAATCTTCATAAGAATTATCTCAAGAAAAGTTTTGTGAATCTGGCCCCAGGTTATTGCAATTGGTTCGCAAACAGTGAACCTGCAATTTTATCGTCTTTAATAAAAGATGGAAATGTCACGTTTGAAAGGGAGCATTTCACAATTGTCCATTTAAAGGTACAAGGCAGTTTTTTTTCTTTTTTTTATAATCGTGCCCACCTTACTCCCTCGGTATGCAGTTTGTGAAAATATAACATTATGGAAAAAAAAAAAATGTGTTCATGTTTTATCATCTATTTGATACTGAACTCAAAAAAAAAAAAAAAATGAAGATGAAGTTCGGTGCTGTATAAAAACGCTTCAGTCTTTGGGTTATTTGTGTCTAAATACATGCAAAGTGTTTATTTTCTGTTAACATGATCTTACTTGAGTGGTCTCTAACCTTCCAGTGCTGGTTGTGGAACATGAACACGAACATTTTGTCAAATAACTGTGTTGTGTATAATGTGAGACGTTCAAACAAGTAGCAACCGCATTAATAAATTTGCATTAACTGAGTCAGATGTCCACTCCACACAAGTGGAATAAACTGTTCTGTTTCAACTACTTAAGTACAACATGATAAGCGTTGACACCGTTTTTTTTTTTTTGTTGTGTGCAACTGTACTGGTAAAGGAAATAAAGAAAGAAAGAAAGAAAAAAAAAAAGACAACAAATGACACCATAAAACTAGGATATCCGTTCTAAATAATTACAACTTCATTTCCTTTCTGAAAAAAATATTTAAAACTAAATAAAATTCCCAAAATCAAATTATAAGATTAGATTAACACAACTGCAAATATATCACTATAATGCTGAGAATAAAAATACTTGAAGGTCAAAAACAATTCTGCTTTCAACAACCAGACTGAATGATAATTATTATACATTAAAATATGATAATACCAGGCTTTCAGCCTCGGGGTAACCTAAATTCCCTCTGCTTCACTGTCTCGGTTTGACTTTGAGGTATTTAACATTCACCTCTCGTACTTGCAGTAAATTTGCCTTTTCCTGGAGTTGAGATGAATATGCAATGCTGTTAAAAAGTAAGACAAATCCATTTGAACAAGAGACATCACATTTAAAAAAATCCTCTTTTTTTTTCTCTTTTTTTTTTTTTTTTTTTTCCGCAGACATATGTAAAAAGAAACAACCGAGAATAATATAATTTAGAGAGAAAAATACCCAACATAAACTCAATTATAGTGTGAAACATTTGTTACATCTTTGAAATCTAAAAAAAAAACAAAAACAAAAACAAAAACAAACAAACAAAACTCAAAACCAAAACCATCAGAATCTTTTGTTATGTACTTATTTAGTGGGTCAACATCATTATATAGTCGGATACATGCACTCGTGTGCATCAGTTTATGGTTCCAGTCGAGAAAAAAAAAAAAAAAAAAAGAAGAAGAAAGAAATAATAACACACACACACACGCACACACACACACTCCCACACACAAAACACTCTTGATCCGATGCATCCCTCTTCAAAATCTGAGCAGGAATGGCAGAATGACTATGAAGAGGAGGCAGGTGTGTGAGTGGATGCCCATCGCGCCGCCGCTGCCGTCCTGAACTGCTCTCGGTCCTGGCACAAAGAAAACAGCGGGAACAAAAAAAAAAAAACAACTGCATAAGACTCACAAATCAAGGTTGGCTTCTGTCTTTGTGTTACCACTGCTACAGTGAAGTTATTAAATGAACATCTATCTGCTGATAACACTTCATACTCTTCCAACATGACATTACTTTGACATCACTATCAATATTTTTAATATTCATGTATGCATCAGCTGTGTTACAGTACGTTTAACATTACAATTAATTCAACATTAAGAGGTTAGAGCAGAGGTTGGTAATTAACCACAAAAGACACAAATAGCCACTGGCGACAAAGTTCATCCACTGTTTTAATACCTGTTGATCCATTAATCCTATCAATACATGTAAATACTTGATGTAAAATGCAGTTTGTTGGCTTTAAATGGTCATTAAATATCACCTATTTGGATGCTCAGAGGATCTGTAGTTACCATGGAAACGCTGTCATCTTCTGCAATGTTGATTCATAAGCAGAGATGGAAAGTAACAAAGTAAAAGTACTTCGTTATTGTACTTAAATTGATTTTTTAGGTATCAGTACTTTACTTGAGTATTTATTTTTCTGGCAACTTTTTACTTTTACTCTACATTTTTGTATAAATATCTGTACTTTATACTCCTTACATTTATATAAATATCTGTTCTTTATACTCCTTACATTTATATAAATACCTGTACTTTATACTCTTTATATTTATATAAATACCTCTACTTTATACTCTTTATATTTATATAAATACCTCTACTTTATACTCTTTACATTTATATAAATACCTGTACTTTATACTGTTTACATTCTCAGACTAGACTCATTACTTTTTCAAATTAAACAGATATGACAGTATGAAAAGTCACGAGAGGAAAAATCAGTGGAGGAGAGAAACAAACCAACTTTTTTGCAAAATTATACTTTGCTGTAGTCTAACAAAATGAAAACATTTACAAAGAGAAAAAAAAAGACTTGTTAGTATTTACAGGCTATTTTATGACAGTGAATTGGTCTGAATGTGAAACCTCAACTAAAATTCTTAATATATTTTTTTTGTCATTTTTACATTTCACATATTCATCCAAAGGGCCAGACTGGACCCTTTTAGCGGGCTGCATTTGGCCCCCGTACCTCATGTTTGACACCTGTGGGTTAAAGGGTTAAAGTATATAAGATTGAGCACATTTAATGTCTAAAACAGATACTTACTAAAAAAAAATAAATACATTGTAGACCAGTGTACTTAACATATATTGACAGGGTTAATGAATCAACAGGTATTAAGCAGCTCAGATTAGTCCATGGTGTTGGTCGTCTGTGGCTGTTTGGGTTTTTATAGGTTAAACATTTATCATTATATGAATTCATGCCTTCTACTGCATCTGCTACACGTCACCTAAGGTAGATTATTTCCTTCAAGCTTCCCCTTAGAGATGCTATTTGAAAAGGCTTATGAGTATAACTTTGCCCTCAGGTTATTCCACAGTTTTTCTACAGGTTTAAGGTTATGAAACATTTAATATCTGTTAGCGTTCTATGGTAGAGCAACGTATGTGCTTTAGGGTTATCATTTTATTATAATCCACGTTGTAATAAGCATTTATTCAAAGGTCTGTACTAGCGTTTCTCAACAGGGGGTGGTACCACCATCCAGGGGGTATTGGGTAGAGGTGGTCAAAGTACTCACATTCTGTACTTAAGTAGAAGTACAGCTACTTGTGTGGGAAAAATACTCTGGGAAAAGTAGAAGTACTAATTCAACTCCTTTACTGAAGTAAAAAAGTAAATGAAGTCCAAGTTATTTTTTGTCATGAATGCAATAATACTTATTTAACCAGGAAAAATCTATCTATCTATCCAAAAAATAAAGGCTTTAAAAGTGAGTTACTGTGTACATAATGTATTTGATCGAGTCACAGTACTTGGTTTTGTGGATACGAGCAGGAAATTTAGGAATGTGTGTGTCTGTGTGTGTGGGGGGGGGGCTCATCATGAAAGTCATCATGAAATAAAAAAAAAAACAAAAAATACAAATATATATATATATATATATATATATATATATATATATATATATATATATATATATATATATATATATAAATATGAGATAAAAAATACATCATTTCAAGAGAAAAAGTACGATAAAATGTTTAAATTGTGAAATAAAAGGTGAAAATGTTGAGATAAAGTCCAAATTATGATATAATATTCATATATTTAACTATAATATATAAAGTAACAGTTTCTCTCCTCCACTGATTTTCCCTCTGAAGCCACTTATCTTTCATACTGTCATAACTGTTTAGTTTGAAAAAAATAATGAGTCTATTCTGAGAATGTAAAGAGGATAAAGTACAGACATTTATATAAATGTAAAGAGGATAAAGTACAGATATTTATATAAATGTAAAGAGGATAAAGTACAGATATTTATATAAATGTAAAGAGGATAAAGTACAGATATTTATATAAATGTAAAGAGGATAAAGTACAGATATTGATATAAATGTAAGGAGTAAAATTAAAAAAGTTTATGGAAAAATAAATACTCAAGTAAAGTACAGATACCTAAAAAAAATCTACTTAAGTACAGTAATGAAGTACTTTTACTTTGCTACTTTCCACCTCTGGTACTGGGACAACATTTGGGGGGTGGGGGCGTTTGTTCAAAAGAAAAAGGTGACTTTCATATTATTGTGTTGAATTTTCCAGCACAATTCAAAGTTTAGAACAATAATATAAAACTGTCCTGGTCCAGAGGGAGGAAAGTGGGCCGCCATTTTAATACTAGAGCCAACATGTTTCACAGATGGAGTGGTGTTATGTAGGAATGAGGTGTTTGGTTGGTGCCAAACATAAAGCGTCTCATTTAAGCCAAAGTCTTTGGTCTCATCATTACATCCACAGTACAATGTTTAACTTTATCTACACTTTTTTTTTTAAGTTCAATTAAGCAAAAATAAATACATTAATAATTAACTCCCAAAATAGTAATAATAATAATAATAGATTAGATTTCTATAGTGTTTTTTCAGCCACTCAAAGCGCTTCACATTAGTGATCCATTATTCATTCACTCTCACATGCACCCTCTGGTGGTGGTAAACTACATATGTAGCCACAGTTGCCCTGGGGCAGACTGATGGAAGCGTGGCGGCCATTTTGCACCTTACGGCCCCTCTGACCGCCACCAAACATTCATACATACGAGGACACAACAGACCGACTAGGACATAGTGGGATTCGAACCACCAACCCTTCAGTTACTGAACGACCCACTCTACCAACTGAGCCAGTCGAAAATAGATAAGAGTCAGACAGGTTTCTATTAGAGGGTGATATATGAGTGACACTATCTCTTGGGTCCTGATAGTAAACATATAGCGCTATCCAATACAACTTGTTCCATTCAAATTCGATCATGGCGTACGGAGAGCCACGCCCCCGAAATACCATTATTTTTGCATTTTGACCGGTTACAGTGCCACCTATATTCCCACGCTCTCACTATCCCAATACAATTTCATATGGAATGGTACAGGACACTGTTATAGAATCATATCACACATAAATGAGTTTGGGCTAATTAGGGCGCAGGCTGGGACGACTACTTTTGGACAAAATCGTATATTTAAGCGCCCCCTATAAGTGGTGCCTTCAACAGCCCACCAAAATGTTGGGATTTTCCAGAACTCCTCCACACATAGATATATCTCAGGTAAAATTAAGTTGAGCTATTGACTCAAAATGAGGTTTTTGACTCAAAACTCAAAAATTTCATTTTCTAATTGGCCCATTCTCATCGCCATAGCAACGACATGGTTCAATTTTGGAACCTGAAAATTTACAAGTTTCCTCTATATGTGATGGTCTTACCCTGGAAGTAAAAATCAGTCATGGGTTACAGTAGTCATATATCGCCCCCTGCCTGACTCTTATCTTTATTTGCAGTTAAATAAATTAAAATCTGTTAAAATAATCATTGAAAGACTTCCCACGGACTTTGGGGGACCGCTGCCCCCCAACTCTGGAACTCTCTCCCACTACCCATAAGGAATTTGGACTCACTATCCACGTTCAAATTCTGTCTTAAAACTCATCTTTTCAAACTGGCTTTCGCTTAGGTTTTATTTTATTTCATTCATTTATTTTGACTTTTATCTATTTATTTATTTATTTATTTATATTTTATCTCATCTTATTTCATTTTACATATTTAATTATTTTTAATGTATTGCTTGTTGTCTGTTATGTAAAGTGTAAAGTTTCAAGTAGTATTATTATTATTATTATTATTATTATTATGTCTTGAAATATGATTTTCCAGATCTATTGTCTAAAACGAAGCACCTATATCTCACAGAAATGTAACTCTTTAGGTGATTATGTTTTCTTTTAAGTACGAAGGAGATATCTGGACTAGAAATGAGGAAAAATACACTTGGTAAGATTTCGATTTTTGCAGTGTGGGTGTTTTAAGGCCGTCACATTTTGACATACTGGATTAAATCCATTTTATTGACTAGATTCTACTGTACAGCTTCATGTCAAACCAGTTCAATGTACTGTGTGTCAAATGACAGTTTTGATCCATAAACATCCTGTACTATTTATTGTCAATTTGTGATGTGTAAGGATGTACAGTGACCCTGTGTGTCAGCGGTATCATGGGGACACCAAGGGGGGGTCACGACCAAGATGTACGTGACAACTTGAGTAAGAAAATAAAGTCAACTGTGCCATAGTTCATTCATATTTACTGACTACATTCCAGTGGTATGAACCATAGCTAGGGGTCTTCAGCTACTTCCTGGAGGTTAATAGTATATAAAATTCAATGCCGTTCTGAGTCTGACAAACAACAACTGAATGTGGATCCATGTATGTGGCTGCTGTGGGTACTGTCGATGGTTTTATTGTCAGGGGTCACCAACTTTTACACTACAGCAGGGGTCAAAGGTCACATTCAGCCTAATTTGATTTCCAGTGGTTGGACCAATAAAATAATAGATAGCATGTATATAACTATTAAAGCAAGGAAGACCCCCCCCCCTTAGAATGAAGAGAAGTCCGCCAAGGAGGTTATGTTTGTACCCGAGTTTGTTTGTCTGTTTGTTAGTTAGTTAGTTAGCAAGATAACTCAAAAAGTTATGGATGGATTTTGATAAAATTTTCAGGGTTGGTTGGTAATGAGGAGATCTGGAAATGATTAGATTTTGGTGGTGATCTGGGGAGAGAGAGAGAGAGGGGGGGGGGTTCAAGAATGATAGAAGATCCAGATGACATTTTCAGGATGTGTTGGGAGTGGCACAAGGATCAAATATTGACATTTTGGTGGTGATCCGGATGAGATCCTGGATTCTGGATCACTTTGAAATGTATTCTCCATTTACCACAATGTAAAATTTCAAAGTGATCCACAATTCAGGATCTCTTCCAGATCACCACCATTTGTTTGAGACCCCTACTGTAGAGCTATTTTTGACCATAAAGATAAATAAGTCCAAACCCTTTAAGTGCAAGTAATAGGATTATTGTGCTTTAAAATGCTTTTAAGGAATATTGTTGTTATACTTTTATTACCTTTTAAATATAATGGTGATCCTTTAAATTTATGCTCATACTTTTTTATTCATTTATTATAAAAGTTTTCTTCAACCATTAAAGTGCAAAGGTGAAGCACATATATACATTGTTAAATATTCAACCTTGCGATGAATCGTCACGTTCTTGTATTTTTGTATTTTATGTGCAGTTTTAGAACTGACTTTCATTGTGTTTTATGTATATTTTTAGTATGGATGTGTGGTTGTGATTTCTATTTTGTGTAACATCCGCTGCTGTCGAGGCTAAAGACACTGTTGAAAATGCAATTTTTAAAAAATTGCAATAATTAAATGATAATAATATTGTACAGTAAGAGTAGCTTGAATTCTAAAGCATTGCGCTATATTTTGGTTGACTATGTTCATGTTATGAAGTCTAATCCAACCACCTTTCCTACCACTTCTTCTATTCTAAAGTATTTGTTTTGTTCTTTTTCAGCTAAACCTATTTGTGATGGAGCTTTGTTAAGGTTTGTATCAAGGTCTCTTTAGGTCCTGTTCATTGGAGCAGCCTTTTATTTTTGACAGCCTGACATTTAATGCTCTGTCGTAGAATTGGAGACAGCATTATTTTGGCGTTTATAGCAATAAAAGAAAGTAATGTAAAAATAAGATGACAATTTGTAATTTTTTTTTACTTCTAAAAAAGGTCATTTAAGGTTACACTCGTCTACAAGTAAAATGGTTCAGGAATAAAACTAATGAAATTTGTACCATGTGTGTTACTGTCTTAAAGGGATAGTTCACTTACAGTACCAATAAGGTGAAATTAAATTACGTAATTTTTCACGGCACACCTGTTTAGGAAACACTGCAATATACTATATACTACTATATACCACACTAAATACTTTCTAAAAATTTTTAAATGTTATTGTTTAAACATGTCATGGTACAAAAAATATCTGCTATTTTCCAATTGTATGACAAAAAAAAAAGTAGTTATAACTTTCACTTGTAATCGACCTATAGATACGAAGACAAAATGAAATATTCTAGGTTGTTTCTGAGTCTATCATCGGAAAATTAATGAAAAATTATCCATAAATGATTACATTTTTGATGTTAAAAAAGCAATATATGGCCGAAAATAATAACAAAAATGTGTTTTTCCTCAATTAAACATTTATTCAATTCATAAGTCAAATTTATGAGATAAAAAAGTTAAAATTATGAGATAAAAAAGTCACATTTATGAGATAAAAAAGTCAAAATTATGAGATAAAAAAGTCAAAATTATGAGATAAAAAAGTCAAAATGATGTGATAAAGTCAAAATTATGAGATAAAAAAGTCAAAATTATGAGATAAAAAGTCACAATTTTGAGATAAAAAAGTAAAAATTATGAGATAAAAAAGTCAAAATGATGTGATAAAGTCAAAATTATGAGATAAAAAAGTCAAAATTATGAGATAAAAAGTCACAATTATGAGATAAAAAAGTCAAAATTATGAGATAAAAAAGTCAAAATTATGAGGTAAAAAAGTCAAAATTATGAGATAAAAAAGTCAAAATTATGAGATAAAAAGTCACAATTTTGAGATAAAAAAGTCAAAATTATGAGATAAAAAAGTCACAATTTTGAGATAAAAAAGTCAAAATGATGAGATAAAAAAGTCACAATTATGAGATAAAAAAATCAAAATTATCTGATAAAAAGGATTTAAAAAATCAAACACTGATTTTACAGACACTGTTCCTCTTTTTTCTTTCAAAAATGTTTTGTCCATGTCAGGGGACACAACTAAAATATATATTCCTCAGGGGGAACATCACTGAAAACAGTTCTAGAACCACTGTCTTAGGGTAAATGTCACAGAACAAGACATAGTTTAATTAACTTAGTTTAACAACAGTAACATTTCTCATTACTTACTGGTTGACTGTTTGTTAATACTGCGAAGAAAAGCTGTTTACATTACCGGTGAACTGAGGTGCGCTTCATTTAAATATGCTGTTGTGCCGCGCCGGGCGGGTAAACAGTTTAAACCATAGATATTGTAACAGCCCCGCAATGTTATTGATGTTTGTTGTGACCGACAGTAACTGTTTATCCTGAAATAAAAAGTAGATGAGACCAACTCTGCGTCCGTTTCCTGGATCCAGTAACGATACAATATGTGACTGCTCAGCACGAAACCAGGCATAAGTCGCGCTGAGCCGTTCAGAGCTACAGCCAAATTTAGGCTGGAAGGCGATTCCTTATTTGTGTTTACACCTTATCAAAAAACGGTACCTTAACACCTCTATTTTCAGTTCCTGTGGTCATTACATTGAAATCCAATCAATAAAGGTGTTTATTGAGTCAATTATTTAAGCGGCGACAAAAGTTGCTGAGCAAAGACAAAGACGACTTCCACCTCTTTTCACCAAACAAAACGATCTCCGTTCCGTGGGTAAACACACAAGTGTTCGGTACGAGGTAAAAGCTTATATTGAATGCTCTGTCCAATGGTGTAAGCCAAATGATTATAATACGTCACACTTCTGTCCTATTATTATAATATTTAAAACTTCTGTGACATGTCCATCAGAGTCCTTTAACATCTGTGAAAAATTTGTGTCAATCGGAAACAAATTATTATGCGTTGCTAAGGGACTTCCTACCCCAAAACAGTCCAAAACTTTAACGGACAATTTCTCAAAAATGCAAATTGCAAAATATGTCCAAACTTGTGATAAAAACATAATTTTTTCACCATCTTAAACCTTAGTTTCCACTCTACCAAGCTACACAGATAACTCAGTTTGGATTTCCAGACACTTATGCCTGGTTTCGTGGTGGTGGGTCTCATATATAAAATGGAGGGTATGAAATCATCTGGTTGTAGAAGTGGGGGTGTCGTAACACCCCCATCCCCCACGGCTGTGACGCCCATGCATGAATGTACAGTTATGCCATTTATTTCTTTTGAATGAGTTGAGGTTTTATTTTGGATCGTCTTTATCTTACACTTCCTTGAGATCACATTTAGAGAAAAGGAGAAAATTGGAATAATTCCTCAATATAATTGATGGGCTGTAATATAAGTGACGAGCATGTGTTCTCAGTTCCATTAGAGATCGGAATGTACTCCACTATCAAATGCTGAATTCAGTTTTTAATGGATTAAGACGGAACATTCCACACAATCTACCGCTTTAAAAGAGGCTTCACCAAGGTCATTTGTTTTGCTGAGGACTGCACTGTAAAATCCACAGGAAGTCTGAGGCGTTAAGGTTTTAAACCAAATAGGATTTGATGTTTGGTGAATATTTCTACAGGTCAGAAAGCGGAAAAACTGCATAAGGTGCAATAGTACATTAAATACACACTTACAGTTTGTTTTTAGTCTATCTGTCTTTTCTTTTCATTTTAAATTATAGGTATTTTAAGGAATTGGGTAGGTTTATTTATTTTTTTTTCTAATTTTATTTGTCAGATTTTTCCAACTTTTACAACAATGATTATATGTATACATATTTAGTAGCATACTTGGAAAAAAACTTTGTAATGTTGTGTTGTTGTTTTTTTTTTTTAGCTTGTAATATTAAAAAAATCAAAGAAGATAGATTAAAAAAAAGAGAGCAAACAAACAAAAACAACAACAAAAAAGAAAAAAAAAACCAATACAATCGCAATCAGAAGTCTACGCTACTTGACTTTTTTTTTTTTTTTTTTTTACATTTTAATCTAGTTTTATTCACATTGCACTGGTCTACAAATTAAATTATTCTAGAATAAAAGTAGTGAAATGTTATCATGTGTAAAGAAAAATCCAGTCTTAAATAATGGTTGACTGAAGTCTTTAAGATACAATCTGGGGTCAAAATGTGAAATTTGACAATTAACCACAGAATAGGTTTAAGTCCAAAGGAATATTGATCTCAGATCTACTTCAAAACACTGTCTGTACATGAAAATACATTCACTTTATAGGTTCTATCTTCAGGGTTGGGCTGGAAAAGTAAAATAATATAAATAATAGGATAAAAACATAGAAATAAATAAAAGTCCAAAGTTTTCTCTATGTTTTTGAGCCAAAAAAAGAACAATTTTAATAATGAAAATATTTACATCTACGAACTGGACTTAAACATAAGATGAACAACCTGAAAGATCTTAAGAAAAATGAGTGCAATATTAAAAAAAAGAAAAAAGAAAAAGCATTTAAATGTATTATTTATACATGTGCATCACAACTTAAAGATAAGAGTGGATTTACAAATGCACACAACATTTAGAATATTGTTAAAGTTCCACATACAAGTTAGTCTTCATTTATTCCCCTTTTTTTTACACTAAAATATAGAAGAAACTTTAATGTTTTTTATAATTTATGGTTTAATTATGATTATGTTCTGATCCATTTTAGATAAAATTATTGTCAAATGATTTTACACATCCTTAATTGTTCGGATCTTCTGTGTAAATTTTGCATTTCCCATATTATATGATTGTATGACAAAAATGACTGCTCTGTCATTTATTTATTTATTTATTTATTTATTTATTTATTTCTCTAATTTCTTCCTTGGTTGTTTATCTGCATTACATTCTTCTTTTTTATTTATTCATGTATATAATTTTATTTAAAAATTGCCTTAGTTTACATGTACATTTTTACACATACATTTTTATATTGAGGCTGCTCTGGGACCAGGATAAAAAAAATGTTGTTCATTGGTTTCACTGAATGACAATAAAGAATCATATTTTGTTTCTTATTCTGTGACACAATCGAAAAATAAACTAAACTAATTCATACCAGGGGCCAGATTAGACCCTATGTTGGGCTAAATTTGGGCCACAGTCCACATGTTTGACACCTGTTATCTAGAGGAAAATGTACATAAATCAATATATATGTGCTGGGGTTTTGTAAAAGAGGGATAAACACGATAAATTCATGGCCAAATATTTCATAGAGCAGTGGAGGGGGTCAAGTTAATACAAATTTAGAACAAGATCTGCAGTAAAATACAGACATAGAAGCCAATAGCTCCGCCCACTCCAGTAAATCAATAAAATAATCATTTTTAAAAATGTTTTTTGGGGCATTTTTGTTTCATTGTTTTATTAAAAAAAAAAGAAAAGAAGAAAATTAATTTGTTTGGGCTGTCAAAATAAACACATTAACGTGGATTAATCTATCATCATAATTAATCTGATTAAATATTTGAATGTAATTATATTGAACAGCTATTTTGCCAAAACTATTGATCTGAACTGTTGAATAAGCATATGTATTTGCATACATATGTGCATATGTTTTTGAAATTTTGTCAGTTTTTGGTGTTTTTTTTTCCTGTATTTTAGAAAAGGTTTTGAATCCATCGTTACGATTAATCTAATTAAATGGAATGGTTTTTTTTTGTTTTGTTTTTGAAGTTATTTTGAAGGTGTTGAAGAAACTCGTTAATTACATGCATTCATACATTTTGGAATATTGTCACATTTTTGGATATATTTTGGATATTTTATCATATTAATGGTGTTTTTTTTCTATATTTTAGAAGAGTTCTTGAATACGTTTTGGATTTTTCATCCCTTTTGTGTGTTTTTTTTTTTAGTTTGTTTTTGTCTTTAGTGTGTGTGTGTAGCATTTTTTTCTGTATTTTTTACATATTCTTTTGGTTTCTGAGCATATTTTGTGTGAAATTTGAGTAAACATTGAGTTATGCTATAGCTTTATTACTAAAGCTCACCTCAAAGCCTAAATAAAATTAGGACAGAAGGGATGTACAATTGGTCCTGTTCATCTTTCTCATCCCAAATGCCCCCAAAAGACCCCCCTACACGCACACACACACTCATTGAGAAACACTATACTCCCTTGATATTGCAGTGTGAACGTATATTTTTAATTCACTGAATACAATTACCTTTTCTGTGCCAATTTTAGTACGAGTCCAAGTTTTCATTAAGATCTGCGTCCTAAACTCAAACCACATGGGATTTGAGTGTTTGGTTAATATTTCTTCAGGTCTAACAGTAGTAGAAAACCTGTATAAAGGTGCCAGAGTACATAAAAATACAGATATTATAGTTCTCATTTGAACTCGTTTCCAAAAAAGTGTATAAAAGAATTAATTTTCATGACCTGGCTGATTTTAGTTTGATTTTATTTCAGGTTATTAAAAGGAAAACCTTGAATTATAGAAGTGCAAGTTCTACCCCATGAACTCTCACCTTTAATTCTCTTTAGTTGACAATGCATTGTTAATTTATATCTTTATTTCACTGAATACAATTATAGTCTCATTGCTACTTTGAGTCTTCATAAATGTGTAATAATCCTTCTCGATGATGCACTCGTTATATTAAAATTCCATTTAAAAACTAAACACATGTCCGTCTTTTTTAATATTTTACACACGGTTACTTAGTGTTGCACTGTTTACATGAGTTTCAGAAGCTCTGAAATCTGTTGGAAACTACAATATACTTTTATGATGCAACAATTCAAACATCAGATATTTTATTTTCATCATACGCTTCCTTTTCCTGGGCCACAATTCTAAAGTTTCATCTAAATGAATGTATTGTATGAAAGGATTGAGGACAAACTTTTTTTTACTTTGAAGCTTGGAACACAATGAGTACTAATTTCCCTTGGATTTCTATGAGTTCACTACTGTTTCCTTTGGGGCATCTATCCAATTACTCCTCCACAGTGGATTATCCCTAATC
>CM035796.1:30247988-30394438 GCA_020466265.1 Siphamia tubifer
CAGACACAGACACATGCTGCTTCTATTTGCCTACTTAAGATGCAAATGTAAAAAGCCGTTACCTTCTGTCGTCTTTGTACCACTCAAAATCTGCCTCGGGCACGGCGTCGGCCTCACACTCCAACACTCCCCTTTGGCCCAGAGTCACTCCGACATCTCTGCCCTCTGACACCGTTGGAGCATCTACAATCACACCAAGACATATAAGAGCACTGTGATGTGGATCCATGAGTCAAGGCTATCGGAGCAGAGGTCACGGCTCCCTCCTCCCCCTCCCACTCCCCCTCTTTATCCACCCACTCTGAATCATCATCTGTACCAGCTTTATTCTACTACATGTTCTCTTGAGCCACACTGTTGGAATGTTATGGACCACTGTAGTATTAGAGAAGGTAAAAACTAAACAAAAATATTCTAATAATCTACATATATATAGTAGTGTATATTTTTGGTTATGTCATTATTTATATTTTCAGGAAAATGAGAAAAAAAAAATTAAAAGTGTATTTTTGTCATCATTAGTTAAAATAAGAGCTGTCACAATGAACACATTCATACCTATTAATCCATCATCATGATTAATCTGATTAAAAATTTGTGTATGCAAAATGGTGCAAAGTGTCATGAAACGGTATAAAGAAAAAAAAATACAAATGAATATGATAATGAATGAATGGCCTTATGCCAACAGCAGCAGTGTTAAAAAAGGGTGGAAAGTGACACAAACTGACAAAAAAAGGGTAGAGTTAGTATAATATAGTGTCGCAAAAATAGAGTAAAGTATCACAAAAAGGCACAAAGTGTTGCAAAATTGTATAAAGTATTACAAAATGACGTAAAGAGTAATATAAATGAATATGTTAATGAATAAATGCATATTTCTATGCAAAATACATTTGAATGGCCTTATGTCAACAGCAGCAGTGTTGAAAAAGGATGGAAAGTGACACAATTGGTACAAGAATGGCATTTAACGTTGCAATATTCCACAAAGTGACAAAAAATGGTACAAAGTGTAGTAAAAATGCATAAAGCATGATATGATAATAATATATAATCGCCATATAACAATATATTTATAATAATAATATAATAGTAAAATGGTGTTAAGTGCCACAAAATGGCATAAAGTGTTGCACAATTATGTAAAGTGTCATGAAATGGCTTAAAGAAAGAAAAAATGCAAATGTTTAAAAGCACATTTCTATGCAAAATACATTTGAATGGCTTCCTGTCAACAGCAGTAGTATCAAAAAAGTGTTTAAAGTGAAACGATTGGTATAAAATTATGTATAGTTTTGCAAAATAGTGTCAAGGCACAACGTGTAGCAAAATTGCATAATTTATTGTAAAATGGTGTAAGTGCCAGAAAACAGTGTAAAGTGTTGCAAAATGGTGTAAATTATAACAAAATGGCGGAAAGTGTCAGAAAATTCTGCATTCACAAAACTGTGTTTATTTACTGTCATTAGGTAGACGGGTCACAGACTGGTTCAGTTTGAGTCATGGGCCAGTTCTGACCCACATGACACCTTTTGAATAACTCTGATCTATACTATGGCCACAAGTGAATGAGAAATGATGATTATGTCCAATATTTATTCGACTGGTGAATGAGATATAATGAAGGGGAGTGAAGTGGTCAGGTTGTAATTTAGTGCAGTTCATTCTCAGTCTTTCAGAGCAAAGAAACAGCACCTTATTAAATAAATGTGAAGTGTTTGAGCAGAGCTGATAATGTAGGCCATTCTTTTATTCAGAAACCCTTGAAAACTCATTGGATGAATTCAATTGAAACCATAACTTTCACACTAAATCTATCTGTTTGGTCATACCATGTTAAAACAAAAAAAAAACCCAAAATTATAGGCACTACTCTGAAAATTAAAATAAGGTGCAAATGTTGTTTTATTCAGGTTATTCAATTTAAAAGGTGAAACCAATACATTTTATGAACTCATGAAATACATATTGGGGTATCTGAATGATTTATTTGTTGTAATTTTGCTGATTATGATTTAGAGCTCATTAAAACCTCAAACCTGAAAGTGACTTTTCTGAAGCTGTAACTCCTCATCTGCAAAATGAAAACAAATTAAAGCTTCAAATATACTGATTCACATTGTATTTGTCTAGAAAATATTTTAACCCTTTCATGCCTACGGCTCACTAACAGTGGAACGCTTTTCTATAACTGTTCTATTGTATATTTATGAGGTTTGTTGTTTTGTTCCACTCTGCACTCTTGTCTTTATACTATTTTAACTGGTTTTTAAGCATTTGAGCTGACTTTGAACCATAACACATGTATGTATTTACTTTTTTTTTCATATGAATGTGTTATGTGTGTTATTAGAGTATGTGGCAACCCAATTTCCCTGGACGTATCTATCTATCTATCTATCTATCTATCTATCTATCTATCTATCTATCTATCTATCTATCTATCTATCTATCTATCTATCTATCTATCTATCTATCTATCTATCTATCTATCTATCTATCTATCTATCTATCTATCTATCTATCTATCTATCTATCTATCTATCTATCTATCTATCTATCTATCTATCTATCTATCTATCTATCTATCTATCCATCCATCCATCCATCCATCCATCCATCCATCCATCCATCCATCCATCCATCCATCCATCCATCCATCCATCCATCCATCCATCCATCCATCCGGATAACTGAAGTATTTATTTGTTGTAATTTTGCTGATTATGATTTACACTTTATTAAAACTATGTTTTTAGTATTTTTTAGTTACTAACAGTTCATATAATTCATATATCATTCCATATGGTTGGTATTATGGTACATGTTATTGTACTGAGCAGCACTCTCACAGGTCCATTCTAAGCCATATTTTTACCATGTATGAACCCAGGTGGAGTCTAAGATGTTTTAGGAACTGACACAAAGCCTGCAGTCACACACATAAATATTAAAGTTTACCATACAGGAGGTAAACTGTGCAGGGCCCAGGTTGGTAAGTCCCATCACCAGGTCCAACTGGATCTGTTGTGAAATCCAACCTATGTGTTTAGGGTGGAAACGCCCAGATGATACTGTCAAAGTTTTGGGAGGGGGGATTTTGGGAGTTGAGCCTGACCTCTTGACGCAGGTGAATCAGATGATTATTGTATTTTTCATGTCATCTTAATAAATTGTTAACTTCAGACCAATAGAAACCAGAACTCATCTTTGGCTGGACTTTTTTTTTTGTTTGTTTGTTTTTTTTTTTTTATTGTTATTTTCTAGCAAAGGTTTGGTTTGACGCTGTGCACCTTGTTATAATGAAGGTTTGTTTTGTTTTATGAATGAATGTCTGTAACTTGTATTGCTGCCCATCTTGGCCAGGACACTCTTGGAGAAGAGATTTTGAAGTTTTCCTGGTTAAATAAAGGTTAAATAAATACATTTAAAAAAAAATCTAAACTGTTTTAATACATGTTGACCCATTAATTCTATCAATATATGTAAATAATTGGTGTAAAATACAGTTTGTCGACTTTTTGTAGTCATTAGATAAGACCCATTTGAACATTCAGAGTGTCCATAGTTACCATGGAAACACAGTCATGTTCGACAGCAATGATTCACCAGTAAAACCAATGGAGTTGAATCAATGACAGTGGATGGAGACACTTGTTTTTACCTTCAGTTATTCATAGTTTTGCAACAAAAAGTCACTTTTTCTGCAGTTTTCTTGTTTTTCATCTAATAATCCTCAAGTTTAAGATGAGATTTTGCGAACATCTACATGATCAATTAATTAAATCGAGAAAAATACATACGTTTAATTGGAGAAAATGCAAAATACAGAGGATAACATTAGAATAAATGGTGATAAATCGTTGAAGAAAGGAAAATTCATTCGAGAACTGCAGTAAAAAGTAACACTGTTTTTTTTTTTAGGTTAAAGTGCATCTATTTAATTTTACATCATTATTTTTTATTAATACATCTGATATTAATTAATCACAGAAATGTATATGCATCACTTTTCCATCTGTATTTCCCACTGTTTTTTAGGTTATGACCCCCCAAAAAAGAAATCTGTTCTCTCCATTAAAACCATAAACAGCTACTGAGTAAAATGTTCAATAACTTTTGTATGACTAATGTATTTTATATAATGCAAGTAATTAATGGAGGTAAAATGCTGTACTGTGGAGACATCACATTCTGCATCAGTAACACCCCTGCAGTTTGACACATTGGCGTAGGTTGCAGATGCATGTTTTTTTTTTTCATTATTATTATTATGCTAAACATTACATGATAGATTTTGCTGCAAAAAAAAAAAAAATCCTCTTTTCTTGTGGTGTTTTCTGCTCTGATATAATAACAGTGATAATTTACTCTGAACTTTTAAGAACATCTACAGGGTCAGTCAATTCATTATAAGTAAATACCTATTTTCACTCAAAATAATAATATAGTGATATAATAAAGTGTGATAAATGACTAAGGTTAGAGGTTAGATGTGGAGAAAAAACTGAATATGTTTATAAAAGTGTGATATTTTACTTTTAAAAACCGCTTTTATGAGTCCTTGGTCCTTGTGTATTTCAACCGTCCGGGTATATTTATATTAATTTAAGCAAAAAAAAAAAAAAAAAAAATCAAAAAAACAAATGAACATAAAATAATTGTCTAGAACCAGTGTCATTAAACTCTATGGGTTTAGAACTGGTGTTTCCACGTGAATTATTAGGGATGGGAATTGGCAAAAATATAATTATTCGATAATATTGTGAAATTTGGGGCACAATTTAATCTTACATGATGTTTTTTTTATTCTGAATTATTTATCCAGAATAAAATTAGGCCCCCAGTGACCCTAGTGAGGATAAAGCGGGTTCAGATGACGAGACAACATATAATGACTTGTCTGTTCGTTAATATGTAGAATATGCAGGACTCACAGTTGACGGTGATGTCGACGGTCTGGACGTCTGTGTCGATGTCGTTGACAGCTGTGCACTCGTACGTTCCTGCTCTCTGTCTGGAGATTGATGGGATTTCCAGGTACTCATCATCTGATGCCAGGTCCCCTGTGAGACATCGAACACAAAGTGGGAGAAAGTGGAGAGTGGGTTAATGTGGACAGACCACAGCTGAGACCCCCTTTGTAACTTCCACACTCTATGTGCCTGTGTGTGCCACGGGTGGGTGGGGTGGGGGGGTCACAGCAGCCATAGGAACATGTACCATAATTATTCACAGTAATTATAATAATTATTAATGTTATGCCCATTACTGTTATCATATTCAACAATCTCTCTCTCTTGCTGTCTCTCTTAGATAGTTTATCTTTCTGTCTGTCTGTCTGTCTGTCTGTCTGTCTGTCTGTCTGTCTGTCTGTCTGTCTATCTATCTATCTATCTATCTATCTATCTGTCTATCTATCTGTCTATCTGTCTGTCTGTCTGTCTGTCTGTCAAGGTTACTTTATTTGTGTCCGTGGGTAGATTTGTTTTGCAAAAACATTGATTTAATTTGGCAACAAAACAATACAGAATACACACTGAAACACGTCATGCAGGTACAAGTGTTAAGACAAAAGACAAAAAAAAAGTGCTCAGTGTTCCACCATTCATCAATGTAGCAGCATGGATAATTAAAAAGCTAAAATAAATAAATAAATTCAAGGTCCATAAAAAACAAGCTGCAATAAACCATCATAAAAGTAGGAATTAGACATTAAATAATACACCAAAAAATAATAAACAAATACATAAATAGAGCAAAGAAGGATAAATAAATAAATACATAAATAAAGTCTTACTAATTTTATGATTAACTTATCATTATGATTAATCTGATTAAAAATGTTAACACAATTAAATTGAACAATTATTTACAGTTGTTTTTTTTCAAGTTATTTGTGGAAACTGTAAAAAATCTTGAAGAATCATGTTAAATATATATATATATTCATGTCATTCAAATTATGAGATTTAAAAAAACAAAATTATGAGATAAAAACTCATAAATATGAGATAAAAAATGCAGAATTCTGGGAAAGAGTCACAATTATTAATTAAAAAGACATAATTATGATATAGAAAGTTACCCAATTTCTCTCATTCACTTATTTTCCCTCTGAAGTGACTTATTTTTTGTACCGTCACATCTGTTTAGTTTGAAAACGTCTATTGTGAGAATGTAAGGAGGATAAAACACAGATATTTATTAACAAATGTTGAAAGTAAAAGTAAAAAATTGGCAGAAAAATAAATACTCAAGTCAAGTACATATACCAAAAAAATAATAATAAAAAATCAAGTTAAGTACAGTAATGAAACATTTCTACTTAGTTAATTGCACTTCTGGAGACAAGAAAGGCGGCTCCTTTCATCTACCATTCCATGTTTTATAAATCCCCCACCTGAACACCCTCCGTCTGCGCCTCTGTCCGGTTTCGTAACAGTTCAGAGGTCAGTTATAGTCACAGCTCCACCTACTGGCAACAGCAAACCCTAATTACGCAACACAATCTGATTCACATTACACTTCTACCCATGATGCATAGCAACATGGTGTCTAATTAGCGTATTTCCAAAGACATACCACCCCAGATGTGAAACCCAATCATCAACACTTACAGCTTTAATTTGGGCTAAATTTTTATTTTTTTTTTTTTTCCACCAGACACAGCTTGAACAACTGTTGTAGTTATTGAGAAGATGAATATCCACTTTGGTATTTGGCTTTCACTTTAGCCTCAGAAGCAGCAGCAGCAGCAGCAGGGGTAGCAAAATATCCTTTTTAATTCTCCTACCAACCTGATCTGGTATGACAGACAAAATTCAAACAGCTACAAGTGTGTCAAAACTCATACGAGTAAATATCACGACATGTGTCTAATTCTGTCTCCTCTTTTTGATTCTCCTCTATTGTTTCTTCCAACACTTACAAAGCCCAGTTCTTGAGCTCCGTGACATTTTATTCTGTGGATGTTACAAGACTTAGTGATTAGTACTTTGTTCCACCCCCACTCATTATCACATGTCTGTCAGAACTTTCACACTCCTTTCTTTTTTTTTTTTTTTTTTTGTCGTGTCTCAGCCTTGTGAACGCACCGGGACTACATTTGAGATATGAGAATATGAATGGGTCTAGTGACGGGAGGGAAAACGGGGTGGGGGGTAGTGGGTCTACATGCCAGGCTCGGTACTTTTTTTCTTGTATCAATTCGACACGCTTGACAGAGACACTTAATACAAGCGCTCAACGTAAAGAACAAAACACATAATTGACTTCCAGCCTCTTTCCCAAAATGTCGGCAGATGACAGTAATAAATTGCATGTTGATACGCTTTTTCTGGGTTTTAGGCACATTACCCAGCAACACCTGGGAGGGTTGTTATGTTGACAAGAGCTTCCTGACAGGGTGATTGCCTGACGAGGAGTATCAGGAGGAAAGTGTACGGGTTCCTCTTCATTTCCTTTTAGCGTCTCCTGCTCATTGGCCCGTTTGAAACGCTCTCAAAAGAGGACGCTTATGTTCGGCCAATAGAGACTGAAGTGTCAGTTAACCCACCTGGGTCATAATTGAACCATTTTAAAGAGGTCATTCCATGGTTATTTCATTAATATTACTGTGTTCTCCATTGTTATTGAATGCATTGTGTGTTCTATTTAAAAAAAAAAACATCCAGATTTTTTTGTTTCCAGCTGTTTTTTTACAGTAGAAAAATGACTTGAGGTCGAACAACAGAGTTTACATGAGGCGTCTCTGATTGGTTCAGAATGTGTGAAGGATATTCTCTCCCCTCCCCTCTCACTCTGTGTGTGTTTACCATCCCAGAGTAGCATCCAGCGAGGTTTTGTGCCGTCGCTCGTTTTAAAAACGTGCAGGGAAACAAACAACGCATTATTTCCACATAGACTTAGACTTAGACTTAGACTTAGACTTCCTTTATTGTCATTGTTACAATAAACATGTTTACAGAACAACGAAATTGTATTTCCGGTTCTTCCTTAAGGTGCACTTCAGATTTAAATATTAAAAAATAAAGAGTAAACTTTGTAGAATACAAATGTACAGAGTGTAAAGTGTAAACGTTGAGGTAGACTTATTCAGTGCGGTATACATAGTATACAAGTAGTCACCTTTGCTGGGGTGCAGGTGTGTTCAGGGCAGTTATTGCTCTGGGGTAGAAACTGTCTCTGAGTCTGTTGGTGCTGCTGCTCATGGCTCTGTACCGTCTGCCTGAGCGCATGAGTCTAAAGTGGCAGTGTCCTGGGTGGGAGGGGTCTTGTAGGATGCTGTGGGCCTTCTTCAGGCAGCGGGTGTTATAGAGTTCAGTCAGGGGGGGGAGGGGGCATCCGATAATCTTCTGGGCGGTGTTGATGACCCTCTGGAGAGCCTTCCTCTCTGCAGCCGTGCAGCTCCAGAACCACACGCAGATGCAGTAGGTGAGGATGCTCTCGATGGAGCACCGGTAAAAGGACACAAGCAGCTCCTGTGCCAGGTTGTTATTCCTGAGGACTCTCAGGAAGTACAGTCTCTGATGTGCCTTTTTGATGGTCGCTGTGGTGTTGGTGCTCCAGGTCAGGTCGTCGTTGAGGTGGACGCCCAGGAAGCGGAAGTCAGATGCCCTCTCCACGACGTCTCCGCTGATGACCAGGGGCTGAAGGTCTGTCCTCTTCCTCCTGAGGTCGACAATCATCTCCTTGGTCTTGGAGGTGTTAAGGGCCAGGTTATTGTCCGCGCACCACCCTGCCAGCCTCTCCACCTCGTCGTGGTATGCCGACTCGTCTCCTCCTGAGATGAGCCCCACCACGGTGGTGTCATCAGCAAACTTTATGATGGAGTTGCTGGAGTGTGCGGGGGTGCAGTCATATGTGTAGAGGGAGTATAGGAGGGGACTCAGCACGCAGCCCTGTGGGGAGCCGATGCTGAGGCTTAGGCTGGAGGAGGTGTGGCATCCCATCCTCACCCTCTGGGGACGTTCCGACAGGAAGTCCAAGATCCAGCTACACATGGGGCTTGGAATTCCCAGGTCTCTCAGTTTGGCCACTAGTCTCTCCGGGATGATGGTATTGAAGGCCGAGCTGTAGTCCACAAAGAGCAGCCTTGCGTAGCTCCCCCTCTGCTCCATGTGGCTCAGGGTGGAGTGCAGAGCTGTGGCGATGGCGTCCTCCGTGGACCTGTTGGCCCTGTAGGCGAACTGGTGGGGGTCAAAGTCGGGGGGTAGGGCTGAGGTGATGTGTGCTCTGATGAGTTTCTCAAAGCACTTGGTGAAGATGGGTGTGAGTGCTACCGGGCGGTAGTCATTCAGGCAGCTAATATTGTTCTTTTTTGGCACCGGGATGATTGTGGAGGTCTTCATGCATGGTGGGACGACGGCCTGAGAGAGTGATTGGTTGAAGATCTTGGTGAAGACTCCAGCCAGCTGGTCTGCACACTCTCTCAGAACCTTTCCTGGAACACCGTCTGGGCCTGTGGCTTTCCTCGGGTTCACTCTCCTCAGCATGCCTCTCACCTCGTGCTCCTCCACTGTGAGAGTGTGGCTGCTGTGGAGCATTGGTGGGGTGGTCAGAGTGGGGGGTTGTCTAGGGGGTTGTCGAGGGGGTGTTGAGGTGGCTGTCGGGAGCTGGGTGTTGAAACGAGCAAAGAAGTCGTTCAGCTCCTCTGCTCTGGAGGCGTCACCGTCAGCCGTGGGTTTGGTGGATCTGAAGTTGGTCAGGTGCTGTATTCCCTGCCATACTTTCCTGGTGTTATTGCTTTGTAGGCAGTCCTCGATCTTGTTCTTGTAGTCTGCCTTGGCCTCACTGATCCCTCTTTTTAGCTTGGCTCTGGCTGCACTGTAGAGCGCCTGGTCTCCTGTTTTGAAGGCTTTGTCTCTCTCTTGGAGTAGAGCTTGCACTTCTTTGGTCATCCAGGGCTTCCGGTTTGGGTAGACACGGACCCGTTTGTCCTCCGTGACCGTGTCTATGCAGTGGGTGATGTAGCCTAGGACTGCTGTTGTGTGTTTTTCCAGGTCTGTGTCTTCAAAGACCGACCAGTCCGTTTCCACAAAGCAGTCCTGAAGCCTCTCCATGGCGCCCTCCGGCCATGTTTTCACAGATCTTGTTATGATGGGGGCGCTCTTCCTGATGGGTGTATATGCCGGTGTTAGGAGCAGGGACATGTGATCAGACTGATCCAGATGAGGCAGCTGTCTGGCTCTGTAGCCATTTTTGATGTTGGTATACACCTTGTCCAGTGTATTTTCTCCCCTTGTGGCACATTTCACGTGCTGGTGTAATTTAGGAAGCACTGTCTTCAGATTCGTCTGATTGAAATCCCCTCCTATGATGTGGACGGCGTCGGGGTATTTACTTTGTTGTGAGCTGATGGCGTCGTGCAACAAAGCTAGCGCCGAGTTAGCATTAGCATCGGGAGCTATGTAAACAGACATGATCAGGACGGCAGAGTGCTCTCTGGCCAGGTGAAATGGTCGGCATTTGACAGTCATATACTCGAGATCTTGGGAGCAGTGGCTGCTTACCAGCTTGGAGTCTGATGACCAGTCGTTGTTGACGTAGATTAATAATCCACCGCCTCGCGTTTTCCCCGTAGTCGCGGCGTCTCTGTCTCGCCTGTGCGTCGTGTAGCCCGTTAGCTCAATGCTAGCGTCCGGTATGCTAGCCGTTAGCCAGCTTTCTGTTATGATCAGAGCACAGCTGTTCACCGTCCTCTGTTCAACACGGAGCCTTAGTTCGTCCATTTTGTTTGCGATCGACCTCACATTAGACAGGAACAGGCTCGGTATCGCTGGTCTGTGTGGGTCTCGCTTCAGTCTGTTTAGCGGACCTCCCCGGGCTCCGCGACGCTTTCTCCGCCGTCGGCTCTTGATGATAGGGAGCCACGGTGAGCCGGGGGGTCGCGCTAGTTCCGTGGGGATGTTTTCCCGGCTTATAAAATCCGTTGAAATGGTCCGTTCGTGCTTCAGACCTATTTCCAGCAAGTCTTGTCGGGTGAAGGTGATTTTCGCCCAACAGGTAGTCCTCTTGGTTAGTAGAAAAACACACAAAAACACTAGAAAAAGTACACCTAGACGGGACCGTCGAGGCTTCGCGTCTGCGCGCGCCGCCATCTTGATACTAAAGAGCACATGAACCAGTTTGCTCTGCCATTTTTTTCAATTTTGTGCAACAGATAGTGTGGCGCCATCTTCTCTTGTAGATGCTAATGCTAATGCTACTTCAGATTCACTGTAACGCGGTATGGGTTTAACCCCACGTGGGTGACAACAATGTCCTTGTGACATATAGTGGACAGACTTTTCTGAGTGGCTCATTTCTCTGTTGTTTTCTATGAATAGTAAATACAGCCAGTGGAGGTGACACACCACACAACAAACCTAGCGTGTGTTGGTAACTCGGGGTGACCCATCATATTCCAAAAGAAGCGTGGAAAAGTGGTTTTCAGCGGAATGACACCTTTAAAGTTTGAATATCTCGGAAAAATTGTCAAAATCATTTTTAATAATGAATTAGATTTATATAGCACTTTTCTGTGTACAACATTTGATCCATTATTCATTCACTCTCACATGCTCCCTCTGGTGGTGGTAAACTACATATGTATCCGCAGTTGTCCTGGAGCAGACTGACAGATGCGTGGTTGACATTTTGTGCCTATGGCCCCTATGACCACTGCCAAACATCCATACACCAGTGTCAGACACTGTTGTATGGACACAACAACACATGACTAGTACAGAGCGGGATTCAAACCCCCAACTCTTTAGTTATTGGATGACCCGCTCTACCAAATAAGCCAGTCTGAAAGTTCTTCCACTAGTCTTAATGAGTTTAGCCAATGGTTCATGTCACATATTTGTGATCACCTCCTTCATGTTTATATCAGTTCAGGTCAATTTGACCCAGCAGTCAAACTGGAGGTAAAAGGGTGTCAGCGGTGAGACATATTATTACCTCTGCACCAAGGAGGTTATGTTTTTGCCAGCGTTTGTTGGTTGATTGAATTATTTGTTTGTGTACAAGATAACTCAAAAACTTTTCAGGGTAATGATTGTTTGTTTATATATGTTCAACCCTGAGATGAAAACATTTTATTGGTAGGAATATGAGGAATGCAATTTATTTTTCATTAACATACTCATTGAAGATAAAAACTATGAAATAATTGAGATTTGAAATGAACCATATATTTGTTTTCTTTTTTTTTTTTTTCCTTTTTGGTCAAAATGTTCCATATTGAGCTTTTTAATGAAACACAAATAATGGAATAAAGTCCTCATTCCTTCAGCAGTTGGTAAAAAAAAACTAAACAAACTACAATGTAGATGTAAACAAGTAAATGTTTGCAAATTCCATTACATTTTGAAAATGAAATTAAATTGAATGAACACCTACTTATTTCAAATGTGTAAAACTCTAGTCGCCACAGCTGTCTCACTCAACACCACAGTAAAACATCTGGTCTCATCTGCTTTTGATAAACTTGAATTTGCAAACATCATGTGATTGTTTTGTTACAGTTCTGTTCTCTGTTCATACGCTGCTGACAACACCACACCATTGAATCACATGTTGTTGTTTTTTTCAAATTCCATCCTCATTTCTTCTCACACTTTAACTGTGTTTTCATACTTCCAGAAGCATTTTAGAATGATTTTTTATTTTATTTTTTTTAAAGTTTTTCAAAGCTGCTGTCATTATTTGATCTGCAAAAAAAAAATAAAAAATTACCAACTGATAAAATGTGTAGAAATGTTTTGGAACCCCCCCTATTATCAGGGGTGTCAAACTCATTTTAGTTCAGGGGCTACATTCAGCTAAATTTGATCAGAAGTGGGCCGGATCAGTAAAACAAAAACATAAAAATATATAATAATAATAATAATTAACCCCAAACTGTTGTCCATGTTTTAGAGCAAAAAAGATTAATTTATATGATGTAAATGTTTCCATCTACAAAACCATCCTTTCAAACCTTGTGAATAATGTGAACAAACTGAAATAAATGTGTAATTTTAACATTATCAGGCATTAGTCTGTCATTTACGTGTGTATAATATAGCGTAGAAATACATGCATAGAATATTATTACAATTCTACTTCTCCATCTATTTCAGGTTGTTCATATTTTTTTCTGATTGGACAGATTTTTTTTGTTAAATTATACTTTGTTTTTGTGTAACTAAATGAAAACCTTTACATTTACAAAGAAAAAACATTTGACTTATGAGTATTTGTAGCTTATTTTATGACAAATTAGTCTGAGTGTGGAACCTCAACTAAAAGCTTGTAATCGGACCCGCAAGCCACCTTCCCCACTGACCATTCCTGGTCAATCCTGAGCCAGATGGGGGGGGGGGGCAGACCAGAGGGGAGGTCCAGGTTCGAACAGCGTCTCATGCGCTCAGTTTGACCTGACGCCAGCTGTACCGTACCCTCACACACAGGCAGCAGAACAAGCCACATGAGCTGAACCACTTGAGAAAACTATTGATTTTAAATGTTTATTTAGTGATTGTGGGAATGAGGGTCAGAACATCCAACCAAGCTTTTTCTGTGAACCCCCCCCCCCCCTCTGTTTTTTTGATAAATCGCACCCTGAATGTATCTGTACCTGAAACATCAGAACCAATGTACGACTGTGACCTTTACTAGATGGAAAAACAAATAGATATTTAATAAAATTGAGGTCATGTAGACTTAATTGAAAACGCTCAGGTTAGAAAAACATTTGGACTACAGTGCACATAGCATTAAATATCTGTAATATCTATCTATCTATCTATCTATCTATCTATCTATCTATCTATCTATCTATCTATCTATCTATCTATCTATCTATCTATCTATCTATCTATCTATCTATCTATCTATCTATCAATCAATCAATCAATCAATCAATCAATCAATCAATCAATCAATCAATCAATCAATCAATCAATCAATCAATCAATCCATCCATCAATCCATCCATCAATCCATCAATCAATCAATCCATCAATCAATCAATCAATTTCAATTCATCACAAATTATTGCATATAGAAGAAGTCATTTGCAAGATACATTTTGAGGATAGTTCAATAAGTGATAAAAATACAAGTTATACTCCCTGATGAAGGCCATTTGTGCCGAAACGCATTGGGGTTTTTCATATGATTTTATAGGTTTTGTTAACCAAGCCGGTTTAATAAAGGCTTTTTATCTTTCACTTTTAAGAGAGTGCCTTGGAATTTTTCTTTGTTTTAAAGTGATAAAAATACTTTGATTGATTGAAAAAATCAAAGCATCGAATGAATTTAAATGTTTTTCTTCAATAGGTCACACGTTAAAACATAGTTGACTGAACCATATTTAATTGCATAGGAATAAGGTACATTTAATTTAATTTGGTTCACTCAACTAATTTTATTTATTTATTCATTTATTTATTTCTTTATTTATTTTAAATGTGTGACCTATTGAAGGATTTTTTTTAAAAAAGTTGATAAAAGTTTCAATCAAACTTTTTTTCACTGTAGCAATGTTTCATTTCATTTCCTTTTCCTGAGTCATTCTGTCATCAATATGTTCCAATATTCTCAGACAATTCAATCGTCAGATATGGAGCTTTCAACCAAATTTAAAAAGTACATAACACTAGTATATTTTGCACAGTTTTGGGTCAGATATATCTGAAGTAGCTCTGTTTCCTTTTTTTAGTTGTTTGGTTTGTTTCCTTTTTTTTGTATTATAGAGATTACACAGTATTTTCTGACTTTTTGACACGTTAACTTCTTCTGAAAATATGGTAGCCATAGTCAGGAAGTTCCCCGCAGAGCCCCCAAGACATCTTTTCAAAGGTTATTTAATGTAAAATGATTTATGTTTCCACTGCCTTGCTTTTTTTATTGTTCTCTATATTCATATTGTAAAAATATAATGATGGATACACCCCCTCCATCATGCACATCAGCAGGAAGTGCAGCCTGAAAAAAGCCACACAGTATCATTAAAGACCCCCTACTCGTCCCACATACTGTTCCCCCGGCCCCCCTGTGGAAGGAGGTGCAGGAGTCCCAGCTGTTTTTCTGCTGAACTCTGGACAATGATTACATGCATGCGGTGGGAAAATATGTGATATTCATCTACTGGTTAACCCCTTAATGCCTACCGTTGCAAATATGAGACATACCCAAAAATATATCTATTTAATGTGCTATAGTCAAATTAATATCTCCATTTAATTTAGCATTTACTTGTTTAATATACTTATATTTAACATCTGCTTTAAGTATGTATATATGGCAGTTACTATAATATATGGTCAGTCAAGTTAACCCTTTAACACATTAATTATTAGAACATTAGTTAAGATTATTTATCAACCTGTGTATCATTCAAAATAAAACCAAAAATAAGATAATGAAAAAGTAACTTGTTTCTTCATTATTTGTTTCCAAAACCAAAATGAAAAAAAAACAAAAACAAAACAAACAAACATAGTGATGCATTTTTGTGTTGAAATGAATAATAGAAAAAACAGATAACAGCCATTTTCTGTTTTATCCAAGTTCCAACTGAAATAAATGTGGCCACCGGACTGAAGTTTCATTATAGTATGACCCTCTTAGTTTCCCGATATAGGACGTAGGTTTCCATCGTTGTCACTGCGGGTCAAAGGTCATTTCCATGATTTTCAACTTGCTTCAGGTCTTTGCTTCAGATCAAATTTGGATAAAATGGAAAACAACCGTTATCTGTTTTTTTTCTATTATTCATTTAAACACTAAAAGGAAAACTGAAAAATTGCATCATTATCCATTTTGTTCATTTTGGTTTTGGAAACAAATAATGAAGAAACAGCTTGTTGTTTCACTGTCTTAATTTTGGTTTTATTTTGAAAAACAAATGAATTGTACACGCACGAAAAAAGCAATGTGATTTAATTTTTTAATGAACCTATTTTTTTTGATGGAATTACAAAAATATCCACTCAGGTGGAAAACATTTGTTTAAGCTTTGAAGCAAAGAAACATATATTTAAAACTTAATATCAGAACACTATGAAATAAGACATTTTAATGTTTTTTTTGTTGAACAAGACTGTTAATTTCAGTCTAATAACACACAATTGATTTACATGTTAGTGCAGATCAGGTGTATACTGTATATACACACACACACACACACACATATATATATATATATATTTATTTTTGTATTTATTTTATTATTATTTATGTATTTATTTATATAGTATCTGCTTAAGACATTAAATGTGCTAAATCTTAGAAACATTAATAAGATGAATCAGAAAACAAATGTCTTTAGTGCTGGTTAGTTCATGTTTTTAATATATATGATGGTGTGTTATTCCACATATATGGTGGTTTATGTACATGTATACAATGGATTAGTAATTATTCCACTAGAAAGAATCTGTAAAGTGAATAGGTGGCTGTGGCTCAGTTGGTCGCGTCCCGGCTCTGGCTGTCCACACATCGAAGTGTTATTGGGCAAGACACTGAACCCTGACTTAGGCCCACGGTAGGATGGACTTTAGACCTTAGACCTCGTGTGTGTGAATGTGAAGCTAATGTAAAGCACTTTGAGCACCATGAAGGTGGAAAAAAACCTATTCTCTTGTTATTGATATCCACCTATATTAATGGACATATATTTATTTCTAGCATCTTCTGCCTTTTAAAATACAAAACTATATGTTTTTTTCATTTGTTTTTGTTTTTTTTTTACTATTTGAACATCAATACACTACATTCTAATGTATTTTTTATTACTTATTTATTTATACTGATTAACATTTTTTATTACCCTTATGACTGATTTATTTTACTTTCATCTTGATTAGGAACTATTGTAATTAAAAATAATTTCCCCTTGGGATCAATAAAATAATTCTGATTCTGATCCTGAAAGTAAAAACATGTGCTTCTACAGTGAGAACAAAAATGTAAAAAAACAAAAACACACAGAAAATAAAACAACCCTATCTATGAATGTGTTAAGCTTGCATACACTTTTGGCTGGTGTCAGATTATTTATGACATTATTGGCAATGAGCGCTGCCTAGAGCGGCCCCTGGAGAATGTTTGCCCGGGGCCCCAGCAGACATTGGAGCTGGCAATGTTGATGTGAATATGTGGGGTCTTGCCTTGCTTGAAGAAATTCATATTATTGAATATCAAGGCCTTGTTTCGTAGCAGAAAATAAGGATGATTTATGCTCAGTTTTTACAGAAAAAACATATATAAACCCTTGGGTAAATAAACAAACATGGTGGTGGGCATTGGTATTGGTTTGTTGAAGAGCTGGAATATTCTCCATCAGAAAGTAACAAGGTCGATGTTCTGACTGAACTTTATTCTGATGGTCAACCGGAGTGTTTTTTTTTTTTTTTAAACACACCAGCCAGTGGTCATGGAATGTTACACACAAACCTGCATTTATATACAAACTAAACTTTTAACATGATTTGTTCAGTTTTTTTCCCCTCCACTTTACTCTGTTCCTGTGGGTGTTGTATTATTATTAATTATTATTATTATTATTATTATTATTATTATTATTAAACGGCTCCTTCCACTGAAAACCACTTTATGTAGCTCTTTTTACAAAGTTTTATATGCAATAAATGTTTGTATTTAAGTTTGGCTATCTGATATTTTCTTTCGGGTTCGGGTCAGATATCGGGTTCATTTATAGCGGGTCGGTTCGGGTGCAGATTTTTTTTTTTTTTTCCGTCGGAAAACAGGTCGGATACGAGTTTATACATGATGGGTACGGGTGGTTGTGGTATGTCAAAATCAGAACCGTGCAGGACTCTGTTATACTGTATATGAAGGTATAGGCTGATGTAAAGATATAGTGTATAATTCCTAAAATGTTAGTATGTGTAAGAAGGAAAAGGCAGGTAGGTGAAATCAGAACAGGTGTCCATCGAAAACTAGGAAATCAGCTCTGTTAACAGACCGGATGAGGAGCAGAAAAGGAACAGGTAAACAAAAGCCAAAAACAGAAACCCCACAAGCTACAAGGGAGCGCCAGGAAACACTAGGAAATAAAGCTAGCGGGTGGTGAGTGGTGATGCAGCATGATGAGGTGTGGATGTGGGCCAGGACGCTGGAGCTAATGAGGACAAACTGGTGGTGTGTGTGTGTGTGTGTGTGTGTGTGTGTGGCGGGGGTAGATAGGGACAGGGCCTTAGTATTGTTAATCCCTTAAAATCTACAATTGTAAATATGCAACAATACACACATTTGATTATATGTGCAATAGTCAAATGAATTATCTCCACCTAATTTAACATTTACTTTTTTTTTTTGTATAGTTAGATTTAAATCCAGGCATTAAAGGGTTAATAGTAATAATGTGATTGCTATTAACTGCAGTATTTCTAAGGATTCAAGATAAAACAGGCTTTAGATAAGATTTGACTTGTTCCCACTCATTTTTCAACAAACGTTTCATTGTCTTTTTTTGCTTGGCTGTTGTATTTTAAATAAATAAATAAATAGAATCTATGACACTGTCTCAATTACACTTCTTTTGTGGATTTTTAAGACTCAGTGACTACTTCTATGTCAATTGCCAATAGATTTTTTTCTCTCTATTTAAACTTTCTTAAGTGATATATCGCTACTTATTAGTATATTATCCCTTATATGATTTTAAAATATTCACCATCACAACTAAATGTTGGCTGAAGAACAAACACCATTGTACCCATCTGTAAATTGTTTGTATTATGTGTAAAAACAAAACAAAAACACACACAAACAAAAAACAAAAAAACCAATATATACATATATACAACAATATATATATATATATATATATATATATATATATATATATATATATATATATATATATATATATACACGACTAGATGTCACTCCAAAACGCTCCCATTGACTTACATTTAATTCTGGTGTAGAAATACTTGGTCATTCGGTTGTCATTCTTTTTATTTAGACTCTTAAATAAATCATCTGGTGATTTAGCTTCATCTTAATTAGTAATAATTAGCTTTCAGGTCAAATTCAAGGCCAGAGTGTCCTCTGTGTCTGAATTTGATTGACAGGTGTGATTGACAGCTCTTTCATCTGTCGAATCAGATTCTCACAACTTCTGTTTTTTTTTTTTAAATGCTTTTTTTTCCTTCCTGCTGAGAAAATCCAATATATTTGTGGTTCATAGGGTTCACTAATAAGTCTGTAAATGAAGTGAAAACAGTGCTTAATGATATTTACTGATTTTCTAACTGATCCCCTCGAGTTCCTGTAATTCTGTCCTTTCTGTCCAAATATGGTCACTTCAACAACCCACTATGGTAGCGACCTTTTTTTTTTAAACATATATACAAATTCTTAATTAGTTTGAGAAAAAAAAACAAAAAAACTAGTGTTTAATTTTCTGATTGGGGTCTATATTTGGGCTGAAAAGACAGAAACAACTAACTGATTAGATACGAATTTACAGATAACGCAACAGATTCAATAGTAGATATTTGTAGATGAGTTGATATATTAGGCAGTGTGAGTATTTACGGAAAAAGATATCACATGACTGATATTAATCATTTTCTTTCTTTCTTCATTATCAAATAAATGGGTGGCTGTGGCTCAGTTGGTAGAGCAGGTCGTCCAATGACCAAAAGTTCACCGGTTCAAATCCTGGCGACCACTGCACACATGTCGAGGTGTCCTTGGGCAAGGCACTGAACCCTAAGGTGCTCCCAGTAGGGACAAGCAGCACCTGTGTATTGGCAACAGACATCTACTGGTGTATGGGGAAGGGTGAATGTGAGGAATTGTAAAGCGCTTTGGGCATTTAAAATACACTGTATAAGCTCATTTACTGTTTAAAGTGTATTTCAGAGTATCCTTTTTTGTTAGCAGCTGGTGTAATTATTATTATAAATGTTGTACAATAGCACAAAATGGATGTAAAAAAGAAATATATATATATATATATATATATATATTAATTACATTAATTGCTTCAGTTTTTTTCCAGTAGACGTCATCACATTGTCAGTGGAGGAACAACACAGACAATGAGCAACTTGTATTAAAGTTCACTGCAATATAACAATGTCCACTGACAGGACACACAAGCATCACCATTTTAACCCCAACAAAACAAAGGCTAACCTTAAGTTTTATTTTAAATTTAACTGTACGCCATCAGTAGGTGAACATATGTCTGGATTTTGTCTGGATCCACGGCTCTAAAACCAGACTGTCCAGACGTCTGTCATGTGTCCTCACTTTTTATATTAAGTGACAAAAGTTTAAGGCAGCGGTCGCCAAGACGAACACCACACTGTCCACGTCATGTTTGGAGAAAAAAAGAGCACATTGTGTTAATGCACGTTGTCTGCACTGCTGCTCATATCACTCAGGTTAGCTAGTGGATGCCTCTTCAGACGGCCGTGTCATTTCATTTCATCTAAGGTGAAGTATTTCCACACATGCATTGTGTCTTTCACTCTCTTTAGTTTTGTCAGAGCCACCATTTACTGTTTTTTTACCTGCAGCAGCCATGTCTCCTCTGGTTTAGGTCTGACTGGTCTGTGTTTATGGACCGAAGGAGAGAAAGGATAACATGTAACTAGTCGACTGCTCCAAATTTTCGTTGACTTGTTCTACGGGAGTCGACGTTTCTGTTAATGCCCTAATATATGCACATTATGTTAAGCTATTTTTATTTTTATTTATTTTTATTTTATTTTAAGCTTGTTTTTAAATTTGTAATTTATATATTTTTAATTTTAAGCAAATTTTTACTCCTCATTCATTGACTAGTTTGCATTTTAATTTTGTTGCACTCGTTACAAATAAAGTCCATTCTATTCTATTCTATTCTATTCTATTGTAGAATCTTCCAGTCACACATTAATGTGTATGGTATCAGCATGTTAGATACATATTCATAGTGATAATCATTTCATGTGTTTTGTTGCTTATCTTCTCCTCATGTTGCAGCTACATGTAATAAACATGAATAATTTACAACTGCAGTGTTTCTGAATTCATTCCCATCAGAGCGGTTACATGTCCTACCTCCATTTTTGTATTTCACAAAGAAATGTAGATTTTTAGCTCATGTTTATTCTTGATAAGAAAAAAAATGTTTTATTGGTTTTATTGACATGTAATAAAACAACTTAAAAACAGCTGAATATTTCAACATTTTAACTGTTTTTCCTTCATCTTTACTTACTTTTCTATTTATATTTCCCTCCAGAAAGACTTAATTTTACCAAATGTTTTACCCAGTCATTCATTTTAATTTCCCCCGAGGCCACTCCCAAATAAATCATGTCGTCAAGATCAAGCATAGAAGTCAAATTAACCATCTTCTTTCTGTCTTTCACTGATTATCCATCTCCCTTTCGTCTACCACAAACATCCAGCAGCAATGACTTATACATTTACATAAACTCACCTCTAATGTCAACTATTCAACTGTTGCAGCCAGATAAAGACATAAAATACACAACATATTCACACAAATTAACCCGTAGGTGTCTGAGTCCATTTAGGCTGTTTTTGAGTGCAGTGTATATTAGCGCTGTCAAATTATTAACATTTTTCATCAGATTATTCACAGGGTTGTTTTGGATTCATTTTGATTAATCACAATTAAAATACTTTATGCCAGTTACTTCTGTCTCAGGGGTTTTTTTTTTTGTTTGTATGCACATTTCCCACAAAATACATGAAGAAACACAAAAATGCATTGAAAAAATCTATACAAAAATGGTAAAATCCACTAAAATTGACCAAAAAATAAAGACAAAAAAAGCGCTGAAAAATCCCAAAAATATTCCAAATTTTTTCTAAAATACAGAAAAAAATTAAAAATGTCATGAAATAGAAAAAAACATATAAAAAAATAAAATATATATGCAATTACACCTGACTTGGCGGAGTTTTGCACTCTCTGAGTGCTTTTCTAGTTTATATTTAACCCTCATGGGGACCTGAATTTTGGTCCCCATAGTGTCAGAGGTCCCCATGGTGTGACTGTAAAGATATCAATGTCCCCATAAAGACAGGAATACAAGCACACACACCCACACACATGCAAACTACCACAAAAAAACATCAAGTGTTAAATGCTGGTTGGGTCAAGTTTCCAAGATACTGTAAGTCTGGGGTCAAAATGTGAAATTGTTCAAATTAAAAAGAGAATAGGTTTTAGTCCAAAGGAATATTAGTCTCAGATCTACTTCAAAACACTGTCTGCACATTATGATCCATTCACTTTACAGGTTCTTTCTAGTGGAATATTTACTAATCCATTGTGCACATGTACATAAACCACCATATATGTGGAATAACACACTATCATATATATTAAAAACATGAACTAACCAACACTAAAGTCATTTGTTTTCTGATTCATCTTATTAAAGTATGTAAGATATGTTCAAAAAAATATATAGAACACTAGTTTGTACAAATACTTAAAAATAAAATATAAGGAACAAACAAATAAACTATGCTTCAGGATTGTGATTACATAATGCACCATGTTACTACATTTTCATCACACATTATGGATCACTGACTTCATACAAAAACCAGTCACACTCACAGTTTGGGAACATTTTCAGAGCAGAAGTTCAGTTATTTTACTTCACAGTCTCATTCTATCATTATTTAATTAATATTGTTGTGTTCTCCATTGTTATTGAATGCATTGTGTGTTGGTTCTATTAAAAAAAAAAACATCCGGATTGCTTTGTTTCAAGCAGTTTTTGGAGTGTTCAAAAATGACTTATGGTCAAACAACAGAGTTTACAGGTACTTCCACATATATATCCATGACGCAGTGATGAGGTGTTATATACATGTACATAAACCACCATATATATGGAATAACACACGATCATATATATTAAATACATGAACTAACCAGCACTTTTGTCATCTTAATATATTTCAGATTTACTCTATTAAAATCGTATAATGTATGTACAATCAGCTTATTAATTATTGAAATTTTATAATATTTGTATTCTTGTCATTTTATTTCTTATTTATTGATTTATTTCTTATTTATAATCATAATTTTATTTTGTATAATGTATTTTTTCGCCCTGTCTTAATCAATGTGAAGCACTTTGAGCTACAGTGTTTGTATAAAAGGTGCTCTACAAATAAAGATTATTATTTGTTTTCTGATTCATCTCATTAAAGTATGTTAGATTTAGCACATTTAGTATAGCAGTGTTTGTGTCTTCATGCGTGGGGTGTGAAACAGATATAAAAAAAAAAAAAAAAATCACTTATGATCTAGTTGAAATGTTGAACTTCAGAGTCTTTCAATAAGTGCCCTACGCAAGGGTATCATAGAAGAAACTATGACAGGTAAAATAGTATAAGACGTTGCTTCAGAAAAACAGATTCCTTTCTGGCAGATGACTTAAAAAAATGCTTTATTCTAAATCAAATGTTTAATCCTCAATACACTGTTTATCTGCCTGTGCTGCTGCTTCCCTGTTCTCTTTATCGTGTCAATTTGTCTCCCAGTCGCCAACTGAGTGACTGAAGCCAGTGAAAACAGCATGGGGCACGTCTTAAGAAGCACGCTGTGTATTACGTGGACTACAGAGAGATCAAATGTCTCAACAGAAAAAAAATCAACCGTACCGACAATGTCTCTCATTCCAAGTTCCAAGAGACTCCAGAAAAGGGTTGTTTATTTTAACAGCTATATGTTCAACTAGAGAAGAAAATAACAGACAATGGGGCTTCCTTTTTCTCTAAGGAGCTCTTTTTTCCCCTCTACTGTATATTTGTGGCTGAGGTTGAGTAGGGGAGACCGGGGTCAGCGGCCTCTGGTGATATAGAATTAAAATGACCAATTTTTTTTTATTTTATTTTTTTTTTCAATTTTTTATTTACAATTGTATCCAATGTTTTACTCTAGTGCAGGAAATGTAGCTAAAGCTAGAGTAGTTATATTAGCTCGAGTCCAGGAAATGAAGCTAAAGCTAGGCTAGTTATATTAGCTCTAGTCCAGGAAATTAAGCTAAAGCTAGGGTAATTATATTAGCTCTAGACAGGAAATGAAGCTAAAGCAAGGGTAGTTATATTAGCTCTAGTCCAGGAAATTAAGCTAAAGCTAGGGTAGTTATATTAGCTCTAGTACAGGAAATTAAGCTAAAGCTAGGGTAGTTATATTAGCTCTAGACAGGAAATGAAGTTAAAGCTAGAGTAGTTATATTAGCTCTAGTACAGGAAATGAAGCTAAAACTAGGGTAGTTATATTAGCTCTAGTACAGGAAATGGAGCTAAAGCTAGGGAAGTTATATTAGCTCTAGTACAGGAAATGAAGCTAAAGCTAGGATAGTTATATTAGCTCTAGTCCAGGAAATTAAGCTAAAGCAAGGGTAGTTATATTAGCTTTAGTACAGGAAATAAAGTTAAAGCTAGCATAGTTATATTAACTTTAGTACAGGAAATTAAGCTAAAGCTAGGCTAGTTATATTAGCTCTAGTCCAGGGAATGAAGCTAAAGCTAGGCTAGTTATATTAGCTCTAGTCCAGGGAATGAAGCTAAAGCAAGGGTAGTTATATTAGCTTTAGTACAGGAAACAAAGTTAAAGCTAGCATAGTTATATTAGCTTTAGTACATCGAGTAGCATCCTTTTGGAGGGAGCTACCCATGATGCTTTTCATGAGCCTTTGGCACCGCTGCCCCATGAGTTCCCGCAGAAATGACAAAAAAAGAGGCAGCCATAGCTCCACCCCAGCATGAACAAAATACATGAGAAAACCCTCGAACATGCAGAAAAAAAACCCCAAATAATGTCCATTTGCCGTGCCATCGCCCGGCCCCAAGACGCACACACCCTGTGCACCCCAGGAAGATCGTCCCTGGATCTACACCCACCAAACGTCCGTCAACAAACACCGCTGAAGGTGAAAGTGACAATTAAAACAACCACAATGGTATAAAAACAACCCACATGTCTGATTCATTTAAATGGTTTAATGTTTAATGTTCAGTCAGTGAAGACACATTTACCGACGGAGACCAATAAATCACATCTAAAATCTAAAATTAAATTTTTTTTTTTTTTACTTTTAACACATATTTCATATTCATTTCAATTGGTGGTAAATTTGTATAATTTGTCAAGGCAGCGGTGGATCTGGACGGTTATTTTTAGATGGGCCTAAGTGAAGGCGGGGTAGGCAAGACCCCGTGTGCGCACGCTGGGGGACGTATTACAACAACATAATAGCATTTCCAGAATTGAAACAGATTTATGTTTTTAATTTTTTTTAAGTTAAATTAAGTTATTTCCATTGACATTTATAAATAAATAACTATATTAAGGATATTGATCAACATTTCAGTTTGATGAGGCAACGAAAATCGGTCTAGAATACTGTTTCTGAGCTTGCGATTGGGTGGGCACAGCTGTCAATCAGAGTGGACCCCGCCCACCCATAGAACCACCCTTGTGTCTAGGGTTTAGGGGTAGTATAGGGGGTTTAGAACAAATCAGGCCTTTTACATGTAAAATCTAGGTTTATTTATGAAAAATTCACGGTATGAAACCACTTCTGGAACTAATTAATTTCAGAAGTAGAGTTACCACTGTAAAGTATTCATTAACAGTGCACATTATAATCCAATTCACCCTATAGTGCGTAAAATAGTGTTACGGTGTATGAAAAGTACACGTGAATATATTTTATAGCAGACAAATATGAGTAGTACATGTCAAAATTCTGAAATCTCCACCACGAACAACTGAGTTACACTTGCTCAAACAAACAAAAAATAAATGTTACAATTGTCCCCGGTCTCCCCTACAGTCTCATGAACTCTACAAGTGGACTGACTCTAATTTGCCAGTCTTTGTTAAAGAGCACTGCTGCGTTTATGACCGGGGCATTAGCTTGGAAAGTACAGTATCTTGCACCGATTTCAAAATGATACAACAGGACATTTGGGGGAGACCACACGGGAGAAGTTGGTCACGAGAAGAAAAGCGAAGAGGGTCGGGGAAAAAAAATAAAGTCTCCGGAGAGGCTGATGGAAGATAATGTACCCTCTCTCTCCGTGTCCCTGAAATGCCATCCTCCAACTCAAGGGCAAAAAAGAAAATGGGGTAGAAAATGGAAAGCGAGAACGATATTTGCGAGCAGGGCAGGAAGAACAACTTTAGAGGGGAAAGAAGACAGGAGAGCAGATGCTCGAGGCATATAGGCATTTACGGAGAAGCAGTGAGGGGGATATGGTGATGTAGGCCTTAAATTGATGAATCCCAACGAAAAAGGGGGAGAAAGAAATGGAAGCCGAGTGGCAGATAGTAGCTCGTAACAGTCTGAAAACAACGTATAACTGAAGAGAGTGGCAGCGCGAGCAGAGATATGGTGGTGTTACCAATGTTATCGTGAGAGAAAGGTACTGATACAGGCTCCAGAAAAGCTTGACTTTATTTCCCACTTTAAAAAGATAACAAATACATAAGTATAAATACTAATATGATAGATAGATAGATAGATAGATAGATAGATAGATAGATAGATAGATAGATAGATAGATAGATAGATAGATAGATAGATAGATAGATAGATAGATAGATAGATAGATAGATAGATAGATAGAAACAAGAAGGAAAAAAAGTCAAATTACATATTGGTTAATGTCTTGTAAAGGTTCATACTAGTGTCTTCCAAAGACTAATGTATAATTAGATTATTTTGAACCAACAGGTGCAGTGTTTGTATATCTGCTTTACAGGTAAACAAAGAAATAGTTGTAAACACTGCACCTCTAGGTTAAAAATAATCTAATTTTATATTTATACTAGTATGAACCTTTACAAGACATTAACAAATAGGTAACAAATGGTTAATACATAATGAACAACACATTTATAAATGGGTAATAAATGGTTAATACATAGTCAATTGTGTTTAGGTATTATAAAGTGTTACCTGAAATTGATTGATTTGAGATGTGGATATGATTTAAATATAGATTTTAAAGAGAAAATTATAAAAAAAAAAAAAAGGAAATCTGGGGTTATTTATAAAATCAGATTTAGTATGACTTTTGAAAATAGCAAAATAGGGACATAATGTGAACATTTTATTCAAGGGTCGGGCACCTGTACATGATTGTAAATTGTCACTGGTTCGATTTTGCATTAATTGGCTTTAAGTAATGAATCTGTCATGTGTGGTGGTCATGAATATGAGTTTAATAAGAAAGCGTCATGGTAAATTTCAGGAAGACAGGGGCATTTATTTATTACCTCATACAGCAAGAGACTAAATTGGAGTGACCAAGCTTTTCTTATGAGCTTACAGAGCAGCTGATGGCTCTTGTTTTAGCCGAAAACGCCTAGTAGTTTCTGATGCTATGTAAGGTAAATATACACGACGTACTTTTTTCTTACATGATTTTCAGCCTTGGGCGTGTGGAATTTCTTAATGTGCCAGACGTGCATGAATGCATCACTATCTTTGAAAGGAAAAAAAAAAAAAAACCTGGGTGACATGATAACAATAAACAAACCATAGAAATATAGTAGCTTGGGGTTCTAAGTTTCACTACAATGCAATGAGGCAGCTTTACTTCTATTGAAGGCATTTGCCAGTGAGGAGAATCCATTCTGACAGCATGGCTCCGATTTGACCTGTCAATGGTGTGCAGATTTTAGTGCAAACAAAAGAAAAATAGAAAGCGTGGCTGTTACTAATCTACCAGGCCATGAGTCCTTTTGTATTTCAGGAGTACTATGGGATGCATATGTGAACAGGGAGGAAACAGAGTATAATATATAGAGTTTAATCTGTGAAAATGAACTGTACCATCACTTTATGACATTATACACAATTCTTATTGCAGTCATTTTACAGAGTAATAATGTGAAGAACGTGAAGAAAAAACAAATCCCACTGGATGAGGTCAACAGAAATGTCAATATATTTTTTTCTTGTGGTTTTAATCGTAACATTTTAGAGTGTTTATGTTCCTGAAAAGGGACGGACGGACAGACAGACACACAAATAGAGAGATAGATAAACTCTATATGCATCACATCAGCTGAAAGTCTAGAACAATGTTTGACTGCGTAGGTAGGTAGGTAGGTAGGTAGGTAGGTAGGTAGGTAGGTAGGTAGGTAGGTAGGTAGGTAGGTAGGTAGGTAGGTAGGTAGGTAGGTAGGTAGGTAGGTAGGTAGGTAGGTAGGTAGGTAGGTAGGTAGGTAGGTAGGTAGATAGATAGATAGATAGATAGATAGATAGATAGATAGATAGATAGATAGATAGATAGATAGATAGATAGATAGATAGATAGATAGATAGATAGATAGATAGATAGATAGATAGATAGATAGATAGATAGATAGATAGATAGATAGATAGATAATACCTACACACAATTGACTATGTATTAGCCATTTATTACCCATTTCTAAATGGTTGTTCATTATGTATTCTCACTCCCAAGGTGTTAAAATCCGACCCACTGACCAAACATCGGTTTGTGACACACAAGATGTCGCTCAGTGTCTAATTCACATGCAGTGGGTTTCTAACCTGTCCATGGCAATATGAAATGCTTGGGTTTAAAACCCTTTTTTGCTTGGGTTTAGGGTTAGGGTTAGACCCACTGCGTCTCAATTAGATGCAGAAAGAAAGAAAGAAAGAAAGAAAGAAAGAAAGAAAGAAAGAAAGAAAGAAAGAAAGAAAGAAAGAAAGAAAGAAAGAAAGAAAGGACAGATCTACTGTAGATTATCTAGAGATGAGGAAGTTATCCAACTTTATTTTATGTGACTCTGATATAGAACAATATTTAACGCTCAAACCAACTGTGATACTTGAGTAGGTTTCATTTTCAGCTCACACACCAGGATGTCTGGACACACTTTGACACTCTCTTCACATTAAATCTGAATTTAAGTTGCTACTTTCAAGCAGGATTTGTAATATCGCAAATATTTTGGAGTAGGTCATGATGATTATGCAACTCGTAGAAATCTGAAGTAATCACTGCTCAGACACCCAACAGTGATTTTTTTTTTTTTTTAGGAGAGAGGGAAACATCTGGTGTTCAACACTTCAAAGATCCCACAGGACATGATAGTTTAGCATTTTTTTAATGAGGTCATTGCATTTTTTTTTCTTCACTCTTTGGTATAAAACCCAAATCCAAATTATTAATGATTATGATTATAAACAGAGCATTTTAAGGGGTCTCCAAACATGACCAGAGGGAATGTTAGAATTTGCGTGCTTTTTTTTGTTTCACCTTGAAGTGAGTAATAGCCAAAGACACACAGACTTTCATCATTTTTACTGAGAAAATCCCTTGTAGGTGTGAAGCCTTGGACTTAGGAGACATTTCATGTGATAGCTGGACTCTTTTAGATAAAAACTGTTGTCTATGGTTCTTTTTTATTCATTTGTATTCATTTATTTATTTAATACTACTACGACTACTACTACTACTACTACTACTAATAAATAATAAACTAGACATTCATACATTTCCTGAAGGAAATGTAAAATGTGTCTTGTCTCTTGCCGGGTCAGTGGACTTGTGGCTGATGTAACGTAACAGGAATAACTATCTGTTCACTTCATATGTGGAATCTGTTTGTCAGTGTTTGTGAACTGAGTACGTTCTGTAAAAGTTCATCCCATTTTCTGTGAGTAAGGGACTTTCCCCGTTACCTAGGAAACCGGCCTGCAGTTACACACGCATACACACACACACACACACACACTCACACAGAGCTGACTTAAAGCCTGTCTGAATGTTAAATGTAACCTCCAAACTCCTGTGATTGTTTAAAAAAAACTGCAAATAATTAGTGAAAAAGTTGTTCATGAGTGGCGGGGGGGAGGGGGGGGGGGCAGGCAAATGTATGTATTTTTTTTTTCCTGTACTGTGAAAAATAAGTGATCTAAGACCGTTTCAAAAACACTGAATTCACTAAAAGAAAGCACATGTGTTTGTCTGTCAGTCATGTTAAAGCTATTAGTTCTGTTAAAGACCCTCCCACAGTCTGTCAATCAAGAGACTTTCCCTGTTGCCGGGCAGATCTCTGGGCAGATACACACGCTGATAGACACAGAAAATAAAGCCTGTCTGAATGCTAAATCCTACTAGCCTAGCCACGCTATCCCTATTCATTACATGTATAGGTCTAGGAACACTTCATAGTCAGAGGAGGCGGGGCTAAAATGTTGTCTTTCAAATCCCTCTGTATGCAATAGAATGGTACTACAACCAATCAGCGCAAATCTTTAGGATGACGTAAGTTAGATGCCGGAAAGTTAACGGAGGAGTCAGGAGAATGTTGGGAATGACTAAACAAAATTAGGGATTATGGAGCTTAACGACTGTTGTCACTTCTGCAGAAATAATTGTTGTTTGTCTCCAAATCGTTGCAGCGTCACTTTGTTAAGCCCGCCCTCTGACTCTATACTTCACTGTGATTTGTCAGCCAGTTTCAGATCTAGCCAAAAGTTGAATGGAGTGTAAGTAGACTACTAATGTAGCATATTAGATATGCTGCTGCTAGGAGTCTAGCTAGGCTAAATTCCTACATCCCAACTCCTATGATTTTTGGGGAAACTATAAATAATTGGTGAAAACAAAGTTGATCATGAGTGGCAGGAGGGTCTGAGGAACCAGTAGATATAGTTTTTCTCATTGTACTGTGAAAAATAGGGGAGCTAAGGATGTGTTAAAACCACTCAACTCAGCAAAAGGAAGCAGATTTATTAGTCTGTCAGTCATGTTAAAGCCCCGCCCACAGTGTTTGTCAATCATGTTAAAGCTCCTCCCACAGTCTTAATTGTCTCCAGGTGTCAGTGTGATTTTTAACTGTTTTATTTTCCAGTTGTATTTGTAAACCCTATTTATCTTTCAAACGCACATCAGAATCAAATTATTCTGATTAAACACAGACAATTTTCAAGAGGTCTCTGAAGATGACAGGAGGGAAAGCTAACATTTTAGTGTTTTTTTTTTTTTTCTTTCACCTTGAAGTGAGTAATATCCAAACACACACACATACAGACTTAGCGGGAAAAAAAAAAAGGAGTCGTCGACTACCAACTCCATCAACTCCAACTTCAAATGAAAGCCGGCTTGTGCAAATCTGGAAAACTTTTATTGCTCCTAGGCCGAATTCAATCATGTGCATTCCGTTCACCTTAATGCACCAGACCGCCTCGCCCAGGCTGACAAACTTTAGCAGTCAGGTTGTGCGGTCTGCGGGAGATACCGAGGATCACTTCTGATCCGCCACAAGCCCCTAAAGCCATCTATCTATCAAAGGTGAGGGGGAGCTGGGTCACGGCTGTGCAAGAGCCCCGGCCTGAGCCTCAAATCATCAATCTTTATGCACACACACACACACACACACAAACACAAATGCACACACAGCATCTTTATTTATTTAATTCACTGCTTTTAACATCCTAGAGTGTTTGCAATAGCTGTGCCCACACCGGATGGCCTCAGGCTGGGGGAGAGATGCTCTGGAGCTGGGAGATACTGGAACACAAGTTTGGACAACAACACGTACTGGGACATTTTCTGCTTGGCTCTGCTGTTCCTCGGAAAGCCCACGACTGTGCACGATAGCGCACCGGCTCACCAAACCCTTCTTATTCACACCTCAGACCAATACTGAACATAACACTGATCGACCCAGAAAGACCCAGGGACGACGTTGGTGTCAGTTCCTCAAGTCACTTTTCTGTCCATTTGAGAAGAGTGATATTTTGCTTGTTTTAATGTATTTGTTACTCTGCCAAGAAATTGGAAGAGGTATGTTTTTGCCGATGTTTATGCGTTTGTTTGTAGGGGGTTTTTGTTAGTCAGCAAGATAAATAAGTTATGGATGATTTCAGCTGAAATTTCCCAAAAATGTTGATCCTGGTACAAGGTACAATGATGGCTGATCTGCCTTGGCGGAGGCTGCACTCTCCAAGTGATTTTCTATTTTATTTTATTTTTTTATTTATTTATTACCTCACCAAGGTATTGTTTTTACCCATGTTCCTCTGTTTATTTGTCTGTCTGTTACTAAGACTAATGTATAAAATTATGGATGTATTTAGCTGGTCAAAATGTGGATGAAAAACTGAAGACAAGACGCCACTTTTGCATCTTCTGTTTTCATCATCTCCGTATAAATGTAGCCTGATATACTGTATGTTTTTCCTTCTTTATTATGCATTTTTTGGCTGGTGTGACTTCTAATCCAGAACACACGGTACATGTATTGAATTGATTTAGTGCATTAGCAGGTATTAAATATTTTATTTCAGTATATAAATATATCTTCAAATCAAGGTTGACTGTGGTTTGAGTGAGAATTGATTGGAATAAATGAATACATTTTGGTGGAAGGGTGGGGGCACAAATGTGTGTTTTATTTGGTAGGATGGGGTACTCGCACGAGTGAAAGTGAAGAAAGTTGGATTGGAATGGATTTATGGGTTAAACAAACCAAAAAAATAGCGGGTATAAGTCAGCCCCTTTTGAACCAAACAACCAAACAACTAAGCTCGATTATTACTGTCTTATAAGTTTCATGAGGAAAATCAAAATGAAAGCATTTCCAGTTGAAGGTAGTCTATTTACATTTTTATGCCACGCCAAACTAAAAGCCAACAGACATCCCTGAATTGTAGTTTTGTTTGTGCATGCAGAAAGGATCCTTCACTCAGAATTTCAATGCACTCTGCCAGATATGGATTTTAAACAGATAAATAAACATAAGCAACTGGTCCACGGCATTTATTTTGATCATAAAGAACGGCAGAATGAGAACAGAATAAAGAACACTTTTGAACGAAGGAGATGCCGCTCTGAAAAAAAAAAAACAAAACAACTTGTTTTACATAAAGATTCTCAATCAGGTTTGTGTTACTTGACAAATTTGGCGGAAGTGTAGCCATGTGACGCACAAACAAAAACACAACACACACAAACACACACACACACACACTCGTCAGCAGATATCTAGTGGTGCACGGCTGCACGGCGGAGATCAGAGTTTGTGATCTGAACTGTCTCTATAAAAGATTAGTTTTAAAGCCTTTGCTTTATTGGAAAACACACCAAGGGAAAACATGAAAGATGCAAGAGAGATGCTAAGGAACCTGATTTAAAGCATTGATCTGACAAAACATGTGCAGTATAGGGTGGTAAGTCACCACTGCACCATCTATTCCAACTCACTTTTCATATTTATCAAGTATATAAACTACAGGGTCACACTACTTCCCCCTGCATATATGTACAAAACAAACCACCTATATATAGTCTGCATGGCCTTAAAGACAGTCAACAAAACTGCAGCAGATTCTATTTTTCATTATGCGCAGACATGGACTGAACTGTAGTGTCATGCTTTAACCTATAAAGACCACTAACACCAAAAGAATTTACTGAAATTAAATGTTTAAATAACTGCTGATACACTAATCTGATCAATACATGTAAATAATTGTAGGAAAACCTCAAAACAGAATAAAAATCAACAGAATAATAGGTAACATGAACTGAATGAGACACAAAGTGAACAAAATTGAAGATAAAAAGTAACATAATAGGTAAAATATGTAAACTAAATAAATAAATAAACAAAAGATTTATATGAATAGAACAGAGCACTTCTATTGGTTTTTATTATTTTATTCCTGTGACAGTGACAATGCAGATCTGATCTATTGTATTGTAATGTATTCTAATTAACTGTGAAAGCATTCATCCCCTTATATTGTATTTATTTATTGATATAAACATATCTATTTATTAATTATGTATGTGTATATATATATATATATATATATATATATATATATACATACATACATACATACATACACAGGTAACAACAATTAAAGGTGTAGTTTAAAGAATTAAAATATTATGGTATATATTTCTTAACCCAAGGACCATTTCTAACTGTTTTTATTTTTTAAAGTCAAATGAAGTATTCCTTTTCCAGCCTTTTTTTTCATAAATATGTACTTGGGAGGTAATTAGCAGCCCTGTGTGATGACATGTTGGAATGTGTTTTCTGTCTATTCTTTTTTTTTAAGGATTATGGTGACATGTTCTCCTGTTTTACTGATTCCAAGTCTCTTAGCAACAAACCCTTAACTTGTACTCCTGAAAATGAACTGACTTCTCATTATTAACACTAATTCCAGAATTTATTAAAAACTGTGTAGATGTTATTTGTGTCAATATGTAAATATTACTTAATACACATTAATGCAGACACTTTTCTTTCCACACACACACACACACACACACACACACACACACACACACACACACACACACATACTATATTCTGTTTATATAAGTGTTGGTTGTGGTTGTATATTTTTTTACCAACTATCCTAACCCTAAAAACATGAGCTAACCAGCACTTTTGTTATTCATTTTCTGACAGGAGGGGGCTTTTAATTTTTAGTTGTTTTAGGGAAGGCTCACCATCCCGCATGTATTAGAACATGTATTTTAGAACATTAGACCAACAGGAGTGCTTATCCAGAGCCCTATCAGCATACATATTATTCCCTTCAACATCAGCAACGCTTCCAGTCATTAGCGACACCAAGGCCCTGAGTCACCAGCCTATAACACTGCCTATTGGCACATTCCCTCCTTCCTTGCGGACGGGTCAGCCTGGTGATGTGCTTTGAGTTTTTACCCCGCCCCTCGAACAGGAGGCAAAGGGAATGGTTTATTGTACACAAAAACTACTGAACCAGTTTGATAACATTTTCAGGAATGGTGCGAGGTGGTCCAAAATAGATCTCATTAGATATTGGTGAACGCAGGTCAAAGGTCATGGTCTTTTGTTGTAGTTGTAGATCACACACTTTGTTTTTTTCAGATGGTAAATTTGTTCACCTTCACCTTCAGTTCCTTTCAGATTTGAGCTTTTCTTGCATGAACTGCATTGTTTAACACCTCCCCAAACTGAATCAATGATACTGAGGTCAACAAACTAAGGGGCCGTTTATATGATGACATGAGTTTTTATGGGTTGAATATGCAAAAATCTGAGAAATCTTGAAAATTATCCGCTGTTGCACTTCCATCTAATGGTTGAAAATGCAAAAATATTACTGTTATACATGCGTGTTGACATGGCAGCGTTCTATCACAGCACCATCGAGCAGCGTGGCATGCACATCCAATCCAATTCCACACACATTTGCGTCCCCGTATGCACAAATATTTCTTAATGACAACGCTCATGTAAATATGGATAAAAAGGTTAAGATGAGATGCCAATTTTGCGTCTTCTCTTTGAACTGCTGATTACAAGGTTACCCCAATAGCATCAAAAAGGATGGGTTAAATGCAGCGGACAAATTTCATTGTACAGTGTATAATACAGTGGTATCTATATTTACCATATTAATTCATTCCAGAAGTGTTTTTTTTCTTAAATACAGTCGCATTTTACATGTAAAAGGCCTGATTAGTTCCAAAGCCCCAAATACTATCCCTCAAACCATTTACAAAATATTTTAAAAATTACCAATTTTGTATGAAATGTGTTAAAAGTAAAAGAAAATGTAGATTTAGATTTTAGAGACAATTTATTGGTCTCAATGGAAACTGACTGAACATTATACATTAAACCATTAAAATGAAGCAGACATGCAAATCATTTATATACCATTGTGGTTGTTTTAATTATCACTTTCACCTTCAACAATGGGGGCAGTACGGTGGTGCAGTGGTTAGCACTGATGCCTCACAGCAACAAGGACCCTGGTTCACTTCCCACACCAGACCTTTCTGTGTGGAGTTTGCATGTTCTCCCTTTGTCTGTGTGGGTTTTCTCCAGTTTCCTCCCACCATCCAAACACATACACTGATAGGTTAATTAGTTAATCTAAATTATCCATAGGTGTGAATGTGAGAGTGATTGTTTGTCTATATATGTTCAGCCCTGAGATGAACTGGAGACTCATACAGGGTGTACCCCGCCTTCACCCATTGTAGCTGGATTTGACCCCCAGTGACCCCTGTGACCCTTGTGAGGATAAAGCGGGTTCAGATGATGAGATGAGACCTTCAACAATGTTTGAAGCACCCACACAATGCTTTAAAGTCCAGGGATGCTTGTTTTTTCCTCAGAACCCCCACCCTTCATTATAAGCTCATTGAATATGTCAGATGCTTTTTCTAAAACAATCGCCTGAGTCACTGTATCTCCTACAATTTATTTCTCCTTTATCCAAATGAGTAACAGTCTCTCCATCTGGTCGTTTAGTGATGACGTCTTTTTCCATATCACAGAGATGCCTTTGGAAGGGGTCGCCGCTTTTAGCGATATCACTCAACTGTGTGACACTTTCATATTTTTTCCATTATCTCAAGTTTCACTTTTCACTATTAATAACGCAGCCCGCATCTTCTTTTCATTCGCACCGGAATCACTTACTTGGGCTCATGATGAATATGTACCATAATAAAGTTTCAATGAGCACACTGGCAAAAACTCACCAAACAACAGTAACTCTGTGATGAATGTGGGTCAAAGGCACATGAAAAGCATTATGGGTAGCTCCCTTATAGCCAATGGGATTCTACATACAGTACGTACATGATGTATTACGTACAGTTCCTATAGTAAAGCACCTTGAATTGCCCTGTAAGTGAAATGTGCTATACAAATAAATTAGCCTTGCCTAATGTACAAATTTATCTCTCAGGGGTTTTCGGTTTCATTTCGAAAATGCAATTTTCTTTCGTATTTTGAGACGAAAAATTGAGGTAAAGGTTTTTCGTTAACTGGGACTTTTGTAAGTAGAGGTACCACTGTATTTTCTAACCTAAAAGTTAAGGCAGATGTTCTGAAATTGAAACTTGCTTGTCATTTCTATACATCATTCCCATTCTTCTCCCACATAAAACAGCTGTAATACAGTATCCCTTTAGGATGTTTTAGGAGAAAATTAAAGTCCTTTTGTGAACATCACAGCTGTTGAGTAAAAGAAACACCTTATGAAGCAGATGTTGGAGGCATTTAATGAGCACTGGTGGTTCTTAGTCCTGTAGCTTAAGTGAGCAGTTCAGTCTCATGCCTCCGAAATACATGGCGTCTGCTCTGACCCATCACTTCTGACACACCTTTCTGTCCTCCAACACATTAAATTAACTAAAGGCAAGAAAGTACAGAAATGTACAACAGAGGCTGCCAAGTCTCCTCTGAAATACTGCTACCAGTGCAGTTATGGCAGCTTTATGGAAATCACATTGAGAATGGATATGCAGAACTCGGCTTCTTTTACACACTTTACCCCACGGGTGTCAAACATAAGGCCTGGAGGCCAAATACGGTCCGCCAAAGGGTACAATCTGGCCCATAGGATGAATCACACTTAAGATTTTAACAATGAATGGTGTAAAAATCATTTTACTTTAGGTTCCACATACAGAACAATTAGATCTTATTTGGATCAGACCAGTAAAAAATTATCATAATTACATACAAATAATGAAAATTACAGATTTTAATGTATTTTTTTTTTAGAACGTATCTGCTTCAGACAAAAATCTTACATACTGTAATAATATAATAATAGTGCTGGTTAGTTTATGTTTTTAATATATATGATGGTGTGTTATTCCACATATATGGTGGTTTATGTACATGTATACAATGGATTAGTAAATATTCCACTAGAAAAAACCTGTAAAGTGAATGGATCATAATGTGCAGACAGTGTTTTGAAATAGATCTGAGACCAATATTCCTTTGGACTAAAACCTATTCTACTGTTAATTCTAAGAATTTCACATTTCGACCCCAGACTTATCCTGGAAACTTGAGCCAACCAGCATTTAAGACTTGAGTTTTCTTTATCAGTAATGCGGTAACACTTCACATTAGTTTTATTCTAGAAGCATTTTACTTGTAGACCAGTGTTATTGATTACATTAAATAACATTGGTTGTGAGGCAGCTGTATTCCTGTATCGAGGCATGTTCCACCCACGCTGTTGTCTGATTCCTTAAAGCTTGTGAATACTAGCCACTGAAATAAAAATAAAAATAAATGTATATACACTAAATTGATAAAGGTGTTTGAAAATGTTGAATTCAAGTATTTGTTTTCCAACAGGGGTTGATGATATATTCCACAATATACTTTTATATTCTGATAAATACCACTGACTAGTTTGTTTAAACTGTTATATTTTACTCCAAAATGCCTCACATATGTATTTTTTCTCTTAAAATTGATCTCAAATCAGCATGATCAGGACATTTTATGGCCTGTAGCCATAATACATCCCACCATTTTTGTCAGTATAGTTTAAACACATTCCCTAACATTTAATTGTACATTTTTCTGTTATGGTAGAAAATTATTCCTTACATATTTAGAAGTAGGACATTTAAAATCATAGGTGTGGATAAAAAACAAAACATCCATACTGTCATTTTACAATCAAATAAGCAATGGGATTTAAGTATCTCCTTCAGTGAAAGATGTTTAAAAGAGAAAATACATTCAGTTTTATTTGAAGTGTGATGAGATAATTGGACGAGAAATGAGGAAAAAATGCACTTGGTAAGATTAACATTTTTTCCAGTGTGTTGTGAATCTACCAAGAAAATGAAGGAATGAACCGGATCAGAGGATGTAGAACCCAGTCGATGCACTAGTGTGAATATAACAATTAGCTGCTACTTCCATAAAGCTAACGCCTACGCTGCGTGTTACATCAAGGCACATCAGACGTACTGTAGCCTCAGCTGCTGTAGCATGAATATGTATGTCATGACGACTATGGAAGGAATGATAGATTGTGAAATAATGATGTACTTCATGGCAGATTAGAGTACTGATGTTGTGAAACCCGGAGAAGACAACAAGGAGCACGGTACGATGTGAGCGACGAAAGTTTCAGCGAGAGCCCGTGGTTTTTTTTAAATGCACCCAATAATGTTATGTTTACCACATAAAGTGCCAAGCCACAGTTCTCCAGGGGCAAAATGCATCATTGCCTTTCAGTGAGTCAGCAGTCTTCTGATTCCCTGCTGGAAAAATCTCCTCATTAAGCCGTTCGCCAAGATCATGTATAAATGCACAACAGACGGCTTTTGGTTTTTTTGTTTTTTTTTCTTCTCCCGGTAAATGGCTATGCTTAACTACTAGATAAGAGGTAATTATAACATTATCATCTGACAATCACCCTAAACCAAAACAGTCACTATGCACTGTGACAGAAAACACAGAGGAAAACATGATGCACAGGGGCATAGCTCCCTGGGGGGGCTGGGAGGGCAAGACAACCTCAGCCCAGGGCACAGGAGGGGGTGCACCCAGGTCTGGGAACGAGAGAGGGAGAGGCATATACTCCAGACTGGAACATCAGACCCATCCATTTTTGTATGAACACACATGTGACATACAGTGTGTGGTTTATATACAGTATATGATGAGTCATGGTTGGTAAAAACTTTAGTACTGTAGTTAGGTGTAAAATATGAATACAATGACATGCTGCATGATGGTGTTATTTTTATTCTCACATTTAATAATTAATTAGATTAATTAAATGGAAAGAACATGAGCATTATTATTTATCAGTGTGTGACTGTATTTTCCTGCCAGACACCTGCTTCTACCTACCTGCCTACCTCTGCCTTCCTCTGTCTGTCTGTCTGTCTGTTTAGCTAAACGTCATTATGTGAAAATTTACAAGTTGATCGCCCATATTGTCTCCAAGTGTATTTTGGGTAAATTCATCATCAACCGTCCAGCCACGTCATCATCAATTGTCAAGTTAAGTAGGGCATTTTTCCATAAAAAAAATGAAAAAAAATAAATAAAATAAAATAGGAGTTCACGTAAACATAAAAGTGGTGCAAATAAAAGGAAACAAGGAAGCAAGGAAATATCAAATTACAAAAACTTTTAGTAATTGGCAGTAACTTCTACATTCAGTGAACTTGGCACCAGCTGCCTTTTATTTGTGACTTTTCCCATCGCAACACCTTTCATTCTGTGATCATTCTCCAAACTGAAACTCATTAAAACCACCTGAGGAGCACAGAATGACAGGACACACTGAGTGGAGGAGTTCATGGAGCACAAAACTGGTCATATATCCTTCAAATAGTGTTGAGTAACTCTAGTATTTCATATTGAACTTGTGTTTGTACGTGAACATGTGGGCCGCCGTGCCAGTGTTACTAAACTTTAAAGCTATTAGCTGCTTATCCACAGAGTAGTGGGGGAGGGGCCAATGTGACGCTAACATCCACCACAGTGATATGTTCTTTAAGCGCTAACTTCAAGACATTGCTAATTCTAAACTAAAATAGAGAAGGAGGAGGCCACAGCATGGCATGATCAAATACAGCGTCTAATGTCAAGAATGGAGGAGTTTACACAGAGTTAAGAGGCGAAGAATCCAGCGGCAGGTGATACTACGACGTATGTTAATATCATAGCATTAACCTAAAAATAAAACTGTGTCATCAGCCCGTTTATTTATTACCTTCTCTGTATTTTTTGTTCTCCAACACACAGCTGATGCTACACAGACTGTTTTAAAGATAGCAGTACTGCAAGATGAGGAAATGTGGAAATGGGCGTGGTCTGAGCTCTACCAATCACCAAACACCTACGTCCTATACTTCCTGGAGAACTAAAAAAGACGGGTGAGGTTAGATCAAGAGTGTTTCCAGGAGGTGTCATGGCGGTATGTTGTTTGCATCATTAGTTTCAATATGTGCCGTGTTTATATGGTGGCGCTTTCGTCCTATGCTAGGAACTTCTATTTCTGAACAAATTAAGATGTTATTACCCTATAGGCATGCTCAAAGAAGATTTTAACAAAAATCGTACTTAAAAACCCTCAGATATTTTGAAATCTGGGATTTTTCTAAATCCTGAGCTCATAAAATATTAATATGGTTCATTTTATTTCCATATTTTCAAGATCATATTTCAGAATAAGAGCTAGTCATTGTAACATTCATTATGATAATAAAAATTATTAGTTGAAATTTGAAAAGAATATATACACACACACACACACACACACACAAATGTAAAAATACATTATTACAATAAACTTCTTTTTACTGGTATAAGAATACAATATTTTACAGAGTTACAATTTGCCCTAAGGTCATTTTCATTTATTAAGAGCTCGGCGTTTGGCTATTTACCATTTGAATAGATACATGCCGCCATGACACCTCCTGGAAACACTCTTGATCTAACCTCACCCTGAAAAACACCCTGCGCCTGCCAGGAGGAACTAAAAAGCTTCTAGGAAGTATATATGTAGTTCCAATGCTGTGGAGAAGGGTGAAAAAAAGGTTCCAGGAACTAAAGATCTTATAGGAACTACAAATGGTTCCTACAGTGGGAAAGCATGTATTGATCCAGCAGTCTGCTGTGCTCTCATTGGTTGGTGAGAATGTCTCTGTCCATGGTGCTGAACTGCTTTGAATTTGTGTTGCTAAAGGACATTAGGGACATGGACCCTAATATTAAAATATTAGGGCCCATGTCGCCTAATGTTTTTGTTCTCTTAGTTTATTAGACTTCATGTCAGTTTGATTGACTTCAAAATGACACTGTCACTCTCTGCGGTGCTCAAGTTGGGGCCCATTATGCAGGCATGTGTATGTTGTAATTGTAACATACACACTGGGTTTAAAGGGCCTGGTCCCCCCCCCCCAGCACAGATTTGTTCTGGTCGTGACGTGGAGGAGTTCATGAAGCACAAAACTGGTCAATACCATGAGGACGTGTTGGTGGAGGATGGAGTACTCATTTTACAGTACATCATAATGAGCCTTGTGCTGCACCCCGAAAAACATATGCAACAATGAGGTTAGTGGGTCTGACAGAGCTGGGACACAGTAGGGGGGGGGGGGGGGTGGAGTCAATAACATAATAACAGCTGATAATTACATTAACTTATTACACTCTATTCATTCCGTTACAACTCCTTTCTAGTGGAATATTTAGAAATACATTGTATACATGTACATAAACCACCATATAATCTGTTGAGTTATGTATTTTTTTTTTTTCGTGGCACAGTGTCTGACCACTAAAGTGCAATTTCATTGTAACTTGTGTGCAATGACAATAAAGTCCCTTCCCTTCTATTCTATTCTATTCAATTAAATTTGTGCAGTAACAAACCATCATATATATTAAAAACATGAACTAACCAGCACGTTTATCATTTCTTTTCTGATTCGTCCTTTTGACGTATTTATTATTTTCATGGGGCTATATATATATATATATATATATATTCTTTTTTTTTTTTCAGTAAAAATACTACAAATAGCCAATTTAACATTCCCATCTGTAAATGTGCATTTTTAATTGATAATTTCCAGTTATTTTTGTTCAAATCTGCCATGTCTTCCTTCCAGAAGTACTAACAAGTCAACTCAACAGGGGAAACCGTCCATTAGAGCGGCTGCAAGTTTTAATAAATCTTTCCACATTTCGTTGTAGTATATCAATAGTGTATAGTGTGAGGAACAGATTGGCTATATTCCTGTATTGACATTTTGTTCCAGCCCTAATACTGACACACACAGTATGGTGGAGAACACAAACATAAGTTTAGCAACAGCCACAACAGACGGAGCCTGCATCAGGCTGCCATACTCCCTATGTGGGTTCTACTTGTTGTTTTGCAAAAAAATAAAAATAAATAAATAAAAAAAGCAGCTTGGTTGAGCTGAAGTTCTCTACCTAAAATTCAGGGGAAAAATAGATCTTTTTTACGAGAAAGCGTTGTACTGTTCCGAAGGGATTGTACAATGATAGCGTATGTACACTAGAAATGTTTCTCATTTCTACTCAAAATATCACATCACACTTAAAATAAGACAGAATCAACTAAAGAGGAACTTTTTTAGTGGGATATAATAACTAATTTATAGATGATAGATTTGGAAAATGGTATTTCACACATTAACAAGGATTAATCCATCATCGTAATGAATCTGATTAAAAATGTAAAACAATTAAATGGAACAGTTGTTTTGTTGAAACTGTCGAAGGGGTTGAATAAACATGTTCATTGTATAGATATTCTTATTTTTGCCTATGTTTTGGATGTTTTAATCACAATTCTTGTTTTATTGTGTATTTTAGAAGAGTTTTTGAATATGTTTTGGATTTTTCATCAGTGTGTGTGTGTGGCTCCTTGCTCAGAATTTCTTGGGACAGCCCTGATAAACTGCACATTGTGCCATTTTAGATAGATATTAAGATTTATTTTAATTAGGGTACTCCTTTCATCTTTTTTTAGACTTGAATTCTGCTTTATATATATATATATATATATATATATATATATATATATATATATATATATATACATACACGTGTGTGTGTGTATGTAAGTATATCTATACGTGTATATGTGTATGTATGTATATCTACAGGGTGTCCCATAAATCTCCATAGGAGACATAGTATATTCCATACATATATGGTTCTAACATGTATTTATTTATATTTCAGATAACCCAAAGAAAGCATTTAAATGAAGAACAATTAATTGAGATCATCCTGCCAAAATGGCACTCATATAGATTAGATAAGTAAACATAGTTTATGTCAAGAAGCGTTTATTTTTCCTATGCATAGACTTATGGGACATCCTGTATATATATATATATATATATATATATATATATATATATATATAATATGTTCCTCTCGCCCCACCTGGGCGGTGTCTCCTTCAGACTCGGGTCCTCTACCAGAGGCCTGGGAGCCTGAGGGTTCTGCGCAGGATCTTAGCTGTTCCTAGCAATGCGCTCTTTTGTACAGAGATCTCTGATGTTGTTCCTGGTATCTGCTGGAGCCATTCTCCCAGGTTGGGGGTCACTGCCCCTAGTGCCACGATCACTACTGGTACCACTGTTGCCTTCACACTCCACATTTTCTCTAACTCCTCTTTCAGCCCTTGGTATTTCTCAAGCTTCTCATGTTCTTTCTTTCTGATGTTGCTATCACTGGGGACTGCTACATCTATCACCACCACTGTCTTCTCATGTTTATCCACCACCACTATGTCAGGCTGATTGGCCATCACCATCTTGTCAGTCTGGATCTGGAAGTCCCACAGGATCTTGGCCTGTTTGTTCTCTGTCACCTTTGGGGGGTTCTCGCATCTTGACCCTGGGACCTCCAGTCCATACTCTTTACAGATGTTCCTGTACAGTATGCCCGCTACCTGGTTATGCCTCTCCATGTATGCCTTGCCTGCCAGCATCTTACACCCTGCTGTGATGTGCTGGACTGTTTCAGGGGCTGGGATAATATCCTGGCCACTGGAAGAGATACAAGCCACTGATATCAAGACAAGGAAACTCCTTACCATGCATGGAGGGTTCCACCCCAAGTCCAGTGTCCTGAGGCTGTACACTAAGCGAAAGGAATGGGGCCGAGGACTAGTAAGTGTCAGAACTACTGTCCAGGAGGAAACGGCGAACCTCCAGGAATACATCAAGAAAATGGCCCCCAATGACCAACTGCTAAGTGAGTGCCTCAGGCAACAAAAGCCCAGTAAGGTCGAGGAACCAGAGGGGCTATCATGGAAGGACAAACCCTTGCATGGCGTGTACCATCGACAAATTGAGGAAGTGGCTGATATTGAAAAGACATACCAGTGGCTGGAAAAGGCTGGACTAAACGACAGCACAGAGGCACTACTCATGGCTCCACAAGAACAAGTCCTGAACACCAGAGCAATAGAGGCTGGGGTCTACCACATCAGACAGGACCCCAGGTGTAGGCTGTGTAGAGAAGCCCCTGAAACAGTCCAGCACATCACAGCAGGGTGTAAGATGCTGGCAGGCAAGGCATACATGGAGAGGCATAACCAGGAGCGGGCATACTGTACAGGAACATCTGTAAAGAGTATGGACTGGAGGTCTCAGGGTCAAGATGGGAGAACCCCCCAAAGGATATATATATATATATATATATATATATATATATATATATATATATATATATTAGAGCATTTAATTAACTGGTTGTAATCAGGATGTGAAGGGGATTTTAGGGGGAAAAAAGCTTTATGAAACCATCTTGTACTCCACCTTTAACAGTTCAAACCTAAACAGTTCAGACCTCATAATAACTGCATCCTTCCTAACACGCAGTTGTGAACGCTGAATCAGAGACAGTCCTGGTTACACTCCTCCTCCGCCGAGTTATTTTCAGGGGCTTTTTAATGTCAAACTCATGAAACAGTGTCTTTTGGGTTGCACTGTTCTCATAAATGACAGGACAATGAGCAGCATCTAGAGATTGTGCTTCAGCCTAAAAGTCCAGGACGGAGGATCAGATGGTCCCGGGGGTCCGGTGGGAGATGCAGCCGACACAGTTATTAGGGTATGTGTGCTAGCAGGCTGTTTTTAGGCAACACAGATAAAACCAGCAGCTTCAAAGACAGGGAGGAGGTGACAACAGCAGTGTTCATGTCAAATACCAAGTGGATTTTTGAAGCAAACTTTGCAAAAGTGGCAAAAACAAAAATGCAAATGATGAGGATTTCTATAAACAGGTTGAAAATAGATAAAACTGCTCCACTTTTTTTTTTTAGAACGTATCTGCTTCTTGGTATATTTCATCTGATTTAGGGTAAATTCTAGGTTTACAGCAGCAAGATTATAGCACAGCACATAAGATGTATCACTTCTATGAAGAAATAAATAATTGTGTTTGAGTCTGTCTGTCTGTTTTAAGCTGTTTTTTGAAAAAACAAAACAAAAACAAAACTGGAGCAATTTCCATGAAATGTCCATGAAAGTTGCAAAGTAGTCCAGATTAGATCCCATTAAACTTTGGTGAATGTAGGTCAAAGGTCAAGGTCACAGTCACCAAAAAGTTGTTTTCACAATGATCAAAGAATTTCCTTTTCATTCCTGTGTACTATATACCTTATACTCTCACTCGGAATTTGGGGCTTTTTGGGCCTGAGTCCTGTGGGGTTCTGGTCCACATAGACCAGCGCTGGTCTGTGTGACCTGAATAAATTATCAAACTGAGAGCAACTGAATCCTGAACCTGTTTTTGGAGCGATCCGTTAACCAACGCAGAGATTTTACAGTAACGCAGCATATACATCTAAAAAATAAATAAATAAAAACATCTAACACAATATATACATTACTCAAAATGATTGCACTATTTATTGGGAGCAGTTTCTGTATACAATAGATATCTAAATCCTTATTATAATTACACTGGTTTACAATTTTTTAGCAAGTATCAGACATTAAATGTACTGAAAATTACATACTTTAATAAGATAAATCAGAAAACTAATGACTTTAGTGTTTTTAATATATATGATGGTGTGTTATTCCACATATATGGTGGTTTGTGTACATGTAAACAATGGATTAGTAAATATTCCACTAGAAAGAACCTGTAAAGTGAATGGATCATAATGTGCAGACAGTGTTTTGAAGTAGATCTGAGACTAATATTCCTTTGGACTAAAACCTATTCTACTGTTAATAATAAGAATTTCACATTTTAACCCCAGACTTATCTTGAAAACATATCACACCAGTGCTCACGTCTGTGCACTGGTTCCCTGTGAGCCTCAGGATTGATTTTAAAGTGTTTTTATTAGTTTTTAAGCGTCTTAATGGTTGTGGTCCTGTTTATTTATTAGATCTACTTTTAACACATGATCCCTCTCAGACCCTCGGGTAATAAGCCTTTAATTGTCCCTAGAGTTCACACCAAAACACATGGTGAAGCCTCATTTAGTTTTTATTTCCCCAAACTATGGAACAGTCGACCTGAGGGTCTGAGGTCCGCTGCCAGTGTTCATATTTTTAAGGGTAAACTGAAAAGCTACCTTTTTAACTTAGCTTTTAGTTGAATTTGACTCTTAACATTTTGTCATTCTGCCATTTTATGTATTTACCTTTATTGTATTACTATTATTTATTCATGTATTCATTCTATTTTTAACTGTTCCTACAATTATGGGATAATGAGGGGTCTGATGTAAAGAACTTTATGCAACATTCACCATGTATGAAAAGTGCTATATAAATAAAGTTTGATTGAATGATTGATTTAAGATTTGAGTTTTCTTTATCAGTTACACATATGTGGGAACATTTAGATGTAGAGCAGTAGTGGTTTAATAGATAAAATACCATGTTTTATTTAACATGCTTATAATTGTTCTTCAGTGTTCCTCAGAAACACAGAAAAATCTAATAAAATGCAGCAGCAAAACAATAATTTGTACCAAAAATGTCGTATTGTAGAGAATTTCCTGCAGTGTTTCATTCATCTGCTGCAGACTTATTCTATTCTCCTCACATCGAGTCGGCCCTGAAGCCGTCCTGTCACACATGGTTAAAATGTAAAGCTAATTCATTTTCTGTCTTAATTTATTACTTCATCTAATTTCGCAAACAATAGACGTGAGATACAGTAAACAACACGACAAACGCTCTGGGCTTCTGAGCCGTCAAATATCACTTCATTAGTTTTATTTTCTAATGGGTAAAAAACAAATTGACTGGGAAATATTTATAGAATTTTTTTTCTTTTTAATGAATCAATCCTGAAACTCTTTTTTTGTATTTGTTTGAGGTGATTTTTGAAAGTTGTTGGGGATTTTTTTTCCCCCCCAGAAGACAAAACAGAAACAACTTTTTAAAACAGATTTATACTGGTGGTGTTTTACATGTATATTCTTATTTTAGTGGTTTATGTTTGGTTTTACAAACTGACATTTACTGTGTTTTATGTATAGTTTTAATGTGGATGTTTTTGCTGATGCTTTTTACACTGGTTAAATAAATGTCATGAATGAATGAATAAATAGATAAATGTAATGAATGAAGTCAGCTGCAAGTGTTCATATTTTTAAGAGTAAAGTGAAAACCTTTTTAGCTTAGGTTTTAATTAAATGTTTAATTTTTACATTATTTCATTGTGCTGTTTTACATATTCATTTTGCATATTTTATTTATTATTATTATTATTACTTCATTATAAATTATATAAATGTAGTTATAAATAAAAAATTTATGTATATATATATATATATATATATATATATATATATATATATATGCTGATGTAAAGCATGAAAAAACACATGTAATAAATAAATAATAAATAGACAAACAGACAAACAAAAAAGTGGTTCTAGCCACTCCAAACCCCACCTCCTTACACACATTTTACCTGAGTTGCCCTATCTCTTATCATTGCAAAAGCACATTTGTGACCCACCACCACGAAACCAGGCATAAGTGTCTGGAAATCAAAACATAGTTATCTGTGTAGCTTGGTAGAGTGGAAACTAAGGTTTAAGATGGTGAAAAAATTATGTTTCTATCACAAGTAGAACCAAAGTTATGGTAATTTTAATATCCACATTTGGACATATTTTGCAATTTGCATATTTTTAGATATTGTCCGTTAAAGTTTTGGACTGTTTTGGGGTAGGAAGTCCTTAGCAACGCATAATAATTCGTATCCGATTGACACAAATTTTTCACAGATGTTAAAGGACACTCTGATGAACATGTCACAGAAGTTTTATATATTATAATAATAGGACAGAAGTGCGACGTATTATAATCATTTGGCTTACACCATTGGACAGAGCATTCAATATAAGCTTTTACTTCGTACCGAACACTTGGGTGTTTACCCACGGAACGGAGATCGTTTTGTTCGGCGAAAAGAGGTGGAAGTCGGTTTTGTCTTTGCTCAGCAATCCCTGAACTTTTGTCGCCGCTTAAATAATTGACTCAATAAACACCTTTATTGATTAGATTTCAATGTAATGACCACAGGAACTGAACATAGACGTGTTAAGGTACCGTTTTTTGATAAGGTGTAAACACAAATAACAAATCGCCTTCCAGCCTAAATTTGGCTGTAGCTCTGAACGGCTCAGCGTGACTTATGCCTGATTTCGTGGTGGCGGGTCACATTTGTGGTGACTGTGACCTTGACCTTTGACCTACATTCACCAAAATTTTATGGGATCTATTCTAGACCACCTCGCACCTTTCCTGAAAATGTCATGGGAATTAGTCCAGTTGTTTTTGTGTAAAATTGCTACAAATAGACAAAAAAGGAAGAATCATATATACGTACAAATATCAATAAATAAAAAGAAAAGTAAATAAATATTCAAGCTACATACATTTTCATGTAAAAAAAAAAAATATGCAGGTGACTTTAAGTTTCTGACAAAATTTTGTAACAATAGTTAGATGTGGGCATATTTTATTATTTTCTGGGTGACACAGTTGTGGTCGTAGCCTCATTCTGTTCCGTCAGTAGATTAGGGTTTGCTGGTCTGGTTCAACGTACAAACTTAAACTAGTTTGATTTATTCAAAGCGGCTGAACATTTATCATGATGACAGGTCGCTTTAAAAATATACAATAAGTCCTACAGTTGTAGCCACGGACAAGTTTTATTGTAGCAAACTTTGCTGCTTAAGTGTTTAGATTTTTTTTGTCAATATGTTTCTGACATTTATTAAAAATCACCTAAAACCTGTTGTAAATTTTTTTGTATGTAAATGTAAATCACATTTATGCACAAAGTCATTATAAATCCCTCTAAAATTCATTTTAATGCTAATCAGTGCCTTTATTTGTTAATTAGACACCTATAAATAATTCAATAATGCAATATATTATTAGATTATTTTTAACCAACAGGTGCAGTGTTTACAATTGTTTCTTTGTTTACCTGTAAAGCAGATATACAAACACTGCACCTGTTGGTTCAAAATAATCTAATTTTACATTTACACTAGTATGAACTTTTACAAGACATTTACAAATACGTAACAAATGGTTAATACTTAATGAATAACCCATTTATAAATGGGTAATACATGGTTAACACATAGTCAATTGTGTGTAGGTATTATAAAATGTTACCATTTTATTGATTCAAATAAAAAAAATAACATATTAGCTTATAGTTGGAGCAGTAAATAGTGCATTTACAGAGTGTTTCCTTCCATTTGAACAGTTGGGTTCTTAGTGGAGCAGTAAACACAGTGTAGACATATAACATATACCACTACAAACATAGCGGCCAGTGCACCAGTGCTTCCATTGTCAGATGTTTCTACATTTATTACTGTGTTACATCTTCTCACTTCACTTCACTAAGCTCCTCTCTCCTGTCTAAAGGTAATAGAGCAGAAGAAATGTACTGCACTCTTTGCTTAGTATGCTAGGCATATAGTAGCAGCCTAGAAAAGTAAGACAGCAGAACAATATGCTCTTCTTCTTTTTCTTAATAATTATTTTTTGCATATTTACATTGTGGTTGCATATGGTGTGTTGTAGAGGGTTTACTGAAAACTATTATATAGTAGGGGTGTTAGAAAATAACAGTTTTGCAATTTATCTTAACCCTTTGATGCATGAATAATGAGAACCTTAGTCAATATTTTTTTTCCATAGTGTTTTTTTTTCCTCTTTAGGCTGAAAAAAAAAGAAGTGATTGAAATATTTTTAATGAACCTATTTTTTTATGGAGTTACAAAAATGTCCACTAAGCTGGAAAACATGAGTTAAATCTTTGGAGCAAAGAAATGTGTATTTAAAACATAATATCAGAACACATTTTCTAGAGAATAAAAAAGTTGCAAGTGCATTTTCTAATAATTTTCTCGTATTACATGTATGTACGATTGGACGATTATTAGAAAATGCACCGTTATTACAAAATGTGACTTAACAGTCCCCGGTAGCAAAGCGTGGCTAAGCAAGGGATAATATATTCCCCACGAGTTACTATCGAAAAATATTCCCCGAACAACACCCCTCAGCCTTCAACCCCGAATTACATCTTATTAGTGCAGACTGGATAAAATAGCCGATACAACGTAGTGAATATTTACTTTAAAAGTGGCCGAACTACCTGCGGAGTGATATGGTAACGTGAATCTGAAGTGACCAAACCCGTTGCCATGGGCAGAGGGCGATTATCGAAAAAAAATACGCCCGCTGACGTCATTCAAAGTGAACGGGAGCTGTCACACTTTTCTCGAGGGCCGTAGAATAAGCTAACAAAACCCATGAATATACAAGAGAACAGCCGTAGAATAACTGTCCACTGTAGTGACCAGTATGTGGTTATTGTTCTTTTCCATCTGTCTTCTTCTTTAAACATTGTTTTATTATGTCTCAGACATCGCCTGTCACTCAAAAGCCGAGCGGCTAGTGTCATTACGTTGTTAAACACAAAGGATTTATTGCGCGCGACGAGTTCGAGCAACATAAATGTTGATGGTCCTCTGGCCGATCAAGCCGTGAACATAAGCCACGAGCGACTTAAGAAACAGAACAGGAGGTCTGGCTGTGTCGTGTTTTGTTCAGATATGGAAGCTGAGGGGTTCTGAGCGCTGATAAATACTCCACTGATGACAAGAGGAGGAACTCCAGGGACCGGAATCACACAATGACAAAGCAAGTCAACAACAAAGATAGTCCAGCCACTGCAGCCCCCCCCCCCCCACCCACCCCTCTCTCTCTCCTCAGCCCTGTTAGATATCAAAGTCCCCAGACTTTTGACTCGTTGACCCAGGGTGTGTGGTTGTTTGCAAGCTGATGCATCCTCTTATTCAAACAAAAGGATAGAAAACAAAGAAGTCCACCAATACCGACGAAAAGCTTTTCTGGCCTGATAAACACGCCCCCCCCCGTACGATTATATATGCACATGCATGTAACATTTTGTCCAAGCGTCTCCAATCAGCAGCCCCTCTTCCTGCTTATCTCCTTACAGACAGGTCAGCCACACTTGTGTCATATTAACATTTCAATTCCCACATCCCTGCATCCACACAAAGGACAGCGCTGATGAAAGCACAAAAGCTCCGGCTCTTAAATGTAATTCATTACCAATGCATGCATCGTGCCTGATTAAGTGAAGGCTGGACACATTGAAGTCTAGAAATAGAAAAATTCACTTTCCTCTGGAGAGTAAAAAAAAAAAAAAAAATGCCACTGAGCGTTTACAATGCAGCTATAACCCCATTTTTGGACATCCTGCGGAACGTCGCTAGCTTGTCTAGTATATGCGTAATGCGCTATGTTAATGTTCCCCGCATTAATCCTGTCATTCAAAGAGCCTCCGCAACATTTAAATCCATCCAATTATCCTAATTAATTAGTCCAATTACAACAGGGCCAGTTTATTTCCCTGCAAACAATTAGGTTGTAATGACGATCTGGAAACAGGTAATGACGGATAATAACTGGAGCGAGAAATCCAGCAGGGGTCAAACAAAGTCAAAGATATGTGACAGACGCAGAGGGAAAGAAGCCCATGAGGAACAGAACAGAACAGAACAGAATAGAATAGAATAGAATAGAATAGAATAGAATAGAATAGAACAGAATAAAATAGAATAGAATACAATAGAATAGAATAGAATAGAATAGAATAGAATAGAACCGAATAAAATAGAATAGAATAGAACAGAATAGAAGAGAACACAATAGAATAGAACACAATAGAATAGAACAGAATAGAACAGAACAGAACAGAATAGAATAGAATAGAATAGAATAGAATAGAACAGACTAGAACAGAACAGACTAGACTAGACTAGACTAGACTAGAATAGAATAGAATAGAATAGAATAGAACAGAACAGAATAGAAGAGAACACAATAGAATAGAACACAATAGAATAGAACAGAATAGAACAGAACAGAACAGAATAGAATAGAATAGAATAGAATAGAACAGACTAGAACAGAACAGACTAGACTAGACTAGACTAGACTAGAATAGAATAGAATAGAATAGAATAGAATAGAATAGAATAGAATAGAATAGAATAGAACAGAATAGAATAGAATAGAATAGGCCAGGGGTTTTCAAATTGTGGGAAAGTGAGCCTCCCCTAAAAGAAGCAGCCCCCCCACCCCCACAATACTTTGTGTAAACATATTTCTTTTTAACTAATATTACCTTCATCATATTTATCTTCATCTCTAGATGTGAGTGATGTATTTTTGTTTGTTTTAACATATATTTAAACCAACGTTGACATCTATGTATGTTTTTTTAATGTCTCTTTTCACAAACCTTAACAGTTTTTAAACATATTTTCATGTCTGCGTATGCTTTTAACATTTTAAATCAAGGGTTTTTGAATTGTGGGATAGTGAACCAGAAGTAGCCCAACCAATCATTTTTTTCTTCTGTTTGGATGGCCAGAAAAATGTGCGCCCGTAAGTATTTTATGTTCAGTTATTGTGAGAATTCATAGCAAAAAAAATTATGTCATACGAACCTTTATTATTGGATGAAAAGACAATACAATTAATAAGTTCACCGGAAAATGCTAATTGTTAGCATGTCTATGGATTTTCCCATTCAATTTAGCATTGAGCTAGTGATTTATTTATTTTGATTTCGATATGTAAATGTCCTAAAACAATGAATGTAACTTAGATACATTGTGTATTTTTGCAGTTTTACACCCAGTCAAGTCAAGTGTGGAACGAAGTTCTGGCATCCGGCTTTTTTTGGGAACGTGTTATCGATCTTCTGAGCTAACAACTACACACACAAGCAGGAGCAGAATACTGTACATACTATCATATTAAAGTGTGTGTAAGGACTGATCTGAAAAAGTCAGTGTATTGTGTTGGATTTTCACTTTGAACTTTCACTTTACATTTCGTTAAATGGAGAAAACATTTCAAAGTGATCCAGCATCCAGGAACTTTTCTAGATCACCACCAAAGTTTAATAATTTGTTCTTTGTGACATCAAAATCCGTCCATAAGTTTTTGAGTTATATTGCTAACTAACAGACAGACAGACAGACAAACAGAGAAAAAAAAAACATAACCTCCTTGGTGGAGGTTATAAATTAATAAATAAATAAATAAAAAAGAGAGACTCGCCTGTAATAAAAAATATGAATAACCTGAAATATTTGTGGAATTTTACAAATATTCAGAATATTACTAAATGTATGTATTTGTAAATCCACTGTTCTCTTTAAGTTGTGATGCACATGTGTAAATGATGAACTACAGCACAATATTGTTAATATTGTAATTTATTTTTCTTAAGAATTTTCAGCTTGTTAATATTGTTGTTCATGTCATGTTCAAGTACAGTTCGTACATGTAAACATTTTCATTGTGGAATATGAAATATATCTGCTTAAAAACAACAAAAACTTTGTAGTTGATATTATTTATAATTTTTTATACGATTATTTGTATTATTTTACTGGTCTGGCTCATTTTTATACTATATTAAGCTGAACGTGGCACCTGAACTAAAATGATTTAGTTCATTCATTCATTTAAGATATACTCTGTGTGTTGCATACTTGGGTGGGTGTGATGTTTAAGGCTCTGTGTTACATATCTGGCTGTGATTTTAATAGAATATTGTTAAGGCTGTTTAACCTGTATAGGGCAGTTAACCTATAGGTCATGGGGTACACCTTCTTTTACTATGCTTCAATATTACAGGTTTTATGATGAACATATAACTTTTCCTTCTCCTGCTTTGAAAAACCAGCAGCTGCCACAGATACTGTAGAACACATGTGTCAATCGAGGGCCGGTGTCCTGCATGTTTTAGATATTTCCCTCTTCCATGTGATTCAGTTTAACCCTTTAACTCCTGAGAACTAACAAAATAACTGGTAACATGAGTAAAGTAAGACACAAATGGTAGAAAATCAAAGAAAAATTAAATTAAAATTAAAAGAACCAAAATGTAGAAAAATAAACAAAATGAACAAAAACTAATAAATATTTACAAAATGACAAATAATGTGGAAAATTTTGGGGGGAAAAATACTAAAGAAGAAAACTAGTATTGACATTTGGTCACAGCTATTTTTTTTTTTAATGGTGAAATAAAATAAAATAAAAAAAAACAACAAAAAAAACACCTTGCTTTTTGGCACCTTTTCCATGTACAAAATAAAGTAAAACTATTGAATTTTTCTGAATATTTAAACTAAATCATCCATTCAGAATGCATCAGCGCTGACATTTAAAGAGTTAATAATCATCTCCTCATCAGACTGATAATGATGTAATGACCTCCAGGTGTAATGGAAGAGGGGAATATCTAAAACATGCAGGACCCCATCCCTCCATGACCGCAGTTTGACACCCCTGCTCTATACAAACACACATAACATGTTCCACTTGTCCTTTTATTCTTCTTGTCCTCTTAAAACAGGAAAAAAGTGAGAAGGGAAGTGATTGTGTGAATAGTTACCTGAAGAAGAGATGAGTTTCCAGCTGATGGAGGGCTCAGGTTTACCGCTGGCCTGACACATCAGGGTGACGTTAGAGCCCTCGTTCACCACCAGGTCTTTGGACAGGTTGATGATTTTGGGTGGAACTGTGGAAGGACATGAAAAATGGATCAGTTTCCTCATGTATGTCATTAATGTGGAATGTATTCGGTTGTTAATATGTCCAACCACAGACTGTGTGACCTCGTTCTAATGTGTCTTCCTTCACACACACACACACACACACACACGCACACACACACACACACACACACTTATCATACCAGGTAAAAAAGGCATTACTTTAAGGCACAAGTGTCAAACATATGGCCTGGGGCCCAAAACCAGTCCGCCAAACGGTCCAATACTTTTAAAAAATACTTTTAGGTCATTAATTACTTTTATATTTTTATACCTGTTTGTATATGTAGCTGTATGTTTTTATACTCATGTATATATTCGCGTGTTCTCTTGCCAATGTCATTTTATTGGAAATTAAAACATTTAATTATATATGTATATATATATTTAGTTTATTGTTTATAAGAAAAAAAAATACATAATAGAAAGAAATAGAAATAAAACTAAATTATTAACAGTTTCAAGTTCAGCAGAAAAACATCCAGTTTTGACCTGGACAGAACTGAGCATGTGCAGAAGGGAACATGTGGATTTGGAGAAGGGAACAATACATGGCAGGTTTCATTGACTTAATGATTTTTAATGCAGTATATCACAAACACATGTGGTGTACAAAACTTCTTTCTTTTAATGTATAAACATTCTTATTCTTATTCTTATTCTTCTTATTCTGTTTCATTATTATTTCTTTAAAGGACAGACCTATTGATGTGACATGTATGAATCACTTAGCCAGTGACAACAGCTTAAGTCTGCGTTTACATTAATCTGTTTTTAACCCCTTAATACTTTAAGTATTAAATAACTAAAGCCACACACTGATACATACATGGAGCTTAGAGAACTGTAGATATACTATATCCAAATGAGTGAATGAATTATCAGATTAATTCATAGGTTTTTTTTCATGTTATGTCATTAAACTGACACGGTGCCAGTTGCATTTTCAATCAGATAGTATTCACCACAATGGACTTAAAAATATAAAATATATTCTAGAGCCATGTGTTTTATCTGATTTTAACATCATGATATATATATATATATATATATATTTTTTTTTTTTTTTTTTTTTTACAAAATGTACATAGACTGACATGAATTATTGGATGCAGGAAACATTTATTGTTGAATGGTACTGGGTTTTGCCACCAAATTTGTTTTTTTTAGAGACATAAGTGACCATATTTGGAAGAAAAAGGGCAGAGTTATGGATGCCTGAGGGTTTAGATGTAAGATAATGCTAATTGGTAAATGACTAACTTGGTTAAATGATGTACGTCATAATGATGAAACTTGTTGATGGATTAATGTGAGTTAATGTGTTAATTTTGACAGCCCTAGAACAGTGATGGGTCTAATTCCAGAATGTTTTCTCAGTATTGTGGTTATTGATCTATTACCCTGCCCTTGGAAAAGCACAGAGACTTTGTTTTTGAGTTGATTTGTTTGTTGTTTTTGTTTGTAAGCAGGTTTACATAAAAACTACTGGACTAATTTCTACAAAATTTTCTGGAAATGTTTGCGGTGGTCCCAAATAGATCCCATGAAATGTTGTTGGTCAATCAAAGATCAGAGTGTGTGTGTGTGTGTGTGTGTGGAGGGGAGGGGGGTGTTGTGCCTGGAACCACTTATTTATTTATTCATATTAAAGGTGAATAAAGTGTATTTCAAAGTGTAGATTTTTGTTAGCAGTTTGTGTAAATATTGTTAATTAATGTTGTATAATAACACATAATGGATGTCATTATGTATTTTATTTTATTTTATTTTAGTTAATTTACAAAAACATGGTGGTCTTCAATAGTAGCTCTAGCTTAGTAAGGTTTGTGGAGGAAACCCTGTACCCCCCCCCCCCCTCCAAAGCCAAAACATAGACTAAAATAACAAATAACAGCTCAAAGACTGGTTTTGAAAGAAGCATTTAAAGTGACTAATCCAACATTTATTTGAGTTTTTTTGTTGGCTGCAGTCGCTCTGTCAATATCTGTATCTGTATCAGTTGCTGGTGGGAAGTTTTTAGATGTAAACTGCGACTCCACCTCGTTGTGCTGCTGGAGGGTAGAGTAGAGAAGAGCTATGGAGGTGGGTGGGAGAGGAAGCTAGCAGGGATTCAAGGGCTGATTCCTCTGGGACAGACTGGTTTTATTCTGCTGCACATGTGAAGAGCTTCACGCCCCTTTAAACCTCAAAAAACATCCATGACTGCACGCCAGGCGTAGGGGTGGAACCATTCGCCCGGTGCCAACTGAGGTGAAAGTAGGTCTGTTGAAAATAAAATGACACTGCCATTTTTTTAACCATGCGATATGAAAAAATAGGAGTGGTGCAGTGGTTAGCACTCGTGCCTCACAGCAAGAAGGTCCCTGGTACGAGTCCCACACCAGACCTTTCTGTGTGGAGTTTGCATGTTCTCGTGTCTGTGTGGGTTTTCTCCAGTTTCCTCCCACCATCCAAACACATGCACTGATAGGTTAATTAGTTAATATAAATTGTCCATAGGTGTGAATGTGAGAGTGATTGTTTGTCTATACATGTTCAGCCCTGAGATGAACTGGAGACTCATACAGGGTGTACCCCGCCTTCACCTATTGTAACTGGATTAGTCCCCCAGTGACCCCCATGACCTTAGTGAGGATAAAGATGGCTTGCCTTGCCTAGTGTGAAATGACAAGAAAATTATATTATAGATTAGTGGTCGACAAAGAATGTACATTTCAGTGTCATCCTTCCTGTAGCCAAAATAATTAAGCAACATGAATAAAAAAAAACAACAAAAAAAAACAATAAAAAACTAATAAATAACTAAAAATAAATTAGGAATAAATTAATTAATTAACTAAAAAGACAAATAAAAAATAAGGAATAAAAACAAATGAAGAAATTCAAGAAATATTTTAATTAAATTAAATAAATGAGTGAATAAATAAATAAGACAAATTTAATTTTTTTATTCAATTAATTAATTAATTAATTAATTAATTAATAAAAATGTAAAAACAAAATACATGAACAAATGAATGAATGAATAAAAAAGACAAATAAAAATAAATGATTATAAATAAATAAATACACATAAAAAAATACTCTCAGACCCTGCGATGTGCAGCTGTAGGTGAAAGTTGAAGTAACAGTGGCGGCTGCATTCACATGTAAGACCCTCCCATTGACTGAAATGCTTTCTGATGAATAATGCATGGCGGCTCAATGAAAATAAATCTATTAATTACGCTCTACAATGAAGATTTCCCTCTTGACAACATAAAGCCATTTTCCTATTATGCAGTAAACAAGTAGATAACATTGATAAACACAAAAACAGTTACATGAAAAAAGGATGAGTGTCAATGTTAATTCACTCTACTTATGAACAGAATACACTAATGTAATGGAGTAACATAAGACTTCATGGGTTATTTATTTTAATTTTTTATTTAATTTTCTGATGACACTGTTTTAATGTCACTTCTTCAGGGCCATCATACAAGTCACGATGGTGCCCTCGCTGATTTTGTGGAATGGTGTGATGACAGCTCTCTTGACTTAAATGTGCTGAAAACAAAGGAAATGATTATAGATTTTAGGAAATCCTGTGATGACCCCATAACCAGCATAATTTATGGAGAGAGGGTCGAAATAGTACAGACATACAAATATCTAGGAACCACGTTTGACTCCAAGCTGAAGTTCAATGAAAACACCGACAGCATTTCAAAGAGAGCAAACCAGAGGATCCATCTTTTGAGGAAACTCAATTCCTTCGGTGTCTGTAGGAAAATTTTTTGTACCTTTTATCATAGTTTTATTGAGTCACTGTTAACTTATTCTTTTATTTGCTGGTTTGGTGGTCTTTCTGTTAAAGACAAGAAATGTCTGAATGACATCGTCCGGGTGTGTTTTAAGATCACTGGAGTCCAGCTCCAGGAGCTCAGCTCTCTCTGGACAAACAGGGTTGTCCAGAAAGCTGAAAGGATTTTAAACTCTCCTGACCATGTGCTAGGCAGACAATTTGTTATCATGCCCTCTGGTCGACAGTGGTATGTGCCGGTGCGAAAGACGAACCGCTATACAAATTATTTTATACCCTCGGCAATAAGGCTGCTTAATGCACAAAATCCTGCTTGATCACGCCACATGACCTCCTGCTGTACTGTCACTGGTTGTTATTGTGTATTGTGTTATGTGTTATTGTTGTGATTGCGGTGTAAATGTTCTTTATGTCTTTCTTTATGGCATGTCATAGAATGGACGATGGACTGCAAACTGGATTGCCCTTCTGGGACCAATAAAGTTTCCTGATTCTGATTCTGATAATTCTATAGAGGTAATATGACAAAAACTGTTATACTTATTTATTATGTAGCTTTGATTATAGTACACTGTAAAACAAATGTAGAATTAACAGCAAAAAAGTGTAAAACAAATACCATACAAAGTTATTTATTTTCAAAGGTAGGAAGTAGAAGTACTTTGTTACTGTACTGACATTGATTTATTTAGGCTGTACTTTATTTGGGTATTTTTTTTACTTTTACCCCCTACCTTTGTTCATAAATATATATATTTTATACTCCTTACATTCTCAGAATAGACCTGTTACTTTTTCGTCAATGAGTGTTTGCGAATGGTAATGTTAGCACGTCAATATTTATCCCCAACCTTTCTGGCATAGTTTGTGCAGCAGCTACTGTGGTGTCGTCCTCTCTCGTAGATGCTAATGCTAATGCTACTTCAGATTCAATGGGGGACGGGCATTCTGTTCATCCCGTCTACATGATGTAATGTGGACTTTTTCTGAGTAGCTCGTTTCTCTTTGTTGTTTTCTATAAATAAAGCCAGTGGAGGTGACACACCACGCAGTAAACACAGCATGTGTTGGTAACTCGGGGTGACCCATCAGATTCCAAAAGGAGTGTGGAAAAAGTGGTTTTCAGTGGAATGACACATTTAATATCTCATAATTATATATTTTTTTTATCTCAATTCTGTCCCCCTACCAAACCCAATGTTCCTAAATTTCCTGCCCATACTGAAAAAGCTGTGTACCATGACCTAGTCAAACACACATTAGGTCACATGACCTTTCCCCATTGAAGCACGGACCTGTGTTTATTACAGTTTATTCTCACTGTGTGTGTGTCTACAGAGACATATCATACTATAACTCAATGAATACTTGAGATATCACCATGAAATTACATGGGCATATACATATAGCTAATGCACATCAGATGCAATGATCCATTTGAGTAAAGGTCAAAGGTCAAGGTTACAATTAACTAAAAAGATCAAAATCACATTACTGATCATAACTCAACAACAGAACTTTCAGATTGGTACAAAACTATGCGGAAAGAAGTTTGCTACTATCACCTATGACCAATGGGTTTTGAGATCTCTGGAGGTCAAAGGTGACATGTTGCAAAATGTACTCTTGTAACACTGTATGTGTGTGTCAAGCATAGACATATCATGCTATAACTAATCAATACTGAATATATTATCGTAATATTGCACACACTGACACATATATATATATATATATATATATATATATACATGGAACAAAATGATCAACATTGCAAAAGGTCAAAGGTCAAGGTCGCATTTAGCAGAAAGGTCAAAATCACATTATTGACTAACTCAAGAACAGGTTGTTATAGAAACTTGAGATTGGGACAAAATAAGGGCGAGATTAGGCATTCTGTGAATACTTGTTCTCTATATGAACTGATGATCATTTAGTAAGAGATAATGTATTGCACACGCGTTACAATCAGAAAAATATTTCCAGTGCTGTTCAGCCCCGTCGGGAAATATTTTCCGATAGTAACACGTGGGCAATACATTATCCCACTTATTCTACTGGTTATTACAGTTTATTACTGCTACTACTCTAACAGACTGGATCCATTTACTTTCAAAGTGGCCGAACTACCTGTGGAGTGATATGGTACAGTGAATCTGAAGTGGGCAACGGGGGTTGATGAAGCAGCGGGTGGTTATCGAAAAAAATCAGCTGAAAAAAGAATGCTGGGAACGTCCATTCAAAGTGAATGGGAGCTGCAGCAACATTCTAGAAGGCCGTAGAATATAGAAATGCTTCACTGTATTAGTAATAGTTAAAAAAGAACCAAAGTTTATTCACTCCAAAAATGACCCAGTGGAAGGATCTGGAATATTTGTTTTGTTATATCCAGGTATCCATATATAAGATGAGGAAGTGGTGCCCTGATCATCCTTGGTAAATACATACTGTAATACGCTGACCTTCAACATGACAGTCTACAATTTATTAGATTAACTTTAATGTGTTTGCCGATGTGCGTCTACATTAACACTGTGGTGTTTGATAGCCTTTTAACGTCGCTGAACAAAAATTCTATAATAACCTTTTGGTACATTGTTATTCATTTGACTTTTGCATCAAATGATCAGATATGAGATAGAAAAGAATCACACAAACACACACCCGCACAGATTTGTTCTTGGACTGTATAATTGTTTCTAAAAATCTGCAGTTTTTACAAAGAAAATTTATTTCAGCACAGTGTAAGGCTTGTTGTAATACTTTTGTAATACATTTTGCACTTTTATATATATTTTTTCTGCATTTACTGTTATTACTCTTTCTACTATATGCAACTTTATATATATTTTTTAATACTTTTTGAGTTTAAGTTGTTTGTAAGGCTGTCAAAATTGACCAATTGACGTGGATTAATCCATCGTCATTATTAATAACAAAATAAATTCATTTAAACAGAACAGTTGTTTTGTTGAAACCAAAGAAGGTGTTGAATAAACATGTTAATTGCATATTTTTCATATATTGTAGATATTTTATTACATGTTTTGGTGGGTTGTTTCTGTATTTTAGAAGACTTTTGGAATATGTTTAGGATTGTTCATCACTTTTTGTGTTAAATTTTTTTTTGGGGGGGGGTTGTGATTTTGTTTTCTCTGCATGTTTTATGTCTAGAAACAATAAATAAAGAACAATAATAAATAAAGAACATTCATTCATTCATTATCTGAACCCGCTTTATCCTCACTAGGGTCATGGGGGTCACTGGGGGCCTACAATGGGCGAAGGCGGGGTACACCCTGTATGAGACGCCAGTTCATCGCAGGGCTGAACATACATAGACAAACAATCACTCTCACATTCACACCTATGGACAATTTTAGATTAACCAATTAACCTATCAGTGCATGTCTTTGGATGGTGGGAGGCCCGGCGAAAACCCACGCGGACACGGGGAGGACATGCAAACTCCACACAGAAAGGTCTGGTGTGGGATTCGAACCAGGGTCCTTCTTGCTGTGAGGCACGAGTGCTAACCACTGCACCACCGTGCCGCCCTAAATAAAGAACAATATAATAATAATAATAATAATAATAATAATAATAATAATAATAATAATAATAATAATAATAATAATAATAATAATAATTCTATTAAAAAACACAATTAAGTATTTTTAAATAAAAATGAAACAATAACAAATATATAAAAATAAAAAAATACCAAAAAAGGCAATTTAGTCTGAATTCAGTTAATAGCTAGGGACAAAATAACTATCATTAATTATCACATGAATCAATGTGATAATTCGATTCGATGCTACAGACAAATAACTCCCCTTCACGTCTTCTCCTCCAGCTTTAAATAACATGAATATTACTACGTTTTATAAATTGAAATTAGGTCAAATAAAGTAAAATTCTAAATCATGCACCTCCTTCTCCACCTACTTCAGTCTTTTTTTTTTTTTTTTACTATATATCGTTATTCTCAAAACCCACCTCATACAATAATACATGATATATCATTCTGTGATTATTATATATATATATATGGATTGAAAATGGCTTTTTAGTTAATGTGGCAGTGTAGTTTTTATTTCAGTTATGGCTCTTTCTTTATTTCCTGGCTCTAAATCTAAAAGTTATACATCACATTGTACATTAAACATATATATTTTATTCTATAGCTGATGCCAGAGAGTGGGATCTGCTTTGAATTCATCCATAAATACATTTACACTCTAAGATACTTTAGAGACGTCTTTTTTACAGACAAGTAAATCAATAGTATGTCATTCGTTGCTGCTCTGCTCTGTTCAGCAGAGCTATAAATGAGATAGAATGACCTAGAAAAAACAATCGCAGTTAAATGTTCTGATCTTTTGCCTTTGCTCGTGGTCAGTTGAAGATAAAATGGTTGAACTTATTAGGCTTTCTTTTTTTTTAATGAGCTAAGAGTAGCAGGCTGGAGATATACATTGATTTTTAATCATATCTGAGGTGTTAATAAATAAAAATGCAGTTTTACTTTTAACTTCATTACAATTGAGAAGTTGTACTTTTCTACTTTTACAAGTAAAGCAGTTGAACTTCTACCAGTAACTGTACTTGTACTTAAGTACAGACGCAACAATGAAAGCTAATAATATTAAGATAAAACAATAAGCCAAAATAAAAAAAAATACTAAGACAAAAACCCATTAAAACAACAAAATCTAAAAACAAATGCTAAGATAAAACCATAATAAAACATATAATAACCAAATAGACTGTTCACCCCAGATAAAATATCCATGCACATACAGTACAATCAACATATGTGATATTTATACCACCATATGTAGTATAAATAAACACAAAAGTGGGTTCCAAACCCATTTTTGATGGAGTGTTGTATGTATAGTCTAGTATTCAAATATGATATGGAGATAAATGGTGACATAGTGATGTATTAGCCTTGTTAAGTCAGTGTGCAGACTGTTCACTACCTCACCACCTACCCCTCACCTTCTCCTCTTACATCCACCCTGTGTTATGAAATATGTGCGAAAATGATTCATACTGATGCAGCATTAGTTGAGGATGGAGCAATCTGTTATCAGTGTGACATCACATTTAGTATCACATGAGGTTACTTGGAATCTCAGTGAAGGTGGTAATCGGAATAGTATCTGATAGTTCCTGGTGTTCCCTGCTGTCAAAAGAGAAAAAAAAGTCAACGTCGGGTTAAGACGAGTTGAGCCGATAGAGCCAGTGCAAAGCAGTAGAGGGTAAAGTAAGCTCCAGTCTACACAGTGGAATCACCAGTGTTAATATAACACTTAAAGAGTTCATTTGAACCCTCCTGTTACGTTCGTTTGTCAGGAACTGCTACTACAAAACATATTTAAAATATATGGATTAATTCTGGTTGTGCTTAGTGACTTGAAATTTTGACTTTTTAATCTCATAATTTAGACTTTTTCTCGCAGATTTTAGACTTTTCTTGCAGAATTTAGATCTTTTCTTTTTGAATTTCTCGCTTTTATCACATAATTTTGACTTTTTATTGCATAATTTTGAGTGTGTGTTTTATTCTGTGTTACAACTCAACAAGGTTCAGAGTTATTCTGACTGTTTAGCTTCACTTAATGCGCCTTATATTCCAGTGTGCCTTATAATGTGGAAAATATGGTAAATAAATCATTAAACTTAACAGTGACAGTGATTATTCATGGACATTGAGTACGTTCTTGATCAGATGTAGGACACTGTGTTTGCAGATGATCATTTCTAATTCCACAAAAAGGAAAGATGGGTGTTCGCCTAGTGTTCGCCTAGGGCACCAAATTGACCAGAACCCACCCTGTACTGTAAGTGCGTTAATATTTTTAATCAGATTAATCATGATGATGGATTCATCTGATTAATGTCTTAATTTTGACAGCCCTACACAATATAAATCACCTTTTTTATTTGATGGCTTACTTGGACAACCACTACTGCGAACTCTAACTGTTGAGGCTCTGAGAACTGGATCCAGAACCAGGCTGTCACTGGTGGAAACCTGTTCAGAATCTGTGAACATGGCTTTATAAGCACAGCACACCTCATTAAATAATGATGATGTGAATACCCTGTGAGTCTTAGAACATTTTTATTTTTTTTTTACTAACTACTCAATTCGATGTCTGAATAGGGAAAAATAATTTCACCTTCTTCCTTTGTCTTACTACATACTCTTGTGGATTACAGTACAATGGTGAAGTGGTTTCAAAATGGATTCTTGAAGCAATTATAGTTGTATTATGTTTGAACTAACTGTATATACAAGAGCAGAAATAATGTATTGATTTCGTGGCAGGCAGACAATTTTATGGCGAAGAGTCTTTTTCTTTCTCAAGGCAAACTGCTTAATCAAGCGGTCATCAAAATGAACTATAGGACAAGGATGTTTGCAGGTTTAAGCACCTTACATGAGTGGCCTTGTGTTGTAGGGAGCAGAGCTTTACAATAGTGTGGGATAGTGAGCCTCCTGTAAAAGAACTGAAACCACCAAAGATTTATACGCATTCATACACCAGTGTGAGTAGCAGCGCTAGAGGCAACGAGGGTGACGAACACAACAGCAAATGACTAGGCCAGAGCAGGATTCAAACCACCAGCCCTTCAGTTATTGGACGACCCACTCTACCACCTGAGCCATGGCTACCAAGTACAATCAAACCATGTAATTCTGACAATTGTTTGCAGTTTGATCCCACCCACATGCAGTATGATCTTAACCCTTAATAGATGACTTATAAAAATATTCTAAAATTCAACATTTCAACCTGAGGTTACGTTTATATGAAGACGATTGGAAGAAAAGACGCACGACTGGTGTCTCGTCTTAACCTTTTTACCACAGTTTTTATCATTAAAACATCTCTGTGCATGTGACATTGCAAGACTGTGTGGAATTGGATTGGATGAGCATGCCAGGCTGTAGAAGGTGCTGTGATAGAACCCTGCCTTGTCATCACACATGCGTAACAGTAATATTTTTGCGATTTTGACCGTGAGATGGAAACCCAACAGTGGATAGTTTTGAAAATTTCCACTCTGGAATGCATCTTCATATTCATCTTCAAACGAAAGGCACTTCCGATAAAACATTTTGTCTCATTTTACTCATGTAAACAGACCCTGAGAGCCAATCACAATTCACCCCTTGGTCTCTCATCATTATCTTTGCCCTTTAATAGAGTTGCTAGAGTTAGGGCTTGAAACATTCCCCTATGAAATGGGACAACCATAATGGTGGTTGACAGGCTAAAGCAAAGAGCTAACAGGGAGCTAACGGAGTTAGATGGGCTAAAAGTAAGAGCTAACCTGGAGCTAACGGTGGTTGACGCGCTAAAGCGAAGAGCTAACAGAGTTAGATGGGCTAAAGCTAAGAGCTAACCTGGAGCTAATGGTGGTTGACGGGTTAAAGCGAAGAGCTAACAGAGTTAGATGGGCTAAAGCTAAGAGCTAACCTGCAGTTAACAGAGGTAGAAAGGCTAAAGGTGTTAACCAGCCAAAAACGACAGCTGCCATTTTCTTGCTGCCGGACACTGTTGTAAAACACTCAGAGCCACTAGGAAGACCTGTCGAGTCTCTGCTGATCCACAGTCTGACCCAACTGGGACTTTGACCAAGGCAAGACTTGGCTCGGGCTCGCTACACCCTCCATCCCCCACCAATTCAAAATGTTCTGCCAGGACACCTGGGGGCGGCAGGAGAGCAGCAACTGCGGCCCCCAGCTGACCAAGCCTGGTTCATTCATTCATTCATTCATTCATTCATCTTCTGAACCCACTTTATCCTCACTAGGGTCACAGGGGTCACTAGCGGGATATTCCTGATACAGTAGACACCCTCTATGAGTCTCCAGTTCATCTCAGGGCTGAACATATATAGACAAACAATCACTCTCACATTCACACCTATTGACAATTTAGATTAACCAGTTAACCTATCAGTGCATGTGTTTGGATGGTGGGAGGAAACTGGAGAAAACCCACGCAGACACGGGGAGAAAGCTCTGGTGTTGGAATCGAACCATCTTCCTGTGAGGTACGAGTGCTACCCACTGCCCCACGCTGCCCACCCTGGTTAATGTATAGAAATATAATAAAGTGAAGCACATACTTCTAGGATGGTTTGTTATGGGTATGTGTATGAACAATATCCCAACACGAATTGATACAAACACCACAAATGCAGCCAACAGAAAAGTTAAAGTCTTTACTGCATAAAAATGTTCTACAATTTGAAATTATCTCCATATTTTCTGTTTTACAGTTGAACAAAAAAAAAAAAAAATCTGAGTTGATCCAATGAATAAAAATGTTGTACTTTTCTCACCATTTCTGTGTGAAACTCAAACAATTTCAAAGGTGCATGGAGTAAATTGTCTCTTCAACAAACAAAAGATAGAAACACTGAGCAGTTTGTTCAGGAAACGTGTTATGAACTCCACTGAGAAAACTACTCTGAGGTAAAGACAGATGGCTGCAATAAGTAGAGTAAACCTGGATCTAAAATATGACAATGGTAGAGACATTTTCAATTAAACATAAAACAAACCAGGCCATTAAAAATAAATAAATAAAAAAAAAAACAGCTTGGTGTAAAACTCACCCCATACTTAATACAAATATAACTAGTCACAGCTGTGCATCACATTAAGAGTAGTTACAAATTTGCATTACATCAGTGTTAACATATTTGACTGGCTCTGGGTCAAAGTGGCCTGCTGTGAATATTTTAGTGCCACTGCTGATCAGAAATGAGTCAAATTATAACACAGTGAATGTACTATGGAGCACATTACAACAACATCTGCAAATGAGGAATTCCATGTATAAATGCCAACCTTAACCTCAAAAAATTTTATGTATAATATAATAAAATATATCATTTAGGTCTATATTTTACAGAAGTAAATAAGATTAACCATTATGTCATGTACATTTTTTTTTGTTTTTTTGCTCTGTACTATCATATATATATATATTTATATATATGATATGTATATAAATCATTTAGACTTAATTATCAATTCACCATACAGCATACAGAGGATCAAAATATTGTTTCTGTCTCAAATGCACATAAAAACGATATAAAAACATATAATAAATAGGGTAGAAGTAAAATAAATACCTGTCAGTGAAAGTGAGGGTAAAAAAGGGTGAACTGACATGTGCAATTAGACATTAAAAACAGTACAAAAAACCCAACAGAAAAACAGTTACCAATAAAACAAAAATATATCTATATACATCATTTTTTCCTCCATCACTTCTCCAATATGCTTAAAACATGTGACACCTATTGTCAAGTGTTTTTTTTCCCCTTTAACTTCTCCTGAAAGTTTTTTTTTTTTTATCAAAGCTGAACATTTAAATTGTATTTAAATTATAGATCAATAGTTGAAAAACCTTTAAAAAAAAATAAACATTTACTATTTTGTACCTTTGCAAAAGCAATTTTTTAATATTATGTACATATATAAAATAACTATTTTTTCCTTTAAGTTAAGTCACACATAGACTTATCATGAAAAAAGCTAAAGTATTAACACATTTTCAAAAATGTAGAATCATAATGAATTACCAGTGAGTTAAACCAATTAGTACAAACAAAAAGAAAACGGAAACTCAAGGACTTTTTAAACACACATATTTACACCCTATAAAATCAGTCGTAGAATCAGTCATTTTTCCAACATGTGTTGTGTACCAATACAAATGGTATGTTTTAACCCACATTTCCCACAATCTCCCAGTACAGATAATGGGAAAGAATAAAAATTAACTGGGTCATTTGTTACCATTTTGAGTTTAAATGTTACCCCCATAACACTAGAAATGCTCAAACACTACAGAGTTATGGTTTAACACCAGTGTGACAGAAAGAGCCAAAATAAATACTCTAAATAATACATAGTTCTTCCAAAAATTGAGACCGTAATGTTTTCGGGGCTTTGAATATCTACACCAGTTTTAAACAGATTTTCATCAAGATGTCCCCACTTGTCCAAAGGCTATTTTGATTCATGAAAGAGGCTGCTCACTTAGTGTAAACAAGACCCACTGGAGATGCAAACACAGCCTGACTAAAAATATGCTTCATGAAAAATAAATCAAAGAGACAAAAATGAATGATACATGAACAAGTCAAGATAAGTCTAATGGTGTCACCCTTCCAGTGGTGGAGGATGTCTTCACATCAGGTTTTGTGCTGTGGTTTGGTGACTTTTTTTTCACATTATTAACCATTTATTGGGCCACTGGTAATTTTCTAATATATTACAACAGTTCCAGTGAGGACAGTCGTTATGTTTACATGCACTTAGAATTTTTAAAAGAGTCGTTCCATGATTATTTCATTAATATTACTGTGTTCTCCATTGTTATTGAATACATTGTGTGTTGGTTCTATAAAAAAAAACTAACAAAAAAAAAAAAAACATCTGGATTGCTTTGTTTCCAGCTGTTTTTTCACAGTAGAAAAACGACTTGAGGTTGAAGTTTACCGGTACTTCCTCACACATGTCCATGACACGGTGATGAGGCATCTCTGATTGGCTCAGAATGCGTGAAGGAACACTCTCCCCTCCCCTTTCGCTCTCTGTATGTGTTTACCTTTACCAGAGTAACATGCAGATAGGTTTCGTGGCGTCGCTTGTTCTGAAAACATGCAGGGAAAATACAAGGCTTTATTTCCACAGAGAGCACATGAACCAGTTTGAGCTGCCATTTTTTTCCAGTTTGTGCAGCAGCTACTGTGGCGCCGTCTTCTCTTGTAGATGCTAATGCTAATGATACTTCAGATTCACTGCCGGGGACGGGTTTAACCCCACGTGGGTGACGCTAATGTCCATCTGACGTCAGACGGACCGGCTTTTTCTGGGCCAGTGGAGGTGACAAACCACTCTCAAAGGCAGCATGTCTTGGTAAGTCGGACACTAGGCGGTGCTACAAGCTCTTTTGCATTTGCATACTTCCGGTTGGTGAAAAAGAACAATAACTAAACAAAAGCACCAGATTTGAAGCAGATGTTGTAGGAGGAGGACAACAATACCGTGAAGCAGCTGAGTAGATTACGTACCTACTGTTAAACTCTGATTTATTACAGTAAAGTTACCAAATATCGTAACTTTATTGACATTGATTTCTTATATAATGATGAAAAAAATATGAAAAAAAATCACAAAAGTAAAAAGTGGTGCCCACCCCACCCCTTTGCACACATTTTCCCTGATTTTCGCGATATCTTATCAAATGTAAAAACACATTTGACACAGGTTATGGTTTTGCCAGAGTTTGTCTGTCTGTTAGTTAGCAAGATAACTCAAAAAGTTATGGATGGATTTTGACAACATTTTCAGGGTAGGTTGGTAATGGGGAGATCTGGAAATTAGAGTTTGGTGGTGATCCGGGGTGGGTGGGGGGTCAAGATAGCTCAAAAGCCTTTTGACAGATTTTGTTGAAAATTTCAGGATGTGTTGAGGCAAAGGTTTACATTTTGGTGATGATCCAGAAGAGATCCTGGATTCTGGATCACTTTGATCACTGGATCACTATTTTACATTGTGTTAAATGGAGAATACATTTCAAAGTGATCCAGAATGGTAATGGGGACCTCAAATATGTGGCCCGGGGTCCAAATGCGACCCGTCAAAGCTTCCAATGTGGCCACTGAGATGAATTTGCAAAGTGCAAAAATTCACACACAGTTGAGGAACTGCTTTTAGTTCAGGTTCCAACTACAGTAAAATAAAAACAGAATAATCTATATAAAGAATAATGACTCCAGATTTTCTTCGCAGTTAAATAATGACATTTTCACATTTTTCCTTTGTTTTAGTCCTAAAATATTACATTAAATTATAAAAATATTTACATTTTCAAACTATCCTATAACAATAAAATGTGAATATTTGAACAAATATGAACAACCTGAAGTTTTTAAAGAAAATGAAACACAATCTGAACAATTTTCTGCTTTTGTTAAGTATTTAGAATCTTTGTAGAAATGATAAGTTAAGGAACAATATAATTAAAATTGCAATTATTTCTTATTAAATATATTTTTGAATGAAAATGAGCAAGAGACCCCCTCTGTTAGAGGAAGGTAATAAACCATTTTGCTTGCCAATATCTGCAACATTGATGTGATTGTATTTTGGTAAAAGGCTAGTCCGTAAATGTATTTTTTTTGCACTAAAACAAATACTTTTCATTATGTATAGGTTATTATGGTAGTACTTTATTGGTCTTAACATACTTGAGTGTAACTTTTGCTTTTTACAAGTTCATCCCACGGGCCAGGCGGGACCCTATGGCAGGTCAGTTTTGGCCCCCGGACCACATGTTTGACTCCAGTGACTTAGATACTGATGTTCATTAAAAGACTCATTATTAAATCCATTAGCAGGATTTTGACCTTGGTCTTATGATAAGTCATCATGTCGGCCTTTGAGACCACACAGACGTCGGCTGTGATTACAATAGACTCTACGCCATCTGACCTCCTTCAAACATGACATCAACGTAAAAAAAAAAAAAATTAACAGTCATCAGCCAATTACCATTCGGTCAGGACCCCAAAAAATTTGCATCTTGAATGAAAAATAAATTAGAACATGGCCTTATTTGCATTTGAAGTAAAAGAGGCCGTGTCCTGAAGTAACCCGGAATTAAAGAGCAAATAATGTATATGGACACATGAGTAAGAAATAATTATCTCTTAAAAAGTAGAATCTCTAGAATGTACTGAGAGTGAAAAAGCATTCCTACTCTTCCTCTGACTTCACATCGTCTATATGTCAGTATTTTGTCCTTGTCTCAGTCCACGCACCCAGGATATATTTCAATAGTAATGTTTCATAGTATGTTATTGGTTCTAAAACTCATAGAATAAAAGTGCATCTTCATGGATTTCGTTTTTTCATATTTTACACATAGGAAATTTGGACATAACTAATTTTAATTCAATGTCACATTCAACCCAATATGATCTGAAAAGGTCCAGACCAGTAAAATAACAGTGAAAAGAGTAAAAATACATTCTGATCATTTTTACATCTATAATATTTCCCACAAAATGTGAATAACAACAACAACTTGACAATTTTAAACAAAGATAGTCTTTCATTTTTCTCAGACAACAGTAACAGTCAGACATAAATAATGAACATTATACAGTTATTATGCAATTTTAAATATTTTCTGCCTCAGTTATTTGCACATGTGCAGAACAACTTACATTTCAATTACAAATATACACACAACATTTAATAACATGTAGAATATTTTACTACTCTGACCCAATTGAGATTTAATTATTCTGTATGTACAACCTGAATTTAAATCATTTTTACACCATTAACATCATCATTATTATTCATCCTATGGACCAGACTGGACCCTTTGGCAGTCTGGATTTGGCCCTCGGGTCTTATGTTTGACACCTGTGTCTTATGATATAGTGATTTCATGAAGTTGTCTTTTATTGATGATTAATTGTTGATCTTTTTATTGATGATTATTGATGATTTTATGGTGGTGCTAAGAGAGAGACGCAGCAAAATGTAGTTTCATTGTGTCTCACAATGATAATAAAAGTATTGTATTGTATTCCTTAAAAACCTTCCATAAACTAATAATAATAATAATAACAACAACAACAACAACAACAACAACAACAATAATAATAATAATAATAATAATAATAATAATAATAATAATAATAATAATAATAATAATAATAATAATAATAATAATAATAATAATAATAATAATACAAAAATAAAATAAAATAATAATTCATTCATTCATTATCTGAACCCGCTTTATCCTCACTAGGGTCACTGGGGGCCTAATCCAGCTACAATGGGCGAAGGCGGGGTACACCCTGTATGAGACGCCAGTTCATCGCAGGGCTGAACATATATAGACAAACAATCACTCTCACATTCACACCTATGGCCAATTTTAGATTAACCAATCAACCTATCACTGCATGTGTTTGGATGGTGGGAGGAAACCGGAGTGCCCGGCGAAAACCCACGCGGACATGGGGAGGACATGCAAACTCCACACAGAAAGGTCTGGTGTGGGATTCGAACCAGGGTCCTTCTTGCTGTGAGGCACGAGTGCTAACCACTGCACCACCGCCCTAAAATAATAATATAAAATAAAATAATAATAATAATAATAATAATAATAATAATAATAATAATAATAATAATAATAATAATAATAATAATAATAATAGTAAAAAAAATAAAAATAAACCATGGTGAAAACATATCGTCATAATAAGTTATAAGTGAATTACAGACTCCTCAAACCACTATGTTAAGAAAGTGTTAGTATTAATATTCAGTGCAAACAGCTGATTATGTACTTAATGATATTGAATATCTCTGCCTTTTTCTTTTTAATACAGTTCTTTTATAAGGAAACACATCAAACAAAAGTGTCTCTGTGATGTGATTTTACACTCACATTTAGACATGAATCATTTCACAAATCTGACGGTGTCTCTAAACGTCTCCAAATATGTCACAGGACACAGTCGACAGCTCCTCATGACAGTAATAATTTCCTTCTTTTCTGACTTAACTTTTTTTGTTTGTTTGATTTCCTTTCACTGACAGATGAGTCGGCGCCATCTCTTTGTCGTTTCCTTTTCAAAGTACACCGGCACACATCTCTATTTTAATACTTGAGGATCATGATTTTTTTTTTTTTAAAGTGAGAATAATCTGTCATCAGTGCCTTAACTTGTTTAAAAAAAAAAAAAAAAGAACAGACTTGTTTGTAAAAGACAAAAATCTCTATGAATAATTTATTGGATGTCAACTTAATCCCCATTCACCCTTTTTGAATGACAAAAGCGTACAGCTGCTTTGTCAGTGTTCACTTTTGTTAGATGTGCTGCGAGAGGCCAAGGATGCACATCCAAAAAAAAGAAAAAGAATAAAAAACTTTTCTGCTTTTAATTACAATTCAATTCAACATCTCCAATTATGAACACACAATTAGATAAAACTCATTACCAAAGGTACATAATACATGTTTTTTTTTTTTAGTATTCTGAATACACTGTATAGACACAAGTATTAAATACACATTGGGCTCTAGTTGTACAACTAGCCTCTTGTACTTTTGTAATTTTATAATTTTGTGCAATCAAATTTTTATGTATTTTTTATTTTTACCCTGTCTTAAAATTGTATTTTAATTTTTAATCAATGTGAAGCACTTTGGGCTACAGTGTTTGTATGAAAGGTGCTATACAAATAAAGATTATTATTATTATTATTATTATTATTATTATTATTAGTTTAGCAAACCTGACGCAGGTGAGGGGTAGATCAATGGGGCGTGTCCAGACTAGTTTTGCAAGTTTCGCCCAAGTGGGAATGAGGGAGGAGAAAGGGTGTGCAATTGATTGAACACATCCAATTCAGATCTCCATTAGCGCTATGTATGTTTTACTCAACATTATTTTTTATTTTTATTTTACCACTTTATTCAAGGGAACATATCCAACTTTATCGTCCATATTTACAATATTTACAACAACTAAGCCTAACCCTAACCTTTGAAATGATGTTTCATGCAAATTAATAATCTCATTGTCAAATAATATCTGAGTTCTTGCTCAAAAATGTACAACTTCATGACCTTTATTTTTGAAAATCTAATTGATTCTAATAATACTTTTGTCGTCAATTGACTTTACATGAAAAAAAAAGTGACAACATTCCCCCAACTTTGATTTTCATATTTTTATTCTTATTGTATTAACATTAATGTTTATATATTAATAATTCCCATGCAGCATAATTTGTTTTTGGTTTGTTTGACTGTTCTGAACCGTACTTTAACACACATAATATAAGGTATGCCTCTACTTTTCTTTCATTTATCATAAAAATAAGTGCTTCAATGGTTCTATCATGATCATGCTGCGTTCATAGACATACAATACTTGGCTTCATTATCAAGTGACTTTTTTTTTCTACTAAATGTGCTGAAAATTATTTTTTTCCTTAAAAAGAAAGATTGAAATAATGAAATCTTTATCAACTGTGGAAGAAAAAAAAATCAAATATCTGCTTTAACACAGCTGTCTATTAAAAACAGTCTTTCTGCTGGAACCTTGAGAACGGACAGATGTCTAAGCGTAAGCGGCATCACGTAGAGTCGACTCATCACCAGCCAATCACAATCACACTGAGCTGTCAATGTGTTCGCTAATGAATCATAAACACACCCTGGATGCTTTTACATCTCCTTATTTTTGTATTTATCTATGTTTAACCCATAAAGACGCAAACAACCACTGGTGACATTAAGTCATGATCTAAACCACAGGTGTCAAACATAAGGCCCTGGGGCCAAATCTGACCCGCCAAAGGGTCAAATCTGGCCCATAGGATGAATAACAACCAAGATATTAACGATTGGTGGTGTAAAAATTATTTAAATTCAGGTTCTACATACAGAATAATTAGATCTCAACTGGGTGAGAGCAGTAAAATATGGTCATAATTACCTATAAATAATGAAAACTACAGATTTTAATGTAAAAAAAAAAGGGAAAATACCTGAATAAATATTTGTGAACCATCTGAAATATCTGAAGAGAAGGAAGTGTAACTTTACAAATATTGTACCTGTTAATAACATGTAGAACAGAGGTGTCAAACATGCGGCCCGGGGGCCAAATCCGGCCCTCCAAAGGGTCCAGTCTGGCCCCTGAGATCAATTTGTAAAATGCAAAAATGACACTGAAGATATAAACCATTTTATTTCAGGTTCCACATAAAGGCCAATTTAATCTCCAGTGGGTCAGATCAGTAAAATATTCTTATAATAAAGTATAAATCGACCTTTTGGTAATGTTACATGCGTAGCTGCTACACCGTGTTGACACAAGAAGTATTTGGTTTGTCATTTGGCCATATTCTTGGAATACTCTGGCCTTTGAAAGTTTTAGTTTTTTCATGAATACTTGTAAGTGAACTGGTATGTCCTTGTACTACTGCTGCCTCAGCTGAAATTGTACCTTTCATATTAAATATATAAATGTGTTCAAACTTGTGACTGCTTTCATTTAGTATAGGCCTACACAGTACTTTTACATTTTACTTTTACTTTCAGTACTTAAGTAGTATTTTTTTCATTACTTCTACTTGTAATTTTACTTCTAATTTTACTTTCAGTACTTGAGTAGACATTTTTTTTTTTACATACTTCTACTTGCAATACTTAAGTACAATTTTCTTTGGATACTTTAGTACTTTCACTTGAATATGATGCTTGAAGAACACTTCAACTTTTACTCAAGTCAGTTTTTTGATGTAGTACTTGTACTTCTACTCCACTCCTCTTGTCCAGTACTTTATACATCTCTGTTTACATGTAATTACTTTATTTCTCAATTTTCAGAATGAGTATAACAGTTAAAATGTCCTCATTGTACCTTTTTAAACCCCTGGCTAGTGTATTGAAATGTTCAAATGCTAACATTCAAATATTGGAAACCATATCTGCATGTGTTATATATATATATATATATATATATATATATATATTTTTTTTTTTTTTTTTTTCTTTCATCTGCTCTCAATCCATTACTGTGGCTTATTGTCAGTACTTTACATTTCTTTTTACATTTCTGCCTTTCTTTCGGCAGTTTGTCATTTCATTTAAATTATATGGTGAATAGGGTAGTGCAGAAATTGTGGAGCTGACAGCTGATTGCGAGGTAGACAGTTGCACAATACAACTCATTTTGCACATTGTACTTTGTCCATGTGTCTACAATTGTGACTAAGAGAGAAACAGCTCAAAAAAGAAACCTATCCTTCAGCCACCCACTCTAAAAAGACTGTTCTATATTGTTGTATGTCAGAGAGAAAAAGGCTCGTTTTCGTCTTCTATCTCTTCTACATCATTTACAATTCTCCCGTTCTTCCATATTTAAATGACTGTGCAGAAATATGTGGAAACAATTATGGATCAAATATAAATTCTATATTCTTGCTTCAAAAGAAAACTACTCAAATTGTTACTCAAGCATAGTACTTAGCACCAACAAATTCCCTATTCATGAAAATTAAATGGTCTAACACTACATTATATTGTCAACCTTAATACTCGTATTAAAATGTATAACGACCATATGCTCCACCTATAGTTTACAGAAGATGTTCCAGCCCAGGAAAAGTGACTAGAACTTATGGGGAACAGAATATTTTAAGAAAATAAAGTGTAAAAAGCCAGTGTATCTTTGTTTGGGGGATATTTGTGGAAAAATATGGATTAAAATCTAAATAAGTCTTCTTCAATTTGTGCATTTAAAAGGATGTATATATATATATATATATATATATATATATATATATATATATATATATATATATATATATATATATGTATATATATATATAATAACAAAATACAGAACATTATCTGAATAAGTAGAAATGTAGTTATAATATAGACAAATGTATAAAATAAGATATTATTGTAATACATTAACACAGACTACCCTGATTAGGAGATATTCAGTGTTGGGAAAGTTCACCTTGATTAGGAACTAGTTCAAAGTTCAGTTCAAGTTACTCAATATGAATTAGTTCAGTTCATCGTTCATTCTTCCAAATTATGAACTAGAAGTTCATGGATCCCAAAATGAACTTTTTCGTTCTTTTTTTGTGTTATTATTGTAAACTTATTATTAACCGTTCCTGATGTTCTCCTGACCATAGTCAGGAAATCAGGGGAAAATACTGTCCTCCTCTCGGACGGAAGTAAGTACCTTACCCCGGGGTTAACTTCCCTCTGCAGGTTCTTAGAACACAAGGAGCGGTTTCAGTGAGTTTCATTTTCAATGTTTATTTCCAAGAACGGGACAACACCTGCTCTGGTCGCCGTCACACTCTTTACATTTAACTCTTTTCCTCCGCTCCCAAAAACTCTCTGCACCCCTCTCTCTCTCTCTCTCTCTCTCTCTCTCTCTCTCTCTCTCTCTCTGTCTCTCTCTCCCTCTCTCTATCTCTCTCTATCTCTCTCTCTCTGCTCCGCCCCAAACGCTTCTCATTGGCTATTCCACAACATTATGTTGGCAACATTTGTTCGGAATAATACAAAAATGACATCTATGATAATACTGTGTTTTGATGCCATTTTATACCTTATAGGACTCAATAATTACAATGTGATAAGAACAAAATATGAACTACATAAGAGCGCAGTTCAATAAATGCCAGAATAACCGCGTTCACAACTTCCCGTTCATTTGGTAGGTAGGTAGGTAGGTAGGTAGGTAGGTAGGTAGGTAGGTAGGTAGGTAGATAGGTAGGTAGATAGGTAGGTAGGTAGGTAGGTAGGTAGGTAGGTAGGTAGGTAGGTAGGTAGGTAGGTAGGTAGGTAGGTAGGTAGGTAGGTAGGTAGGTAGGTAGGTAGGTAGGTAGGTAGGTAGGTAGGTAGGTAGGTAGGTAGGTAGGTAGGTAGGTAGGTAGGTAGGTAGATAGATAGATAGATAGATAGATAGATAGATAGATAGATAGATAGATAGATAGATAGATAGATAGATAGATAGATAGATAGATAGATAGATAGATCATTCATATTTTTGATTTTCTTTTGAAAAACAAATGAGTTTGATTGATTGTCTGACTGTTTGTAAAATGGCAGTGGTTTATAAGTTTATAAGTTTGACTTTTTCCCCACTTCTTTTCGAGTGCAAAAAAAAAAAAAAAAATGTTGACCATGTTGGTTGATGCCTTGATGTGTTGATGATTTTGTGTGCTCGAAATAAATTTTTTCATTTTTTTTCTTATCCACTGTGCATACATGCTTAAAGGGAAATGTGTTTATCCCTGACTATGGCCTTTCTGTATAAAGGGAGTAAGTGAACCCGAATGCTCCTAAAAGGATTGATTGAGTATCACACATTAACTGTAGGGATGGTATCTGTACTGTTCACATGGGTCAGATTTATCCAAACAGCACAGCGTGGACACTCGGCTGTGATTTTATGCGTCAGGATTAATGAGTATACAGAAACCGGGATGAAAAGACGATTCATCAATGCACAAAACAAACATCTCTCTCATTATTTCACACCACATCCAAAGCAGGGATTTCTAAATGGACACAGGATGACGATTTATTGCGTTTTAGGGAAGACTGACCCTTTTCTCTTATTATAATGACAAGCCAGGCCACGTTTTGTCATTTTAATAACACTGAATATGGAACATTTATATGTAATGATGCCATAATAGCAAAGCCTTTCCATTAAAAGTAAACATTATCAACAATTTAGCTTATAGTTAAAATCGCTGCTGTGGAATTGTAGCACAGAGGGTGGGAGATGCTGATAAATTGTAATTATATATTGCTGTATGGTGCAATTAGTATAGGATAAAGCACTAGCAAATACTTGAAAAGGCCAGAAAACAAGTGAGTGGTTATTAAAAGACTGAATAAATAATGCAATTAAAGCCATTTTTATAAAATAGAAATAAAAAATATGTAATAATATATAGAATTTAGTTGGTGTTTTTGTACGTTTCTTATAAAAGCACGATTAAAAAAACAACAAAAACCTATTGGTTTCTTTGTTATTTTTTTGCGGTGGGTAGTCCTTGTCAAATGGTATCTGTGTTCTGCATTGAAAACACACAAGTCGCCATATAGACATTTCCTGAATAATCTCTCAGCACTTTTGTTTGATATGCAACCAGGGGGTGGGTGGGTGGGGGTGGGTTGCATGGCTGTATGTTTAGCAAAGATTAGGTGAGAAATGTGGAAATGTACACAACATATTACAGGCTTCAACGCCTGCAGGCAGCAGCGTAAGCACTCGGCGAATCAGTGCAATCTGAGCAGATGATCTGCAATGACAGTAACGGGAGGCTGAAAATGAAAATGACCTCAGTTTTTATCTTGTCTTAGAGGCAAACAATGACAAGCCATGAAACACAAAGGAAAATGCACTTAAGGAAACAGTAAACCAATATAACCAAGCATGTAAAAGCCCCTATGGAGGATGTCGTAATATTCACTGTGAACTGCACAATGTTTTATGTATTTTATAGAGAAACTGCAACTTAAGAGTCATTTAAATATGTGATTTTCACACGTGTATTCCTCTACTTTTGTGTTTTTACAGCAACATACAACACTAAATTAGTTGTTTTCCATTTTCCATTTTTAGTATCTCCATATGCCACTGGGTTATTAAATCTAAACAGAGCATCACCTTGGGAAAAATGAACATGACAAACAAAGGTGTTAAGTGTGTATGGAAGCATTTTGGTCTTTATATAGTACACCATTTACATTTATAATAATACATTTTATTTTAAAGGTGCCTTCCACAACGCCCAAGGTCACTTTATAGAGGTGTTAAAATAAAATATATATATATAACTTTGAATCAAATGATTCAAAGATTTAATAAGATTAATCACAGGTTTCCTTTGGATTAATTTTTGAAAGAGTTTGTACTTGAATTTCCAATAATATACACAAAAGTACACTAAGAAAGACAAAAAATGTGGAGAAAAACAATATTGAAAAAAATGCTAAGAAAAGAAAAAAAAATAACAAAAAGCTGAAAAATTCCAAATATATTCAAAAACTCTTCCAAAATACCAAAAAATACAATAAAATATCCAAAACATATGGAATATATATATATATATATATATATATATATATATATATATATGCAATTAACATGTTTATTCATCTCCCTCATGGCTCTGGGCTCATTGCATTTCTTGTCCCTTTATGATTTGAAGTGTTTTGCGGCAGCAGGGAAAGTGACAGCTGTGTTTTTTACCCAGTTAACAATGCGCCTTAGTTTTACCCTGTTTACTTTCTTTAGCTCCAGGGTAGCACTTAGCTTTAGCCTCTCTCCCTCCATTAGCTCCAAGGTAACTCTTAGCTTTAGCCTATCTACTTTTTTTTAGCTCCAGGTTAGCACTTAGCTTTAGCCTGTCTACCTTCTTTAGCTCCAGGGTAGCATTCAGCTTTAGCCTCTCTCCCTCCATTAGCTACAGGATAGCTCTTAGCTTTAGCCTGTCTACCTTCTTTAGCTCCAGGGTAGCATTCAGCTTTAGCCTCTCTCCCTCCATTAGCTACAGGATAGCTCTTAGCTTTATCCTGTTTACCTTCTTTAGCTCCAGGGTAGCATTCAGCTTTAGCCTCTCTCCCTCCATTAGCTCCAGGATAGCTCTTAGCTTTAGCCTGTCTACCTTCTTTAGCTCCAGGGTAGCATTCAGCTTTAGCCTCTCTCCCTCCATTAGCTACAGGGTAGCTCTTAGCTTTAGCCTGTCTACCTTCTTTAGCTCCAGGGTAGCACTTAGCTTTAGCCTTTCTACCTCCATTAGCTTTAGGTTAGCATTTAGCTTTAGCCTCTCTACCTCCATTAGCTCCAGGTGTGCTCTTAGCTACAGGTACTGCATAGTTTGATAGGTGCCAATCAATCTCCCTCTCTCAGCTCAACCTGTGAATCCTTTTTTGGAATTTCCATGAGTGACAAAAACGTGTGACGCTACCAAGATGGTGACAATGGGAACTGCCCACTTTGCTTCATTTCACCTCTTCAGAAACCAATGGGTCACATGAACGGAAGCTTCATTTGCGTTTTATATATAGTCTGAACCACTGTTCTTCAGGACAAAGGCCTGAAAGTGGTCAGTGTTCAGAAAGTAAAGAGAACAGGCTTTAGATCTTCTTAAATGAGCAATAATGAACAAAACAACCACAGCTTTATGGAGAACTCAGATTAAGTGTCTGAGATAATATTGATTAAAGAAAACCAAGTGACCCAGTATCTCTATAGAGTGCATTTTTGTACCCCCCCCCCCTTACATCAGTCAGATTTGACCAGTTTACTTTAACTGTTATATAACCTTCAAAGGGAAAAAAAAAACAAAACAGAATGATTATCACATGTTATTTATCGCATTTTAATGCTGTAAACAAAGATGTCCAACATGTTTTTTAACACAAATAACTGCAATAAACATGCAACCACTTAACATTATAACATTTATTAAGAAGAAGAAGTTCAATGTGTGTGTGTAGTTTGTTTTTGCGTATTTGTGATCCTTTTTTCTGTCGTTGTGTGTGTATATAAATATAGTATATGGTGTGAATAGAATTGATCGTTTTTTTAATATAATTTTTTGTTGCTGTGCTGCTCTTGTGTGCCGCTCTATTCTGTGTTGCTGTAAACCTGGAATTTCCCTTAATATCTTATATCTTATCTAAACAAATAAACATGGTCTGTTCTTCCTCATTAATTACTCTTGCTCAACATTGGTTGGGAGAGATTATTGTAAATGTGTGTGAGTGGACAGAGAGACATACCACGCTATAACTCAATGAATACTTGAGATATCAAAGGTCAAAGGTCAAGGTTGTGTTTAGCAGAAAGGTCAAAATCAAATTATTGGGTCTAATTCATCAACGGGTTGTCATAGAAACTTGAGATTGGCACAAAATAGGGGGTTCTCTGAACAGGAACATGACTTTCTGTGACACAGCTGATTAAATTATTCATGAAGCCTTGAAGTAATTAGAAGAAAAATAGATTTGTTATTGCATTATGAAGTTGTGAAATGGTCAGATTGAACTCAAACAGAGGAAGTTTAACACATATCACTGTGTTCTTGTGATTCAACTTTAATCCCCCACCCCCAAACACACACACACACTTTAAACCACTGTGGGTAATTTAGTTGAGATGGTGTGTATTGTAAATAATCTAAGAAGTCATGGGAGTCAGACAGCACCCTTGATGACTGATTATGATTGGGCATGGTTCCAGGGATGGTCTGTTCACACTGGAGAGTCATCAAGACCCTCTGATCAAATATTCCAAAAAGATCAGGAGGAGTGGCGGCTCTATGTAACGAGCTCTTTAAAGAGCACAAACAACTGCTTATCTCCTTCAAAAAAAAAAAAAAAAAAAAAACTGCTGTGTTTATGGAGTGACTTTCAACTGATGGCGTTTTGAGGAACGCTGATTAGTTTACGGTTTGTACTTGAGCAGTGACATTATCTCATTGTGCACAGAAATTTTCATGAATATGCACGAGGAAACACCGTCAAAAAGTTAAGAGTCCGAGAGCCGAGAAAATTATACCAACTGGAATATACATTTATGAATTTATGAACAATCCACCCATAAATTAACATGTTGAATGTATACGCTTGACAATATGGCGACGAACAAAGGAGCGTTATTTACATCATGAAATGAAACTTCTCAGCAGTGTGTGTGTGTGTGTGTGTGTGTGTGTATATATATAAATATCTCCCTGAAGAATAACACCTCACATAATGCTTTTAATTAATTCTCTCATTATAGAGTTGGGTGTTGGTTTATTGGACATAATGCCATCTGAATGATTAATATCACCAAAACCAAGAGTGAAGACAACTTCACGTACATCACTGAGACTGATGACTAATCTGAGGCTGGTTTTCACATTGATTATATGAAGCTGATCTTTAAATGTCATCATTCATAGATTCACTCTTCAACATTTTCAGGTCTCCGTTAGCTTTGATTTCCCACTGTCTTGACTGTACTGTTGCAGTTCAGTTAAGTTTACTTAGCATGAAATGGTATGACCATGAAAGCCAACTGTAGCAAATATACAACATACCAAAAAATCAGTTTGTTGTATGTGCTATACTGCCCTACAAAGTAAAAAGGCAGTAACTGCACAGACACCAAACTGAGAAAAATTACCTTAACACTTATTGTTACTGCATATTACCTAATTTTGCAAGTCAAACTTCCCACAATGTACATGAAGAAACACAAAAAAACTGTGGACAAACACATGCTAAAATCCAGTAAAATTCACCCCCCCCCCCAAAACAAACACAGAGTGATGAAAAATAACTCTTCTAAAATACAGGAAATAACACCAAAAATGTGCAAAAAATATATATTAGCTAATCAGGCTAATCATGTTATGGGATTAATCTGCAGAAAATAAAATACATTTTGGCATCCCTAAAAAAAAAAACACTGGCTTGTATAATCAATTCAACTTTCAAAATGTACCTGAGGGAAAAAAAAAAAAATAAATAAAAATAAATAAATAAATTTAAAAAAAAAAAAAAAAAAAAAAAAAAAAAATATATATATATATATATATATATAGAAAGAGAGAGAGAGAGAGAGAGAGAGAGAGAGAGAGAGAGAGAGAGATATTCAGGCAGTAAGGGGAGGAATCCTACATGATTAATTGAACCATTGTATGTTAATTGGACTCCTGTAGAGTGGAGTTAAGGTCATTGGAAGGTTACAGGGGTCATCCAGATCTGGTTTGTGCTGTATTGACCCTTTTGTGCCATAGACACACAAAACACTGAGTGCCTCCAGGCAAAACCACCGTCTGTACACTGCTCTGAATACTTTGCCTGCATGCTTAATTACATGTGGATTAATAATATATGACATAAAAAAATTATAATTTACACTCGAGTTATGACATAATTAACATACATGGTTTTTCCCATGTAAGACTTGGGTGCAACACTTAATTACTGTTTTAAATACTATTGATTCCTACATATTGTGCTACTTATACTGCTCTACAATTTTTTTTTAGAAAGTATCTTCTATAGACATTAAATGTTCTAAATTTTAAATAATTTTTAATTAGATGAATTACAAAACATATTTTTAATATATATATATATATATATATATATATATATATATATATATATATATATATATATATATATATATATATATATATATATATATATATATATATATGATGTGTTACTACACATATATGGGTGATTAATTTTAAATTTGTTTGGTTATTATTTTTCCAAATGTGACGAAGGTCATTATTTAGCTAGGTCACAATAGCTAATGCTGAAGTTAGCAGTTTTCTGCTGAGTCATCACATTACTGCAATAGTTTCATGTTTTGTGAGAATCACCCATATGTTGAAAAAAACATGGAGGAAAAAAAAGGCTAAAAACCACTAAAATTTGCACTTAAATTGGCATTTCCTTTTTTCCTATATAGAATTATATTTAAATTAAATTGTTAAGGGGTTAAGTGTCAATAATTTCATGAATATATCACATATTTTATTTGGTTTGTTTGTTTTTATGGTTTTTTTTTTTTTTGTCCTGATGAGTGAAATTGAGTTCTGAATTTACACCCTGACATCTTTACTGCAGAAACCAACTAAGACTGGCTGTCACATACGATGAACTTGGAAACACAGTGTCAAAACATCTGACATTAGGACAAAAAAAAACAAAAAACTGACATGATTGAGAGTGAGAGGAATCACCTCACTGCAGGTAAGAGATCTGGCAGGTGTTCCAGGATTCCTTCTGTGTTTCTTTGTGCTTTTTTTTTTTTAAATTCAAATATTTATTCATAACAGTTCACTCAAAACACCTTCAATACAACATACACTGCTTTTATTTAAGGGAAAAAGGCATCCATTTTGCTCACTGTAAGGTAGATAAAGTAAAAGTTCCAGCAAATAATAGAATGAAAATACCTGAATGGATAATAATGTTCTTAACTAGCTTGTACACATAGTCAACCTCCCTTTTTTGAATAAGAAAAACATGCATGCAATAAGTATATGGGAAAAAAAGAATATATATATATATATATATATATATATATATATATATATATATATATATATATATATATATATGTTTAATATTTGTGGTGATTAGTAGTCAACACAGAACATATGTTTCAGTGTCATCGTTCTTGTAGTTGAAATAATTAAATATAAATAATAATTAAAAAGACATAAATAATTTAAAAAATTTAATTAATTAAAATAATGTAATTGTAATATTGTGCAGCCCTAATGTGACACATATTTCATTCATATTTATACATGCTTATGTATGTCTTTTCTTTTGGAAGTGAAAATAAGAAAAAAAGAACGGATGGACAGATGGAAGGAAGGAAAGATGGAAGGAAAGAAAGATGGAAGGAAAGAAAGAAGGAAGGAAGGAAAGAAGGAAGGAAGGAAAGAAGGAAGGAAGGAAAGAAGGAAGGAAGGAAAGAAGGAAGGAAGGAAGGAAGGAAGGAAGGAAGGAAAGAAGGAAAGAGAGAAGGAAGGAAGGAAAGAAAGAAAGAAAGAAAGAAAGAAAGAAAGAAAGAAAGAAAGAAAGAAAGAAAGAAAGAAAGAAAGAAAGAAAGAAAGAAAGAAAGAAAGAAAGAAAGAAAGAAAGAAAGAAAGAAAGAAAGAAAGAAAGAAAGAAAGAAAGAAAGAAAGAAAAAAAGAGGAAATAAATAAATAAACAAATCAATAAATAAATAACAACTGATTAGTTCTGGCACCAACCTTTCATCCTGGATTATTTTCTCTTGTTTGTTTTGGGGTAATTTTCTCTTGTTGGTCGTTCATTTTTCAGTCTTGTTACCAGTGACTCAGTCCAAACTGGTTCAGAATAATTGTGCTGTGTCAGGTTCTATTGAAATGCTCATTGAGCTCATTTGTCTCCTACATTGCAGGACCAGGTCATGTGACTATTCCGTAAACTTTCAGTTTCTAACTAATTTATTACATTTGTGGGAATGTATTACAATTTTAGAAGGTAAGTATTTTTGAAATCCCACAAATGTAATAAATTGTTAGGCGACTGTTATTATGTTTATGAGAAAGTTATTAAATTTGTGGAATGATTGTGTTAAAAGATGCTAATTTTTATGACGTTTGCGGGTTATTACATTTGTGGCAGTTATTACGTTTATGGGGTTAACATTTGAATTTTTGCTTTATTTAAATCTGAAATAGATGAACAATATTATAATCACGCAAAAGTTAACACCAGGCGATCCATCTAAAAACAGAATAAAAGTGTGGGGTCCTGTTACACACAACCCATCTGGATGTCAAATGTAAAATCAAACTGTCCACAGCGTTAAATCCAGCATGTAAAACAATCAGGAAACCACAGATGCAGCTCAGTGACAAGTATCTGCTGAAGATAGAAAACAAAGCTCTTGACATAACAAGTGCTCTGCCTCATCCAGTGAATGACTTCCATCTGGAAGGTGTTTTAGATTCTGAAGAGCCACAAAAATACCAAGAACTTTTATTTTGTCAGTGTATTTAAGCTGTTAAATTGTTAAACTGGATTTATTGGTTGTTACTGACCCCAAAGTCTTCTGTTTTTACAGTTATTTATGATTGTTTATGACATATGATCGTTGAACTGTGATGGTTTTTGGTGCAGATTGTGGATTGTAAAGTTGAACCGAACATATGGAGGATTGTTTTCAGTCCAGTCCAGTCCAGTCCACTGATGGTGTCCAAGTATTTTAGCATTACTGTCGCTAGGCTAGCAGGTATGAAAAATTTGTACATGATTGTAAAGAGTCTTTGTGTCCTAATTTAAATTGTTTAACCTTTTGATACACACTGGTCACTGCAGTGGACAGTTATTCTACAATTGTTCTCTTGTATATTCATCTGTTTTGTTGTTTTAGTTCCATATCAGTCACTTCATATCATTACTGTAACTGGTCTGTTCTTAATACCTGATCTGCACTAACATGTAATCAATGTGTCAATGTGTCAATCAATAGCTTGTTGTTATTACTAAGACCCCGAAGAGACGTGGGTGGAGAAAAACATGTGTGTGTGTGTGTGTGTGTGTGTGTGTGTGTGTGGGGGTGGGGGGTGGGGGGGGGCATTCTGAGAAAAACAGAAAATTTCATTGAGTTCTATTTATTTTGCAATTGGATTAACTTATGAAAACATAGAATCAGTTCTTCATCGCAAAACATGGATTTTGCATCAGTGTTCTTCACTTGAAGATGTTTTTTGAAAATTAAACAACTATCATGTCAGAAGGAAGGACGACTCTGAACTGACACATCTGGTGTCATTCATTGAAAATCAACTGCAATACTCCAGGGTATCAGTGGATATACGCTAAATGTAGAGAAAATAGACTGCGTTAGAGAAAGGAGGATGTGAGACTAGTTTTAAAAGAAGTGTTCGCAGTATTTCTACTGTGTGTCCTCCATGTTTATCTGACTCAGAAATACCGGAAAGTAAACAAATAATAACCTTAGTAGCAGTAGCTTAATAAACAAACATTCAACTATTTATCTCAAAATTCCAAGAAAATTTATTGGAATTCCAAGAAAGGATTTAATTCAATTTTATTTATTTATTTATTTATTTATTTATAACCCCCCACCCCCCATTTTTTTGTCCACCCATGTCCCTTCGGGGGCTCAGTAGTAGTAATGTTAAAATTTCATTTCATGAAGCATTAATTGTTTCTTTTAATTAAATTTTAATCCTCTAGATCAGGGGTCCCCAAACTTTTTCCTGTGAGGGCCACATAACTTTTCCCTCCTCTGATGAGGGGCCGGGGTCAGTTTGTAACAGAAATATTGTGACGATTGCAGGAGTGGCTAAATGTAAAAATGTATTGTTTGCCAAAAAGCCACAATCAAATAACTCTCTCTGGGTTCTTCACAGTAAAAAAAAAGTCCATTGAACATAAACTTCTTTGTCTTAACAGGTCCAAGTTCATCTTAGAAGTTCAGTTCAAAGCAGAATCTCTGACTTAAATGACTCATATGAGCATCTGTGTTAAACTAGTCACTAACTAATAGTTAATAATGAATGAGTTGAAAAATAAGGAACATTTTATTGCAAAAGTCCAACATTATTATCAAATACAAATACACATATGAAAAAAAAAATACAAAATGCTCTCTGGTATTGTTCTGGGGTTCGGACCAAATGTGGAGGCGGGCCGCAGTTTGGGGACCACTGCTCTAGATGGAGTTCTCTGTTCAAGAAAGTGTTGAAGATTTCAATAATTTCAACTCTTTGTTGAACGGAGAGCTCCATCTAGAGGACTAAAAAGAAAAAACTAATGCTTCACGAAGCATCATTTTAGCATCACTACTCAGTTGTAATTAACCGTCTTCTTAAACAAAAATTACATTAAAAGTGAAAACTGAATTTAACTTATCGTTTACTGTAATTCAGAATCTATTTTTTTTTTAAATGGTGGGTCACATGTTAACGCAATGATGCAGAGTCAACTCCATCAATCAATGTTTACGCTGATGACATGTCATGTTATAATAATAATAATAATAATAATAATAATAATAATAATAATAATAATAATAATAATAATAATAATAATAATAATAATAATAATAATAATAATAATAATAATAATGGATTGGATTCATATCATGCTGTTTTGGCCACTCAAAGTGACCCATTACTCATTCACTCTCACATGCTCCCTCTGGTGGTGGTAAACTACATATGTAGCTACAGTTGACTTGGTGCAGACTGACAGAAGCGTGGCTGCCATTTTGCGCCTACGGCCTCTCTGATCATCACCAAAGATTCATACAACAGTGTGAGTGACACTGGAGGCAAGGACACAACAGACTGACGAGAACAGAGCAGGATTCGAACCACCAACTCTTTGGTTACTGGACGACCCACTCTACCAACTGAGCCATGGAACCTCAGCAGAGTAGATACCAAATATCTTGGACTGGGTACCATGTGACCATGTAAGTAAGTAGGAATGAGTAGAAGTGATATGAATGGAAATGCAGCTTAAGTTTGGGATGAGCTGAACCTGATAAAGCATCAGTTTTGCAAAGCTAAACGACTGCAAAGGCATGAAAACATAAAAGAAGAGTGTTCATGTTAACACAGCCTGAATATATACATATAACAGGGAAGCACATTCATTTACAGCCTGCATTTGCAATTATGTTCGGCCATAGAAAATATAGTTTAACCTTGTTCAAAGTGTTTTTCATCACTAAAGTAAGGGCAGGATATGTGGAGTATCCTTTAAATGCAAACTACCAAACCCAGCTGCAGATACGGAATTATCAGGAGATTATTTGTTTACATCGGACTCTTTCAATAAAATACTAGGCTTTTGTTTGGTCCTACATGAATATTTTGCATAAAATAACATGCATTAATGTTGATAGCTGCCATGGGAATAACATTTTCCTCTCACAATTCAGTAGCTTGTTAAAAATGTCCTCACTAAGTTCAAAGCAGAGGTGGTAGAAGTACTCACATAGTACTCACAGTGTAGCTGTACTGACGTAGAAGTACAGCTACCTGTGTGGAAAAATATTCTGTACTGATTCAACTAATTTACTGAAGTAAAAGTTACAAAAAATAAACTTTTCAAAGTAAAACTGCATTTTTTAATTTACCATGCATGAAATTATGCTTATTTAAGCAGGAAAAAACATATATTTTTTAAAAAGTATCCAAAAGTAAAGCCCTTACTAGTCAGTGTTGGGAAAGTTCAGTTCAAGTTACTCAATATGAATTAGTTCAGTTCATCGTTCATTCTCCCAAATTATGAACTCGAAGTTCATGGATCCCAAAATGAACTTTTTTGTTCTTTTTTTCGTTCTTTTTTTTGTGTTAATATTGAAAAACTTATGTTGCCAAAATTTGTTCAGAATAATACAAAAATGACATATATGATAATACTGGGTTTTGATTCCATTTTATGCTTTATAGGACTCAATAATATACCATAACCATGCAAGAAAATGTTTTTAAACTACTTAAAAATATGTTTAATGTTCCCATATTTATAGTGCAAAACATTTGAACAGTTTTCACAATCTACAATTAACTTAAGACTGAATTACAATCCTGCAAAATTAAACATTATCCGTAGTTTTCGGATTAGAAGTAACTCCAGAGTATAAGTCTAATTATTAATAGAGTATAATTATGGCTAGCTCAGGTAAATAAAGATGAGAATAAAGACGAGAGACATGATGGGACTCGACCACTTTTTCACAAAAAATATTTACTTATTTATTTTTTGCAGTACCCGTTTTTTTTTTTTTTGTTGTTGTTGCTGAAAACTTGGTTGTTTGCAACGTGATAAGAATGAAATGTGAACTACATAAGAGCGCAGTTCAATAAATGCCAGAATAACCGCGTTCACAACTTCCCGTTCATTTGGCAAAAGTGAACCAGTCGTTCACGTTCGTCAAAAATATGATATCGTTCGTGAACGATGGTTCAATGAACTCGTTCAGGTACAACACTGCATACTGTGTATATAATATGTCTGGACAGATCCTAGTGTTCAGAAAAATGTAGGAAAAATGAAAACGAAGTGACAATTGAGATATAAAAAAAAAAAAAATCATCATTGTGAGATAAAAAACAAAAAAAACAAAAAACATAGCAGTTTTTAATCAGTCAGGTCGAAATAAATGAATGGCTGTTTGAAAGTGCAGGTGGTGGTGGTGTTATAATTGCGTTATGTCTATTTGGCATCATGTTGTCAGGGAAAATGAGAGCATAAGAAATCCAATATTCTCTCTTATGATCCTGAGGCTTCCTTCTTAAGCTACACAGATCATCTGCATATCAAACAGGTGGTATTTAACCGTCCCGTTAAGCTGCGTACATACGGCACATCGCACCTCACTGTATTCTGCACCTCCCTGACGACGCCATCCCATACACCACACATCATCTTCACCGAAGGATCTTAACATCTGGTATTCCCCATTAACCTCACCTAACGTCGTGAAAGAGAAACACACTCCCCTCCCTCTCCTTGAGCAAGGCACTTAGCCTCTAATTGCTCCGGTGGAGCAATGAATGAGGAAATGAGATTCAGGAGCAGAGAGCGAGTGCACATGATGTTGGTTAGTGGCAGCTCTGCTTTGTTCGCTTATGCCCTCGTGTGCTGATGCTCAGGAATAACACAACCATCAATCATATGTCTGAGTCAGAACACACAGCACAAACAGTGTTAGCAAACTAACATAGTCTGATGATGGAGAACGTGGGCAGATGCTGATTCCAGGATGTGGATATGTGGGGTCTAGGGGGAATTTTCTTTAAAAACTAGAAAAACCAAAAACACATAATCAACAGCCCACACAATACAAATGACCTACATCTAATAGGTCTGATAGGTTTCTTCTTCATGTTTAAATTCTTATTAATAATTAATTTATTTATGTGAATTTCCCCACTGTGGGACTGATAAAGGATTATCTTATCTTTTTATTTTTTTGTTTTTCCTGGTTCTTGTTCTGGTTGTTGTTGTTGTTGTTGTTGTTGTTATTATTGTTGTTGCCATTATGGTTGATATTGTCTTTGGGTTTTTTGGAACTTTTCCTCCATGTTTTTTTTGTATGGTTTTTTTAAACCGACAACCGGACAATGTTGATGCGGTCAACCATCACTCAAAATCCCTACCCTGTACACACACACACACACACACATATATATATATACTTCCTCCGTTTTCTGCTCGCCCCAGACCCTCCCCAGACTTTCACTTGAGGTACACAAGTACTTCTAGTATAAATAAGACATGAAACTTCAATAAATTAACTTCAATAAATTGACTAATTTCCTTTTCTATCTTTATTAATTTATCAAAAATTGAAGTTACTACAGTTTTCATTTGTCTTGAACCCAAAATAATTATAAATTAGCTCTTTATATATATATATATATATATATATATATATATATATATATATATATATATATATATATATATATATATGCCAACAGGTGAGCACCACATGGCAGCAAAACTCAGTTATATATATTATCATTACATGATGCCAAGAAAGGCTTCCATATTTCAGGATGTTTTCTGGTGTTATGATACAGTATATTTATATTGGATAATGAAGACAGATGACAAATATGAGGGAGGATGACAAGCAGCAAAAGAGCCCATACTACTCCTTATAATAATATGAACATTGACACTAAAAGAACAGCAAATGGATTAGAATAGTGTGTTCACACCATATGGCCAAACTTCGGTGTCAATTTGGCATCATCATTCGGCTAATATTATTCACTTGGACCGAAGTTTGAGGAAAATTGATGAAGCCATTAAAGTGGGGAAATAAAAAAACTAATTTAGAATTATTTTGGGTTCAAGACAAATGAAAAGTGCAGTAACTTCAATTTTGGATAAATTAATAAAGATAAAAAGGGAAATTAGACTTTAATTTATTGTAGTTTCATGTCTTATTTATACTAGAAGTACTTGTGTACCTCCAGTGAAAATGAGAGAGGACACAGAGTCTGGGGTGAGCACAAAATGGAGGAAGTAGGACTGATTACACTATTCTACAATTAGTATTATCTTTTTTTTTTTTTTTTTTAAACTTCAGACATTAAATGTGCTAAATCTTACAAACTTTAATAAGATGAATCAGAAAACAAATGACAAAAGTGTTTAAGATGTATATGATGGTGTGTTATTCCACATATATGTTGGTTTATGTACATGTATATAATGGATTAGTAAATATTCTACTCGTAAGAACCTGTAAAGTGAATGGATCATAATATGCAGACAGTGTTTTGAAGTAGATTTGAGACCAATATAAATAGAATAGAATCTTCATTTTGTCAGTAGGTTCACATATGTTAACATACACCACACCTCTACCTTTAACCCTTCACTAGATCATGTATCACACATTGCAGACTAATGGCAGAGGGCTGGTCATGTCAGCCACATGGGGAGCAGACGGAGAGGGGTGGGGTTGGGTGCCTTGCTCAAGGGCACATCAGACAGCGACTCTCTGTCAGTCCAGAGTATCAAACCATGACCCATCAATCATAAGCCTACTCTCCAGGCGACTAGGCCATGGCTGCCACCACTTCCTTTGGACTAAAAACTATTCTCTTGTTCATTCTAAGATTTTTACATTTTAACCAAAGACTTTTGTTGGAAACTTGATCCAACCAACATTTAAGACTTGACTTTTCTTCATCACAAACACACAAGTAGGAACATTTGATTAGTTTTATTCCAGAAGCATTGTAGACCAGTGTTTCATACCATTACTAGCTCTTATTTCAGTCAGTGTTCAGAGTACAAAACGTTCCAAAAAATCCTGAATAGAACCAGTTCAAGGACATGTGCTAGTGTGGTTAAAATCTTTTAACCATTTGAATCACTTGTACTTAGAGTGAACATTCAGACCTCAGGGTGACTCAACATCACTGATGAACCCATTAACCTGCATAACCTGACATTTCTGCCCATTCTAAGTAAAAGAAATAATACAATAAAAGTTATTTTAAAAATTCCTCTTTGACTTTTCCCAGTACCATGTATTCTGGTATTCTGCTGTACATGTTTATTTTATTTTAGAAAATATTTACTTGATACTTTAAATGTGCTAAATATTATATACTTTAATAAGATAAATGACTAACAAATGACTTTAGTGCTGGTTAGTTCATGTTTTTAATATATATGATGATGTGTTATTCCACATATATGGTGGTTTATGTACATGTATACAATGGATTAGTAAATATTCCACTAGAAAGAACCTGTAAAGTGAATGGATCATAATGTGCAGACAGTGTTTTGAAGCAGATCTGAGACCAATATTCCTTTGGACTAAAACCTATTCTATTGTTAATAATAAGAATTTCACATTTTGACCCCAGACTTATCTTGGAAACATGACTCAACCAGCATTTAAGCATTTCTTTATCAGTAACACACATACTGTATGACAACATTTCATTAGTTTTATTCCGGAAGCATTTTACTTGTAGACCAGTGTAATAAAACATAACATAGACATTTAGAAACAGTGGAGTTGTGTATGCACTCTATGTACCATATATTCTGCACTATAAAGTGCACTAGATTATAAGATGCACTGTCAATGAATGGTTTATTTTTTGGAAAGGTTTCATGTGTAAGGCGCACTGGACTATAAGGTGCTTTAAGCGAAGCTAAACAGTCACAATAACTCCCAACCGTGTTTAGTTGTAAAAGAACAAAACAGTCTTATTCTGCAAAATCAAACTTTAAAAAAGTCCAAATTCCGAGATAAAAAAGTCAGAATTCCAAGTCACTAAGCACAACCAGAATTAATCCATACATAAGGCACACTGTCGCTTTTGGAGAAAATAAGTCTTTTAAGTGTGCCTTAGAGTCCAGAAATTACAGTAAATGTATAATTTACAGTTCATGCAGACCAAGTTTCAATGAGTTTTCATTTCATTAGTTTTATTCCAGAAGCATTTTACTTGCAGACCAGTCCCAAGTGGAAAATCCAGTTGAAAACCAGTTGAAAATTCCAGCAGAAAACCAATAGAAAACCAGTAGGAAACCATTTGGAAACCAATAGAGGTTAGCTGGCTGTTATACTATGGAAATTGAAACACTATGTAACTCAATATTCACTGGTCAAAGTCACTTTGAACATTTAAAAACATTAAAAAGTTCAAACTCCTTTAAGTTACATTAACAAAGAACAACATGAACAAGGATAGACTTTGGATGATACTGTAAATGTATTCAAATTAAGAAAAAAGGTATGGCTCAATTAACATTTCCACAAATGGTGGTTCCTCAACACACACACACACACACACACACACACACACACACACACACACACACACACACACACACACACACACACACACACACACACACACACACACACACACACACACACACACACACACACACACACACACACACACCAGTTAAAGACTACTGGTTTAAACTAAAGCGAACTGGTGAGGAGTCTTAATCCAGTAGCTCTAATGGTTCTACTGGACCTCAACCGTTGTCAAATGGTATTCTAACTGGACCTACCAGTAGAAATGTTCAAAAACCTTTTGCTCCAGTACAGACCAATAGAGACCAATTCAGACCAGTTCATACCAGTAGAATTCCTATTGGATTTTCAACTGGATTTTTACACTAGGGGTGCTATTTATATGCAGACGGCGAATGCTGTCTAGAAAACCTCCATAGTCTGGAAGTCTTAGTTTGGATACATATGGGATTACGACAAGTGTCGGAACCTCGTGAGGCAGCGAATTGCAGCCATTTTGATGTAGGAATGTTGTGATTACCTTGGACGAGGATGTGCACTGAAGTGGTTCTCGGCCGAAAGCTCGTCTGCACCGCGCACACATACTGCCCTTCATCTGTCATGTCCACGTTTTCAATCTGGATGGTAAACTCCTCTTGATTGAGGGTCACCAGACTCACTCTGGGATCCACCGACCATTTGTCTTCTCCGGCATACAGTATACTTGACCGGTTGAGCCATGCTGTGTGTGTGACAACGTCCCCCCTGTGCACACCTGGAAAGACAAAAAATAAGGCTATTTACCAAAGTGAACTGCCGGGTTATTTTTAGATGACGTGACACGCTTTTAAATTGTTTACAGTGTGGAAAGTACAATCGAGTGATGTCAAAAAGAGCAACACAATGCAGTGTTTTTCTCCTGAAACACTCTGAGTGGTTAATGACTGGACAAACCTTCAAGCAGACAACAGGATCTAATCAATGTGAAACCAGCTGGTGCAGGTTTAAGACCAAATAAAAACCTTATTGTGAGTCACTACTGAGACAGGTTGGTTACAGAGTTCACAGGTTATTATAGTTCAAAATGATGTGTTAATGTGTTAATGAGCGGTCGGCATTCTTTCATTTTATTTATTTATTTATTTAGCCTGTGTGAATCAACTCAAATGCATGTTAAAAGTTAAAAAAAAATTAAAAAAAAAAACAAAAAACAGTGATAATGTCTGATTTTTTTTTTGTTGTTGTTGCCGGAATTAAGCAAAAAATAAATACATTTCATACATTTTAAAGATTCACTGTCATTTTTTAAATGTCAGAGAAATGTCTGTTCTGTTTTATTTTAATTGTGATCAGATATTTAACCTTGAAATGAGAAAAAATAAACTTGGTAAGATTTGGAATTTTTTTCCAGTGTGTTCATGGGTTTTGTTGTTTCCTTAAAAGCTTATTCAATAGCTCAATCTGAAAATGACCTACGATGTCTAAATGTCCTTATGTGTTGCTTCAGTTAAATATTTTAAAATGTAACAATACACTTGGTAAGATTTCTTTTTTATATATAAATCCAAGATATTTCTAATTTATTTTTCTAAGTTTTTATTTAACAAGGACATCATATTTAAGCAGATTCCTCGTCCTTCGAAAATATGTCATCACACTTAAAACTAGAAAAGCATTGGGAAAGCACATACCCCCACCCCATGGCAGATCAGCCCCCAACCCCCCCTAAATGAGCGACACGTTTCACTTTCACTTCTGTGAGCAGCAGACTGCGCTGACCAACCAGGATAAAACACACATGTGTCACCACGATCACAAACATGTCTTTATTTTTTCTTTGTGCCAGTATCAACATGTATTTATTTGAGCCAATCTGTGCATAACTTTTTAAGTTATCCTGCTTAAAAACAGAAAAACAAACAAACGGATAAATGTCGGGCAAACCACAACTCCACCGTTCTTTAGCGGAACAATATAAGAACTGATTTTTACACAATTGATATTGAAAATCGAATTTCAAAAAATCTTATTAAGAGTAGAAAAGCACTGGGAGAGTGCAGACCTCCACCAACATTAGAAATTGAGTTAGAATATTTTCTGTCAAAACCGGCCCTATCTCCCAATAGTAAAGAATCCTGGATCCAGATGGTGATCCGGATCACCCCCCCAAAATGTAATCACTTGTTGCTTTTGTCATTCTGGACAGTCTGTGAAAAATGTGTTGAAATCCATCTGACTTTTTAAGTTATGTTGCTGCAGACAAACAGACAAACTAATAAACCCTGACGATTACATAACTGAGGTATTAATTTTCACTTGTTCCATTAGCACTTTTTGTATTTATTTTTTTTGCTTGAAGTAAGAAAAACAACATTGAAATTCTCCTCTCTCTCTCTCTCTCGCTCTCTCTCTCTCTCTCTCTCTCTCTCTCTCTCTCTCTCTCTCTCTCTCTCTATATATATATATATATATATATATATAGTGTGTGCCAATGGAACAAGTGAAAATTATCTTGGTAAGATTTTTCTTGAAATCAGTTTTTCCAGATCTTTCTATAAATCAGTTCTTACTGTATATGTGACTGAAAAGCTCTTCTTTATGTGATTCTGTCTGATTTTAAGTGTGATGAAATATTTGGACCAGAAATGAGGAAAAAAAAAATACATGTGGTAAGATGTTGGCGTTTGCAGAGTAATTCCATTTTTGGGAAATATTACGTAGGCTAAAACACACATCCTATAAACATCTCCAACATCTGGAAGCACTTCAGTCATGAAACACCATAAGGTAAATTTAACTATAGAATTACACTGTGTAGAAATAAAATGCTTTTGGGTGATAAGAAATCAAGCCCACGTATTGACAGTTTTTCAAAAAAAAACTCAAACACATTGCACATATGCAAATGAAGCTTTCAGACGTCAGGTTTCTTTTGTTAATCTGCCCACACACTTGGTTTGTGACATTCAGCAGTGATTGAGACAATGAGCTGAAACTACACTGCTGTGCTCCATTGCAATTCCAATAGCTTGGTTTCACCAGTCACAAAATGCTGCTTTGATACAAGAGCTGGGTCACTGACTTTCTCGATGGAGCAACACATCTGCTTTTTTTTTTTTTCCTGACAAATCTTTGGATGACACTCACAGCGGACAAACTGCCAGCACTGTGGGGAAAGAAGTTTCAAGTGAGCGTGCCAATTGAAATTGAAATTCAACTTTGCACAAGCCACGCTTTGCTTTTTCGTTGCCAAACTCCATGTTTATCGTCTGAGTCTCTGTGGCCTTATTTTCCCACTGATGTTATGTTATGGGTCAAATTGACCTGTTTTAACCTCCTGAGACCCTGAGTCTTGTTTTAGGGACAAAACTTTCCCAGCTCTATTGAAGAAAAAATTTATTAAAAAAAGGAAAAAGGACATTTCATAAAAGTTTTTTACAATGTATCTGGAAAAAAAAGTTGGATTGTACCGTTTCCAAAAAAGGCAATTATTTAACATAACATCAAAATGTGTACATTATGGGTTCTCAAGAGCAGGGGCATTAATGAGTGTAATCAACATATAATATGAAAATAGTTCATGTCACATATTTGTGCTCACCTCCTTCATGTTTATATCACATAGATACTGTTCAGATCAATTTGACCTAGCAGTCAAACTGGGGGTAAAAAGGTGTTAGAAATGTCAGAATATGTCTTTCTTTACAAATGTGAGACGTATTATATTTATGTTTTATATGTTGGGTCTTTTAAAAGCAATAAAGTGGTGAAACAAAAAAAAGTTTGCATATGTATTTTTTTAAAGATGAAAAACGAGTGAATTACCCTAATTGAACCATTGACTGTACTAAATAATGATAGAATACTCAGTAATGGAATAAGCAATGAAATATTAACAATGTTTGTTAAGATTGTTTATTATTATTAATAATAATGATTATTATTATTCATTCATCTTTTGGTTTTGGACATATTTTGGATAATGCACTGGGTCAAATTGACCCAGGAACATCATTGCTATTCCTGACGAACATAACAGGAAGGTTAATAGATATGATATTATCTCCTAATCAGGATAGTCTGTATTAAATGGACTGCACTTATATAGTTCTTTTCCACCTTCGTGATGCTCTACCGCTCTACCAACTGAACCACAGTCACCCATACTAACTTACTGTAATGATTTCTTATGTTATACATTCTGCTACATTATAATGTTTTCACTTATTCAGATAATGTTCTGTATTTTGTTATTATATATATATATATATATATATATATATATATATATATATATATATATATATATATATTATAGAGATATTTGTAATATGAATATAAAAAAACATAAACAAAATAAAGAAACAAAAATACATTCGAAACAAATGTACAAAAACTAACAAAATACAAAAATATAACACATGATATATATTCAAAATGATCATATTATCATTTTATACATCAGACTATGTGTTCCTTTACAACTGTGAGACATATTATGTTTATGTTTTATACGCTGGTCTTTCAAAAGTAATAAAGCAGTGAAATATTTAAAACAAAGTTTGAACATATATTTTGTTTAAATGAAAAAAAGGGAATAATCCTCATTGAATCATTACGTGTTAGAGGTAAGGAACAACATTGCGCTAAATATTGATACATTAGTGGAATTAGTAATGAAATATTAACAGTGCTTGTTAGGATTTTTTTGGTTTTGTACATTTTTTGGATAATTAAATATTCAGGGGGTCAAATTGACCCAGGAACACCATTGCTGTTCCTGACATATGAACATAACAGGAGGGTTAGACATCAACAGGGTGGAATGGCTGCAGTGTAAACGTTGGCTCAGTGCTTTTGCAGCTGAAAGACTCTCATCTCCATTTGCGCTGTCACAGCTTTTGTTACGACATCAGTCACTTCCACTTCACTGGTAGCAGTAGGGTCAATGGCATCCTAGGGGCATTCATAGTGTTATGATGGGGGAAAGGAGACCAAAAATAAAATAAAAAATAAGAAAAAAAATACTGTTGTGTGCGTGTGAGTGTGTGTTAATCAATAGACGGGAGCAATGGCTTTCAAAACTAATGGATCACAGGGTATGTGAGACGGTGGGTTATCAATTTATTATGACAGAGTGGATTCAAAGTGGGGCTTTCATTTATAATGGCTACAGTAAATTAATTTATCTATGCTGTAAATGTATTCCACAGCGGAGGCACAAACATACACAGCTACATCTGAATAATGTCGGCAACAGCTGATTGAATGGTGTGGTTTGTGGTTCAGAAGGTCGTACTTGTACATCATATTACATCTCACAGTAGCATTTGATATGGAAGCAAGTCATGTTGGGGGGTATTTTTGGGGCATAATCCACTTGAGACCCATTAATGGATTTTGGTCTAGATGGGACAAAATTTTCAGTTTTATTTCAAAAATTCTGAATAAAAATGCATACAAATCATTTTAAAATGTGTCTGAAAAAAAAAACAGTTGTATTATGCAGTTTCCAATCAAGACAAATGTTGAATGTAAAAAAAGTGGGTACGAGTGGTGGGTGGGAGGAAGCTCTGGAGGTTTGGAACAGCGGGAAGTAAAACTTTCATGTTCCTGTTTTAGAAAGTATCTGCTTCAAACATTACATGTGCTAAATCTTACAAACTTTAATAAGATGAATCAGAAAACAAATGACAAAAGTGCAGGTTAGCTAGATAGTGAGGTGGGTGGGCCTCCCCTGGTGGTGGTGGTGGTGGGGGGGGGGTGACTTCAGAGGACTTCAGGGGAGGCTCAGTGTGAGAAAAAAGAAACAAATAAAACAATGTATAAACTAATACAGTACATGTGAAGGTGTACTTAATTCAATTAAAAACACACAAAAATGTTAAGATGCGCTAAAAGACATGTTAAAAAAAAATACAGTGATGTTAGAATGTGTTTAAAAATGGTAAAACCACAAAGATGTTCAAGGTGGGGGGTGGTGGTGTTCAACACATACACAGATGTAAAAATGTACTTATAAATAGATGTTAAAAGCACATAAAAGTGTTAAAATGTGTTAAAACAGATGTTAAAAAACATGTACTTAAAATTGTTAAAAAAAAAACCCTACAAATGTTATGATGTATTATAATAAATGTTAAACATACATTTGAATACAGTTGACGGTAATCCCTGCATATGTTAAAATGTGTTTTTAAAAATATGGTAAAAACATACACAAATGTTAAAAAATTGTCCTAAAAACAATGGTAAAGATAAAGGTTGGGGGTAGTGGTGGTGGGGGGGTGGGTACAGCTGCTTTTGGGTTCTTTTGGGGGAGGGTCACTATCACACACTTTGTAAACCAAAGCATTAAGTGCTTCACAGAAGGAGCTGAAGTTTTCTTCTGTCTCCCGTTTACCTCCACAGAGCGTCTAATGATTATGGAAGTACCTACAACCACAGCCTCGTGCCTGCGTGTGTATTCTTTCATCATACTGGGGGAGGCAGCGCTCCCACGCACATAACGTGACCTGTTTCTCATGAATTGGAAATTGGACAGTAGTGTAAACAAGGCACTAGATCCCACGTATCACTGACCACCTTAAATAAAATAAAAACTACTGAAGGCTTCATTGCAGATGGAGGCACTTGACCTTAGCTGTGACCTTCAACAAATATACAGAGGACAAAGTCAGATTTGTATTTAAAAACTCATACAATCAAGTCCTAATCCTGCACACTGCTGTAATTCATTTAGCAAAGTGTGTCAGAAGATACGACCTTTTAATAACAACACAGGGAGACTTAAAAACATGAAAATCTTCCAAACATTCACACCTTAACCTTTTTCTTATTCAAATGTGTTATTTATTAACAAAGAAGAGAAAAGAAAAAAGGTTAGGATATGTTTTATATATATATATATATATATATATATATATATATATATATATATATATATATATATATATATATATACTATGCAATGCTTTCATGAGAGAAAAGACCTCAGAGACCTCATGAGAGTCCACTTCTTCAGCTGCCTAACATTTAAAAACATTAAAAATAGGATTTGCATTGTAAGAACATCCTGTTTATTTAGTAGGTTTGTCAAATTTGACACATTAACAAGGATGAATCCATCATCACCATTGATCTAATTAAATGTTTTTAACACAATTCAATTAGAGTTGTTTACAGTTGTTTTGATTAGAATAGTCACCCACGTGGGGTTAAGACCGCCCCCCATTGCAGCTAATCTGAAGTAGCATTAGCATTAGCATCTACAATAGAAGACGGCGCCACAGTAGCTGCTGCATAAACTGGAAAAAAAAAATGGCAGATCAAACTGGTTCATGTGCTCTCTGTGTAAATAAAGCCTGTTTTTTTTTTCCTGCATGTTTTCAGAACAAACAACGGCACGAAACCTAGCTGGATGATACTCTGTTAAATGTAAACACACACAGAGAGCAAGTGGGGAGGGGGGACTGTTACTTCACGCATTCTGAGCCAATCAGAGACGCCTCATCACCATGTCATGGACATGTATGAGGAAGTACCGGTAAACTCTGTTATTCAACCAACACACAATGTATTTAATAACAATGGAGAACACAGTAATATTAATGAAATAACCATGGAATGACAGCTTTAATTAGTCTTTTCTATTCTATTCTTTCTATTCCTTAAGTCTACATACATAGGAAAAATAAACGTTTCTTGACATAAACCATTTTTATTTATACAATATGCTCTATATGATTTCATTTCAATCCTTTGCTCTTTATTCAAAAGTATTATTTGGGTTATCTGAAATATAAAGAACCACATATGTATGGGATGTATTATATCTCCTATGTATGAAGACTTATGGGACACCCTCTTTTCTTTTCTTTTCTTTTTTTCCCGTTTCTTCTCTATTGAATACATTAAAGTCTAAAATTTATAGAAATAATAGTATCAGTAATAATATCTTGATGCTACCCCATCCCTAATGACAAAGCAGTGGCAGTAAAAGCCTGTTTTATAACATCTGTTTACAGTTTCCCACTTACAGAAATTGCTGCAAATAATTCAACATCATATTGTATCGAATACTTTATTTTAGTGTAATGACACACCAAAGGTATAACACCAGGCATCTCTTATATATCTATGTTGATACACACGGCGTAAGTATTACCTATGGACCACTGGTAATTCGGAATAATTAGAGAGAATATCTGAGTTCTTAATCGTCTGCGAATGCGCCATGTCTGTGATTTGCTCAGTAATAATTCCGCCACAAATTACCAACTGTGTTAGGGTGAAAAACAGACGTCCAGTGATAATTCAAGTCCTGTGTGAATGCACATGTCTGTGTTTGTAATTTCAATTGCGCGCCTTTTGTCTTTCTCTCGAGTGAATAATGGAGGAAGCGGCTGAAATTGTGTGGCAGCATGTGGCAAAAGGAAGATATGGTCACATAATATTTATAATATTTATATTCAATATTTATAACCATCTGAAGTTGTCGCTATTGATTCAGTCGTCCGTTTTCGAGAGGGAAGGCCTCCACTAAGAACTACTGATTCTGTAATCTGGAGACTGCACTGACCCCGCTCTTATTTTGAAGGCGTGGAGCAAATTTACAGACTGCATCCTTGCCAATGACATTTACCCCCTTTATTCTTATGCATACTTTGTTTGTCTGTAATTTGCGTGAATTACAGAAGCTTGTTTATCCCGTGCGAATAGGGCATTAGAGTAAATAAGCTTTTCACAAGTCATTTGTTTGTAAAGAATGTGAAGGAAAGCAAGTGAATGGATCACAATAAAAAGCTTCTTGTCACTAAGCAACACCCACTCTGTGCCAGAACCATTTGTGTCTGTCTGATGTGAGGCAACATTCACATTAGTGTCATTGAATGGCATGTTCGTTACAAAAAAGCAGAACCCTACAAGAATCCACTACATGCACACATTTTCAGGCTAGTCAAGTAAACATAAAATCATACATATATACAATCACTATTGTCCATTTAGACTCGAAAATACCTCATCTGATTAGTTTTTCAGCCTTTCAAACTTCATAAAAGTCAATATTCAACTCAATCACATTAAAATTCTGTTGCTTGTTTCAGGTAGATTTCCTTTTTTTTTTTTAAACTGTAGTCCCTCTTCCCTTAAATATATTTTTTTCCCCCATGGTCCTAACTTTATCTCACGCAATGATATCTTTGCAGATTCAAGCACTGTGAAGTTGTTTTAATATTCTGCTGAAGGTGGAATGTTGCTCTGCGCCTGCCGTAAATTTGAGTTTAAGAGGTGGACCCACAAGACATGTTTCACAGGTGTTTTGGTGATCTGATGTGCAGCTTCTACAGATGTAATGTGCAGACCTGAATTTAACATTATAGATCGACCACAACCACAAATAAGAATAAAAAAAGAGGGAATGAGTTTGAAAATGCACAAAAAAAACCCCCAAGTTTAGCCAGGCACAAACATTTTATCTGGTTGGTCCTGTCTCTTATAATTGCAAAAACACACTTTATTACTATTATTGACAGATGGGGCACTACATGTAGGCTCCAAAATGACATCATGACCTTTGACCTTAAGTAACTGTGAAATGGCAAACTCACATTTTGAGAGGGAGACGTCCATTAACAGCTAAAATGTTTGTGAAGGGTGGGGTTTGTTTTGTCTGGCACCACTTGATTTTTTTAATTTATTTAACCTTTATTTTATTAGGATAGACTCCATGGGACTGAACATCTATTTTATGTCTTGGCCGAAAACAAGTCATTTGTTACAGTATGATTCTGCAAATGTAGCACTGGTTTATGGATGTTTATGTCTCTATTAGTGCAGTATTAGCATTAGTATACAAGTACATTAGTAAAATATTAGCATTAGTATAGAAGTCCATTAGTACAGTATTAGCATTAGTATATAACTACATTAGTGCAGTATTAGCATTAGCATATAACTACATTAGTGCAGTATTAGCATTAATATAAAGTCCATTAGTACAGTATTAGCATTAGTATATAAGTACATTACTACAGTATTAGCATTAGTATATAAGTACATTAGTGCAGTATTAGCATTAATATAAAGTCCATTAGTACAGTATTAGCATTAGTATATAACTACATTAGTACAGTATTAGCATTAGTATATAAGTACATTAGTGCAGTATTAGCATTAATATAAAGTACATTAGTACAGTATTAGCATTAGTATATAAGTACATTACTACAGTATTAGCATTAGTATATAAGTACATTAGTGCAGTACTAGCATTAGTATATAAGTACATTAGTGCAGTATTAGCATTAATATAAAGTACATTAGTACAGTATTAGCATTAGTATATAAGTACATTACTACAGTATTAGCATTAGTATATAAGTACATTAGTGCAGTATTAGCATTAATATAAAGTACATTAGTACAGTATTAGCATTAGTATATAACTACATTAGTACAGTACTGTCATTAGTATATAACTACATTAGTACAGTACTATCATTAGTATATAACTACATTAGTACAGTATTATCATTAGTATATAACTACATTAGTACAGTATTAGCATTAGTATATAACTACATTAGTACAGTATTATCATTAGTATATAACTACATTAGTACAGTATTATCATTAGTATATAACTACATTAGTACAGTATTAGCATTAATATAAAGTACATTAGTACAGTATTAGCATTAGTATATAAGTACATTACTACAGTATTAGCATTAGTATATAAGTACATTAGTGCAGTATTAGCATTAGTATATAAGTACATTAGTGCAGTATTAGCATTAATATAAAGTACATTAGTACAGTATTAGCATTAGTATATAACTACATTAGTACAGTACTGTCATTAGTATATAACTACATTAGTGCAGTATTAGCATTAATATAAAGTACATTAGTACAGTATTAGCATTAGTATATAAGTACATTACTACAGTATTAGCATTAGTATATAAGTACATTAGTGCAGTATTAGCATTAATATAAAGTACATTAGTACAGTATTAGCATTAGTATATAACTACATTAGTACAGTATTATCATTAGTATATAACTACATTAGTACAGTACTATCATTAGTATATAACTACATTAGTACAGTATTAGCATTAGTATATAACTACATTAGTACAGTATTAGCATTAGTATATAACTACATTAGTACAGTATTAGCATTAGTATATAACTACATTAGTACAGTACTATCATTAGTATATAAGTCCATTACATCCTAACACTCGCTACGTTCTTGGTATTGAGAACCACTTGTGTTTATCACTTCCCTCAGCAGACAGACCACATGGTGTTGGAGAATGGACTCAGTGATGTAGTACTGGACCATTATCTTCAGTACTAGCTTAAATTTCTTCAGTTGCCACATGAAGAACATTCTCTGCTGGGCCATTACGGCTCAAGACATTTGAGACGTGAGAACAGATCTTTTTGTGTTTGAAGTTTGAACACCTGCAAATGTTCATCCACAAAACTTTCTAAATAAAGATTTGCCCTTTTCAAACTTTATGCAATACACAACTTCTTTACATCATTTTTCAAACAATCCTTTCAGGGCTTCAGACGTGGAACACGGTGTAATACGTCAGCAGAACAATGAGGAACAGTGACACAGAGCAACTGTGAAGAAAGAAAATTAAATGAAACAAAAAAGTTCCCCAGTCTATCCAAACATTATGTAAGCTTTTAAAACTTCACAAGTGGTTTTGTGTGTTTGAATTTTGAAGCTTTCAAAAACGTCATTTCTTTTTCTTTTTTTTTTTTTTTTTTTTAATAATTTCAGATTACTATTCAAAGTGGAGTACTTTTCATTTGGTACTGTAAGATGCTTATTGATGAATACCTTTAGAGTCCAAATTCAGTCCTAGAGGGCGGGTGTCCGACATGTTTTAGATATTTCCCTCTTCCACATGATTCAGTTTAACCCTTTAACTCCTGAAGTAATTAAAATAAGCACCAACACGAACAAAAATACCCAAAGTCATCATTAAAATGAACACAAAAAAAAAAAGAATAATAACCTGACAAATTAATTAGTAGCATGAAGCAAGTAAGACACAAGTGGAGCAAAATGAAAGACAAAAGTACAGTATAGAAAAATAAACAATGAGCAACAAAATGTTTATTTTCAGTTTATTGTTCATTTTTGTTCATTTTATTGATGACTTTGGCCATTTTTGTTCATGTTGTTGCTTATTTTAATTCTTTTTACAGTGGAACTGCTAAAGTTTCAGGGGTTAAAGGGTTAAACTCAATCATGTGGAAGAGGGAAATATCTAAAACATGTAGGACAACCGGCCCTCGGGGACTGGATTTGGACACCCCTGCTTTAGACAGTGAATGGATCCGGTCTAGGAAGGACATGGAGATCTACTCATCAAAAAGAATACGCTTTGGATCACTACCACTGCCTCAGTCTTCATGCAAGGCATATACATATCTTTGGAAATCATAAGGTAATTAAAGAGTTCTGTTCATTTACATTGTATTTTATCAACACCTTAAACCACAGGTGTCAAACTCCAGTCCTCGAGAGCCGGTGTCCTGCACGTTTTAGAGATTTCCCTTTTCCATGTGATTCAGTTTAACCCTTTAACTCCTGAGATTTTAGCAATCAGTAAAAAAAAAATAAAAACTAAAATAAAATGAGCAACAACACAAACAAAAATTAATAATAAGCTAACAAAATAATTGGTAACATCAGCGAAGTAAGACACAAATGGCAGAAAATCAAAGAAAAATAATGAACAAAATCAGCAACAAAATGAACAAAACACTAATACATATGAACAAAATGAAAAAATAATGTGGAAAATTAAAAAAAAAAAAAAAACTTAAAAAGAAAACTAGCATTAAAATTTGGTCCCGACAGTTTTAATTTTGCCTTTAATTATTATTTTTTAATTTTAAAAAAAGTAGCTTTTTGACACCTTTTTCATCCACAAAACTAAAAGGAAAATTATCTAATTTTTCTGAATATTTAAACTAAATCATCCATTCAGAATGCATCAGCGCTGACACTTAAAGAGTTAATAATCAGCTCCTCATCAATTCTGTAGAAGACTAATAATGATGCAATGAGCTCCAGGTGTAATGAAAGAGGGGGACATCTAAAACATGCAGGACACCGGCCCTTGAGGACGGCAGTTTGACACCCTTGGGTTAAGCTATTATGCCTAATTTCAAAAAGAACGTTGCAGGTTGACACACAGCTGGATGACATCAATGCCCTGCTGCTGTCGATCTATGCATTTATCCTTTGTGGGGAACATGAGGTGGGTGTTTTAAGGTTTGAGGCAAAAGCACAGACGGCAGAATTATTTTTAACCAAGTTTGCTACAGAGCTCCGGGTCAGAATCGTATGCATAGACTGAAAGGTAGAACGCCAATAAACAATGACAGACTATGACATGTAGGTTGCGTTCCTATTTATACATGATTCACAGCGGTCTGTATAGGAGGGAATGTGTGTAAAACCAGAGACAGACTTTTATACTATAAGGCAGGGGTCTCAAACTCATTTTCGTCAGGGGCCACATTCAGCCTGATTTGATCTGCAATGGGCTGGACTGGGAAAAAGAAAACATAATAACCTATAAATAATGACAAATACACATTTTTGTTATTGTTTTAGTGCAAAAAAAAAAACCACCCACTACATTAAGAATATACTTTTATAAATTCTCCAAATATTAAAAAAAAAGTTACATTTCAAAAGGAAAATAAATATTTTCCATCAACCTATCATATAGTTCATGTGTTTTATTATGGATCAGTTCTATAAAGACACTAAAAATGCTTCAAATTGTGTCTAATTCTCTTTAGACATTTCAGGTTATTCACATTTTATTGTTACAAGATACTTTGTAAATGTAAATATTTTCGTAATTTTTGTATTTTTTTGCGGTCAAACAATGAGACAAATTGGAAGTTGTCACTGAGAAGAAAACATGGAGTCATTTAATAGGTTATTTTGCTCTTCATCCCTCAGGCCGGATTTGAACTGTCCGCGGGCCGCATTTGGCCCCCGGGCCACATATTGTGTGTGGTAACAGAGATAACACCTGCTTATTTTTATTATTATGTGCATTCTGAACCCACCAGACAAATCAATGCAGATGTTTTTCACGATGCAAAAAGTTAAATCAAACCAATTGCAATGTTGATTATCACATTCTGTACTTAAGTAGAAGTACAGAATACTCTGGGAAAATGTAGAAGTACTGATTCAACTTATCTACTTAAGTAAAAATAAAAAAGTAAAATTTCTCAATTGTAATAAAGTACAAAAGTAAAAGTTATTTATTCAATTTTGCCATGAACGCAACAATAGTTATTTAACCAGGAAAAATCTAAACAGTTTCAGAAGTATTCAAAAAATATAGCCTTTAAAAGTGAGCTACTGTGTAGATAATGTGTTCGAGTCACAGAACATGGTTTTGTGCATACGGGCAGGACAGTTAGATAAAAGTTATTTGAGGGGAAGTCACAGTCGAGATAAAAACTCATTATGAAATAAAAAAAAAAAAGAAATGAAAAGGTTTTAAATGAGATAAAAATGCATAATTTTAAGAGAAAAAGTGAAAATTGTGAGATAAAATGTTAAAATTGTTAAATAAAAAGTGAAAATTGTGAGATAATAGTCATATAACTATGATATATTAAGTCACAGTTTCTCTCTGAAGTGACTTATTTTTTGTACTGTCACATCTGTTTAGTCTATTCTGTGAATGTAAAGAGTATAAAGTACAGATATTTATGCAAAAATGTAGGGAGTAGAAGTAAAAAGTTGCCAGAAAAATAAATACTCATATATATACACACATATATATACACACACACATATATATGTATATATATATATATATATGTATATATATATATATATATATATATATATATATATATATATATATATATATATATATATATAGACCAGTGCAATTTGGACTAAGTGGAGACAGCTGCAGAAGGAAGGTGGTTTTAGTGAGTTAACCTCCTGATACAAAACCGCTTTACTTTGAGCATCATGTAATATTATTTTCTATGTCATTGGTATCAAGGTCCCTGACTATAGAGTATATTCCAAAACAGTTTTAGTGATCACAGGTAATTACATGTCTGATAACAGAATTCCACAAAAGTAACTGCACTGGTTTTCTTTTCTTTTCAATTTGGTAAAATGTCTGTAAAACAGTCTCTGTCAGAGGTTCAATTTCTTTAACAGTAGAGTGGTTTAATCCCAGGTTCACTTACAATTAAAAAAAAATTAGTATAATGACAGCTAACAGTTTGTTTCACTGAGCATCAGTCCACAGGAGCAAAGCTACAACTGCATCATCAGACTGTTAATATTATCCAGAAAACACCTTTCATTTAAGGTGACCACATGAAGTTTGTTGAAATTCGGGACAGCAGACGTACATACTTGATAAAAAACATGACTTTTTAAGCCTATCAAATAAATGTTATTCAAGTATTTAATAGTATTTTATTGATTATTATGATAGTATTTGACTGGTTGTGACCCACTTCAGATTGAATTGATCTAAATGTGGAACCTGAACTAAAATGATTAAAGCTTTCATTTCATGGTTATTTCATTAATATTACTGTGTTCTCCATTGTTATTGAATATATCGTGTGTTGGTTCTATGAAAAAATAAACAAACAAACATATGGATTGCTTTGTTTCCAGCTGTTTTTTTTCACGATAGAAAAATGACTTGAGGTCAAACGAGTTTACTGGTACTTCCTCATACATGTCTATGACGCGGTGACGAGGCGTCTCTGATTGGCTCAGAATGCGTGTAGGAAAACCCCTCCCCTCGCTCTGTATGTGTTTACCTTTACCCAAGTATCATCTAGCTAGGTTTCGTGCCGTTGCTTGTTCTGAAAACATGCAGGAAAAAAAATCGAGGCTTTATTTCCACAGAGAGCACATGAACCAGTTTCATCCGCCATTTTGTTTCCAGTTTGTGCAGCAGCTACTGTGGCGCCGTCTTCTCTTATAGATGCTAATGCTAAAGCTACTTCAGATTTGCTGCCGGGGACGAGTTTAACACCAAGTGGGTGACACTAAAGATGAACCGGCTTTTTTTGGGTCCCTCATTCCTCTTGTTGTTTTCTGTGAATGCTGTGAAACCACTGTCAAAGGCAGGTAAGTCAGGGTGACCAATCAGATTTCAAAAGTTGCGTGGAAAAGTGGTTTTCAGCAGAATGACACCTTTAATATTTTAATGTCTATTTTTGAATTTCACAAATTCATCCCAAGGGCCGGATCGGACCCTTTGGAATGCCGGATTTGGCCCCCGGGCCTTATGTTTGACATCTATAACATACAGGATAGTAGCTCTGGAGGAGCAGAATTGAGCACCCCTGCAGTATGGGGTTAAAGTCAACAGTACCACCAACTGTAGAGAGGAGGGAAAGTTTGGTGGCAATATGTGGTTTGTTTGTGGTTTAATATAGTGGAATTAGAGGAAGAGTGGACTATTGGCCTTAAGGGAGGTCTGCACTCTCCAACCTAATTCATCAGTTTGTGCCAGTTTTTTTTTTTTTTTACTCATACTATTGGACAGAAATTAACCGGAGGCTCTTCAGTGTTAAAGACAGTGGAAAAAAACACTCCCAGGCTTTGGCCATTTTTAACGGATCTGCTCCAAAATGTAAGGGATGTGGTAAATAAAGTTCTCTGTACATCCTCCAGCAGAAATCACACGCTATCGGCAAGCTCACATACAGCAATAAAAACCCAAAATAAAAGGAGATAGAGTACACTGCTGTATTCAGGCCTTTTACTGGTTAATAAATAAATAAATAAAGAAAATAGACACTCCACTAAGCTTCCAACACCGCTGTGCCTTCTCCGCAGTCATAGCAGGGGTTTGTCTCACCCTTTCACCAAATTAGATGGAACTTAGCACGGTAATCCTGGCGGCAGATGGATGTACGGACAAATGAGAATCACCACATAACCTTCTTGGTGGAGGTAATTAATGGAGCTGAAGTAAGAAGTGGAAATGTAACCGCCACACCCCAGGGAAGAGCTCTGATGCTCAGTGCTGGAAGGCAGCACATTTCTGCAGCAGAACTAACACACAGCTGGCCAAAAAAACACCTACTTTCTATTACCATTAAAAAAAAAAACACACACTATTATAATGGCCTTTTTTTATAATCTATAAGGGACCGGGGACAATTGAAACTTTTTTTTTTTTTTTTTGAGTAAGTGCTGTTTGTCTGCTATAAAATACACTCACTTGTACTTTTAATCATTTGGTGTGTGACATCCTGAGTGTTTTTATTCTTCTTCAGGCATGAAAAACACACTGTGATTGAAATTGTTTCATATTGACCTATTTTTCCTGGAATTATAAAGAAACAGCAGAAAGTGAATTTACAAAAAAATAAATATATATATATATTATTCAGTTAGTCTAATGTTTTCTTCACATTTTAACAAACTGTAATAATAGTTATTACTTTAATTATTATTTCATAGAGATAATATTCCAAAAAATAAATATTATTTTGATTATCAAGAAAAGCAAAGTTACAGTAATGGTATGAATATCAGTGTATTAGATGATGTATTAACCTTCAAAACACATGAATATACAAGAGAACAGCTGTGGAATAACTGTCCACTGGAGTGACCAGTATCCATCGAAGGGTTAATACACCATTACAGTTCAAGTACATTATAGCAAAATACAAAGTAGGTTGTTGTTACAATCTAACCTGGTACGATAAGTTGAAACACTACTAGGGGATGGATGTAGCGTCTAAATTGTTATATGAATATGAATAATTATATGCAAGAACTTCAATGAATTATGAAGGGACAAGATAAATATAAAAATACAAAAAATAAATAAAAAGGGCAAGTTAAAATCAATAAATAAATCCATATATAAAAAATAATGAATAAAATACAGATCTATGTGATAATCAACAAAACTATTTTGAACATATTAACCATGTAAACTGCTGATTCATTTAATTAGACAGGAACTTGTGTCAAATGTACCTGTCCTTGCCTGGGGTGCAAAACCTACATTACTGACATCTGATCTACACTTCCTTTGGCATGGGTTAGGGCTGCGTTGACGTGCATAGTCAATATTTAATTTATATATATATATATATATATATATATATATATATATATATATATATATATATATATATATATATTTTTTTTTATTTTTTTTTTATTATTTATTTATTTTTTTAAATACAGCGGATGCAGCTTATATACAGGTGGGGCTTATAGTCCAGAAAATACACTATGTATATACACATACAAATTATTGCACTATTTTGGATCCAATTTATCTTCTTTTGAAAGTTTAATTCTTATTTTAAGCGTTCATGCACATGTAGATATGCTTGGGTCCTCGACTTAATGTGAATTCAAGAATATTGTCACGCAAAATTATCTTGCTGCATGGACAGATCACTTTTTTGAGTAGCTTTTTCTTCAGATTTGGTGTTTATATCTTATTTTTAGACACCTCCATGTTTATGCAGCGTATGGGTTAATGTGTGTAAAGACTGCTTAAAATATTATACTTTTAAAAATATGCATGCATATATGTGTGTGTGTGTGTGTGTGTTTCCGTAGCTGTGTTATTGTTAAAAAACACTGTATGCTTCACTAGTTAAACTCCCTCAGAGAGGAACAAGATGATAAAATAAACAAATAAATAAATAAATAGGGAAAAAAATGTAGGGATAAATATGTTCCATACCATATATTCTCCTCTTATCGCTCTGCCACAGATGGCAAACAAAATTTAATCCAAACACATTGTCAATCCTCTCAAAACCATGAAAGGAGGGAGTGGAGATGTGAGATGGGGAGGTGAAATTGTGCCCGTGAGAGACCCCCCCCCCCCCACCCTCCCCTTCCACCCACTCGTCCTTCCCACACTCTCACCCATTCTCACCCATGTGCTTTCAACCCATAATGTGTGGCTCATTAAAAATACATGGCACTCCTTGCTCCACAATTACATGTCACCAGTACACTTTGTTTACACTGTGGATCAGCTGACTGAATGTTTAATGTTGCATTATGGGTAAAGGCAAACCACTCTCCTAACTGAGGAGATTAACGTCGCCTCCTAATAACTCAGACGTGGGGAGATATTTTATGAAAGATAGTCTGTCCTGTGTGCCCTAAAGTGCAAATAACAGATGATGTGAGTTGCTTTGGGTTAGTTTTATTGATTGGTAATTGCAGCAGATCTCTGGAAAATAACATTTGCGTGCATGTAAACACATATTGAGCAAATTACTGGTTAAAAGAAGCTTGTGAAGAAATATCCAGAGTAAGGTGTTTTGGCGAATTAGCATGCCATGATGATTATTATACTGTATGTAAAATAAGTGATGTGATGATTCTGGTAGCATTTTTAAAACAATGATTATAATTATTCAATTATTCAGTCAATCAAACTTTATTTATATACCACTTTTCGTATATGGTGTATGTAGCCAAAAGTGCTTTACAAAGAGACCCCCCCACACACACACACACACACACACACACACATTATCCTGTAGTTGCAGGTACAGTTAAAATAACAATTACAAAAAATAGCATATAGTATATAGAGAGCATGTTAGCAGGGTTAGCATGCATATAGAAAGCATGTTAGCAGGGTTAGCATGTACATAGGGAGTATGTTAGCAGGGTTAGTATGTGCATAGAGAGCATGTTAGCAGGGTTAGCATGTATATAGATAGGATGCTAGCAGGGTTAGCATGTATATAGATAACATGCTAGCAGGGTTAGTATGTATATAGAGAGTATGTTAGCAGGGTTAGTATGTATATAGAGAGTATGTTAGCAGGGTTAGTATGTATATAGAGAGCATGTTAGCAGGGTTAGCATGTATATAGATAGGATGCTAGCAGGGTTAGCATGTATATAGATAACATGCTAGCAGGGTTAGTATGTATATAGAGAGTATGTTAGCAGGGTTAGTATGTATATAGAGAGCATGTTAGCAGGGTTAGTACATATATAGAGAGCATGTTAGCAGGGTTAGTATGTGTAGAGAGAGCATGTTAGCAGGGTTAGTATGTATATAGATAGCATGTTAGCAGGGTTAGTATGTATATAGATAGCATGTTAGCAGGGTTAGCATGTGTAGAGAGAGCATGTTAGCAGGGTTAGTATGTATATAGATAGCATGTTAGCAGGGTTAGTATGTATATAGAGAGCATGTTAGCAGGGTTAGTATGTATATAGATAGCATGTTAGCAGGGTTAGCATGTGTAGAGAGAGCATGTTAGCAGGGTTAGTATGTATATAGATAGCATGTTAGCAGGGTTAGTATGTATATAGAGAGCATGTTAGCAGGGTTAGTATGTATATAGATAGCATGTTAGCAGGGTTAGTATGTGTAGAGAGAGCATGTTAGCAGGGTTAGTATGTATATAGAGAGCAAGTTAGCAGGGTTAGTATGTATATAGAGAGCATGTTAGCAGGGTTAGTATGTATATAGATAGCATGTTAGCAGGGTTAGTATGTGTAGAGAGAGCATGTTAGCAGGGTTAGTATGTATATAGATAGCATGTTAGCAGGGTTAGTATGTGTAGAGAGAGCATGTTAGCAGGGTTAGTATGTATATAGATAGCATGTTAGCAGGGTTAGTATGTATATAGAGAGCATGTTAGCAGGGTTAGTATGTATATAGATAGCATGTTAGCAGGGTTAGTATGTATATAGAGAGCATGTTAGCAGGGTTAGTATGTTTATAGATAGCATGTTAGCAGGGTTAGTATGTATATAGATAGCATGTTAGCAGGGTTAGTATGTATATAGAGAGCATGTTAGCAGGGTTAGTATGTATATAGAGAGCATGTTAGCAGGGTTAGTATGTGTAGAGAGAGCATGGGGGCCTTCACTGTGTCTACTTTGTGCGCTGCTTCGGCATGTATATTTGCATTGCATAGCGGGTGGGGATTTATAATGATTAATGCAACGGTGGCGGACAATTGTATGAAAGATGGACAAAATGGGAAAAAGCCGGATACTTGACAGACGGCCGGATAGATGGCTCTAAAACCAGACTGTCCGGACGAAAATACGGACAAATGGTCACCCTATATGTATATAGAGAGCATGTTAGCAGGGTTAGCATGTATATAGGGATTCACGATTTATACTCCTCGGTCTCAAGAGGATAAAATAATGTCCGTGGAAATATAATACAAATATATGTTCTTCTTTTTTTAAATCATGTTTCATTTTATACATTATGGACTATATATATATATATATATATATATATATATATGAAGACGGGTGATGGGATGTTGATTCCTTAAAAACAGAAACATCACTGTCCATTACTTTATGTTGTGTTTGTGATGCCTGGCATAATATTATATGTAATTGTATGTGAATTTATTCAGGGTTTTTGTGACACTATTATTCTAGATATTTCATTGATCCCCAGTGGGAGCTTTACTTTTTTACTTTACTTTTCCATCAGCTGAATGAAAAACAAAATTAAACCAGTAATAATAATCAGTCTATCAGATATAGATTATAGACAGCGTTTGTTTGAAAATGTAAGTAGTATCAGATTTAGAAGGACACTCTTCTTGGACTATACTGAAAGGAAATGTGTCTTTAATTGTGTCTCAGGCTTTCATCTGCTCTTAAATGGAGTCTCATTATAGTTTACAGACAAACACAAACAAGTCTACAGTGTATGGATGTGTCACTGGAAGGCATGCTGTGCTTTCACTGTCCTACACATGTATTTATGTATGTATGTTATTTTCATACTGACAACCAGAAGAGGAGCATGAACATGTTCTTTATGCTATAGTTAACTGTCAATATGTTACATTAACATAGCAGGTACATTCTCAGTTATAGTTTATGCATCATGTAACATTAGCTGAATATGTGAGCATACCGTACACCTATTCAGCCTGTTGTTCTCTATTCTATTCTTATTCTGAATTACTTTTCAAGATGAAATGTCTGTTCTTGGTTTTGAGTTTTATCAAATAAATTTCCCCCCAAAATGCGACATAGCCTATATGGCTTCTTTATTCTTTATTATTTTTGGTTGGTGTGAGTTATAGTACAGAAAATATGGTATATATATTTATATCTAGTTTTTTTTTTTTTTCGTTGAATTCAAGAAAAAAGTTCATAACAAAGAATAGCTCAGCCATGAAATTACAGATTTCTTTCCTTTTTTTTTTTTTAGAAAGTAAATTAAATGTGCTAAATCTTACATACTTTAATAAGATGAATCAGAAAAGAAATGACTTTAGTGTTGGTTAGTTCATATTTTTAATATATATAATGGTGTGTTATTCCACATATATGGTGGTTTATGTACATGTATACAATGGATTAGTAAATATTCCACTAGAAAGAACCTGTAAAGTGAATGGATCATAATGTACAGACAGTGTTTTGAAGTAGATCTGAGAAAAATATTCCTTTGGACTAAAACCTATTATCTAGTTAATTCTAACAATTTCACATTTTGACCCCAGACTTATCTTGGAAACTTGATCTAACCAGTATTTAAGACTTGAGTTTTGTTTATCAGTAACATAAAATGTGGTAACATTTCATTAGTTCCTGAATGGAACCAGTTCAAGAACATGTGCTAATTTGGTTAAAATCATTTAACCATCTGACTCACATGTACTTAGACTGAACATTCAGACCTCGGGGGGGGGCGACTCGATATCAATGATTAACCCTTTAACCTGCATGTGTTTGAACTGTTGAAGTCTGAGCCTCCAGAGGAAACCAGAACAGATGCACACACATGAACGTATGAACTCAGGCTTTAACCATCGGACTTCTGTGGTCCAACCAGAGTCTGATTTTCTAATAAAAAACGTTTGAATTATTTAAAACTGCAGTGCTTGGTAGTGGTCAAAACCTTTATGATTACTTATGAGTATATTGAAATGCAAGTGATCTGAGGAGAGATTTTTACATCTATACATTAGGCCTGTTTACATGACACTTTTTATTCATCTTTCCTCCACACTATACATTGCAAAAATCCAAACCTTACAACGTATATTTTCTCATTTTTAGTCCAAATATCTCATCACAGTTAAAATAAAACATAATCACCTCAAAAGGGACTTTAGAACTTATTTTTAAACAATAGGATTAGGGTTACAATCTGATTTCAAGAAACCTTACGAAGTTCATTTTCAGTCATTCCATAAGCAGATTTTTTATTTATTCATTTATTTATTTTATTTATTTATTGTGTTTAATTCAATATTGCTTGTTTTTTGTTCTTAATTGAAGGAGAAAAATTGCCATTGTCTATATATATATATATATATATATATATATATATATATATAGTATCTCACTGAAAAGTTGTTCTTTAAGTAGTTATGTCTTATGTCAAGTGTGATGAGATATTTAGACTAAAAAAAAACAAATAAAAAAATGCTCGGTAACATTGAAATTTTGTCCCAGTGTACATACTGTATTTTGACAAATAAAAGTGATGTTATGCTGTAACTTCAACCTGTTTTTTCCTGCATCCATCCACAATAATATACATTATATAAACTAAATAGTTTATAAATTATATGTTCATATGGGGGGTTAGCACACGTGCCTCACACCAAGAAGGTCCCTGGTTTGATTCCCACACCAGACCTTTCTGTGTGGAGTTTGCATGTACTCCAGTTTCCTCCCACCATCCAAAGCCATGCACTGATAGGTTAACTGGTTAATCTAAATCATACACCACAGAACTGGGGGGGGGGGGGGGGTCAGGCTTGTATGTAGTTCCTCCGCTGACAATGTAATGACATCATCACTACTCATCGACTCAACTTCAACTTTGACGGATAAGTCGACTTGAAAAAAAAAAAAAACTGAAGTTGTTAATGCCCGAATATTGACACAATATATTTGTCTGTATATTATTTACATATATATTTTGATGTTCAATTTCAGGCAGTAATATTTTGATATTATATGGATAAATATATATTTTATTTCATAAAGGAACTGTCCACTGTAGTGACCAGTATGCATAAAAGGCAATGCATCAAAATACAATAAAATAAAATGTAATAAATAAGTATGGGTTTTGAATGTTTGGCAAATATGTGATGTTAAAATGGGGTCACGTTACAAAAACGTTTGGGAATAACTTCACAATATCCAGATGTCCAGGTCTGTTCGTATATACAAAAGACTAATTAAAACAAATAAATACATTTTAATAATAAAAAAACAGAAAATGATTCAGTAATTATATGACAGTTTTGTGTATTCAGTAATTGTAGCCCAGCTTCCTGTAGATTTTTAGTTATTTAATACTAACAGTTATTTAATACTAATATATTTATGCAAGACCCAGCTGAGGAATTAATAAATACAACACAGCGAGGTTAGTCTTTGCAGCCGTAGCTAAATCTTTGGTGTTTTGATGACAAAAAAAATGTCAGATCCTTCACAATCTGTTTCCATTTGAATGACCTGTCAAGACATGTTAGACAGAGGATTAAGCTCTTGGATGTTAAAACATAAATCAATACTGCATAGCATGACAAATGTAGTCAGATCAATAAATATTCATGCACAGCTTTAAATAAAAAAAAAATACATGACATAGATGACAAAAGTTTGAGAAAATTGTGTTTTAAAACATTCGACTGTGATTAATGCTGTCGACTCTTTAGAGGTTAATTAATCGCTGTATTAATGAGTGCAAATGATGTAGTTAAATTCACTGAAAAACTAGAATTTAATAGAAAATCTAATGGAAATAGTTGCCTTAACATATATCCTTATGTTTTTGATTCTATGTTATTTTACTAAATAAGCAGAGAAAGGTAGATTTTTATTTTATTAAGGCTTTACAGTAAAGAAAAATGAATAAATATTATTATGTAAATGTAAATGTGTCTGTATAGAGTGAAATCAAGGTTAATTTTGGCCATTTACAGATACAGTATTGCTGCCATCTATTGTTAACTTATTGGTAACATTTGATTATCCACCATACTGTATTCAAAACCAATGAACTAAATTAAAAAAAATGAAAATAACTCATCTTTTAGATGTATCTTTAAGACACAGAGCTTATTTACAAATGCAGAAGTGTATGATTTATTGGTAATTTGCTAATACACTGAGCATTTTAGTAGGGCTGTCAAATTATTCATATTTTTAATCAGGTTAAACACATTAAGTTTCATTAATCATGATTAAAAAAATATGTCAGTCAACTTTTATGTCTCTTTTTTTTTTAAGAAACACAAAAATATGAAGAAAAACATATCCAAAACATCCTTTAATTCACATAAAAAATAAACTAACACAAAAAAAACTATGGGAAATTCAAAATATATTCAAAAACTCTTCTAAGATACAGAAAAAAACAACAAAAAATGTGATAAAATATCCAAAACATATATGCAAAAAGAGGAATATACATATACAGTATATTCACTTGACATGTTTATTCAACACTTGAAACAAAACAACCATTTAACCGCATTAAAATATTTAATCTGATTAATCATGATAATGGATTAATCTGTAATATGTTACATTTTTGTTATTTTAAAGACAAAAAAAAGGCAAAATTCTACTGTATATGATTTATTTTTATATGCTAACTGTACCTACAATTGATCTGATATAAAGCACTGTACTACAGTACCTGCAGCATGTATGAAAAGTGCTGCTAAATGTTGGTTGTTCAGTTGATCGATCGGTCGATTGATTGATATTCCTTTGGATAAAAATTAAATCTCTTAAGTCAAGTCTAAGAATTTCACATTTTGACCCCAGAGTCCTCTCAGAAACTTGAACCAACCAGCATTTAAGACTTGAGTTTTCTTTATCAATAACACACATGTGGTAACATTACATTAGTTTTATTCCAGAAGCATTTTACTTATAGACCAGATCTTAGAAAAAATAAGACATTTAGAAACAGTAGAGTTATGTATGTACTTAATGTAAATATATAATTTATAGTTTATACAGATCAAGTTTTAAAATGCATAATTCAATTAAAAAAAAGGAGCTAATTATCATTGCTTTAAGTGAAGAAAATGTTTTTATTATAAGAACATTATCCCTTAAATTTATCTTGCTAAAAAAAAAATCAAACTAAAAAAAAGCTTCTGTTGTTTTGCTGCAGTGTGTCAAACAGTTGGCTCAAACCCCCAGGTTTTAGAATCTAATAAATGCAAATGGCGTCATAAAGAGGTCAAATGAATGTTAATATCAAGCATTTATCCAGTAAAGGTTTGCATACGGTAGCTGACACAGAAATAAAGCGTTTTGTCTTTGCCTTTAAAATACTAAATGTGATATCTACGCCCTGTAAGTAGCCATGTTTTCCATTTCTGTGTTGAACTAAGCAGATAAACAGCTGCCGTCATGACCCGATAGAAGAAGAGGTGCTTGAGCGTCCTAATGTCCTGCCATAATCACAATGATATATGAAGTGTCAGCAGTTATTCTGAAGGGGCCATTAATTAGCCTGATCCATGCATTCATTAGGAAACGTTTTGTGCGTCTACATACTGCGCTCCGCATCCTGGACACTGTGTCCTGCTGTTTACATGCACGGTGTCCTATGTTAAACTAAGGCTGTCTAATTTAACACATTATCATTATTAATCTGATTAAATATTTGACTGCAATTAAATGGAACGGTCATTTTGTTTCAACTTGTTTTGTTGAAGCTGTTGAATAGATGTGTTAATTGCATCATATATATATATATATATATATATATATATATATATATATATATATATTTTTTTTTTTTTTTTTTTTTTTTTTTTTTTTTCTCCGTAATATTTTTGTGTTTCTTAATGTTCTTGTTTTTGTGGGAAATTTGAGTAAAAACTAAAAAAAAAATAAGATGTATCCATAGCAACCCTGTGATTAATCTGATTAAAATGCATTAGTGCAGTTAAATGGAAGTGCTGTTTTGTTTCAAGTTGTTTTGTTGAAACTGTTGAAAAAGCAAGGGATAATGTATCGCCCACGCGTCACTGTCGAAAAATAAAACATACAATACATTATCCTGCTTATTCTACGGGTTATTACAGGTTATTACTGCTAATATTGGATAAAACAGCCATTACAACGTAGCGAATATTTACTTTCAAAGTAGCCAAACTACCTGCGGAGTGATATGGTACCTGAATCTGAAGACACGAAACTCGTTGCCATTGGCAGCGGGCGTTAATGGCGCAGCGGGCGGTTATCGAAAAAAATCTGTCCGCAAAACGCTGGGAATGTCCATTCAAAGTGAATGGGAGCTGTCGCAACGTTCTAGAGTGCTGTAGAATAAACATGTTAATTGCATATATATATATATATATATATATATATATATATATATATATATATGCAATTTTAACTGCTTGTTGAACAGAGAGCTCCCTCTAGGGGACTAAAAAGAAACTAATGCTTCATAAAACCTTATTTTAACATCACTACTCATCCCTTAAATCTATCTTCTTAAAAAAATTAATAATAACTTCAGTGTTTCAGGCATAAATCCCCAGGTTTTAGAATCTAATAATAATGCAAATGTTGTCATAACGAGGTTAAATGAATGTTAATATCAGACATTACCTAGTAAATTATCAGTAATAAATGTGTGGTTTTATTCCGGAAACATTTTACTTGTAGATCAAAGTGTGATTAATTACATTCATGAAGGAGTAATTCCATTACTAATTCAATGACCATTTTAGTAAAATAACTACTAACTACCATTAATTCCTTTTTTAAATAATTAGTGAAACGCTGGTTATGTTTCAGAGGAACAGCGTGCACGTTGATCAGAAACGCTCATGGCTTAATGAAGCATCACTTCCAGTAATACGATAACACCACAGTATAAAACAAACCAGCCAAAGTGAATTGCGCGATGGCACCGTATGAAGGTCGTCCAGTGTGAGATACATTAAAAAGATTGCTTAAATTGTCCCTGGCATGTTGCCACCGTCTTTAGCTGAACGCTGGCTCAGGTATGAATTAGGATGTGTTTGTTTTAGGCTGGAGTGCCAAGTCATCTGTGAGCTGGAAGGAACGATCAATGACACTGGTTTGGTTCTGTCACATTAGATGTTCCTTCAAGTCAACAAGGTGGAGGGTGACTTTAGAGGAACGCTGTGGTTCTGTGTTCTATGGAAGTGTGTGGTTCTGTGTTTTATGGAAGTGTGTGGTTCTGTGTTCTAAGGAAGTGTGTGGTTCTGTGTTCTAAGGAAGTGTGTGGTTCTGTGTTCTAAGGAAGTGTCTGGTTCTGTGTTCTATAGGAGTGTGTGGTTCTGTGTTCTAAGGAAGTGTGTGGTTCTGTGTTCTAAGGAAGTGTCTGGTTCTGTGTTCTATAGGAGTGTGTGGTTCTGTGTTCTATAGGAGTGTGTGGTTCTGTGTTCTATGGAAGTGTGTGGTTCTGTGTTCTAAGGAAGTGTCTGGTTCTGTGTTCTATAGGAGTGTGTGGTTCTGTGTTCTATAGGAGTGTGTGGTTCTGTGTTCTATAGGAGTGTGTGGTTCTGTGTTCTAAGGAAGTGTGTGGTTCTGTGTTCTAAGGAAGTGTCTGGTTCTGTGTTCTAAGGAAGTGTGTGGTTCTGTGTTCTAAGGAAGTGTGTGGTTCTGTGTTCTAAGGAAGTGTCTGGTTCTGTGTTCTATAGGAGTGTGTCGTTCTATGTTCTACGGACGTCTATGGTTCTGTGTTCTATAGGAGTGTGTTCTGTGACCTTTAGTGGAGGAGAAACATACACAACAATAAAGAACAGGTCCGTCCATCTGTCCATCTGTCCATCTCTACTAGTACTGGTTACTACATATATGTCTCATTTCATTCTACATTGACACATTATGTGAATATGAACCTAGACTTTTTTTTCCAGTCAAATGGAGTGAGAGCCTTAACACACACACACACACACACACACACACACACACACACACATACAGATTATTATCAGACTTTACTTTGTTCCAGTTGAAACACAATAGGACAGTATATAATGTGAAAAGATGTCTGCTCCTGGATGAACTGAAATTACTTTGTCAGAGGCTTCTTTTCTGCTTTATATTCTCAGCAGATGAATGGCATTTCCAAGTATACAGTCAACGTTTCACATTTATCAGGTGAGTATTCTTTCATTATAGCTGACATTTCTTTCAATGAAATTAAACAGTGCCATGACAACACTATTTATATTAAAGCAGAGGTAGTAAAAGTACCAAGTACTGATTCTACTCCTGTACTTAAGTAAAAATAAAAAATAAAAAACTACAATGTCTGAATTGTAATAAAGTTTAAAAAATAAGAATATTTCATAGATGTAATAGTATATATTATATATATTATAGTTGGAATAGAATATGTAATAGTTGTAATAGTATATTCTATAGTTGTAATAGTATGTTATATAGTCGTAATGGTATATTTAATAGTTGGAATAGTATATTTATTAATTATAATACTATATTATATAGTTGTAACAGTATATTAAATAGTTGGAATAGTATATTTATTAAGTATAATACTATATTGTATAGTTGTAATATTATTTTTAATAGTTGCAATAGTATATCTCATAGTTACCTTACTTATTATTTTTGCCCTTACCATTCTATATAAAATATAATAGCAAACATCATATGTTTGACTCTCCTGGTCCACATTTGTTAACTCTTAAACTGAGTGGTAATCCTACTTTTAAAAGCACCAATAGACTCTGATTTGCAAACGGGATGTGGACTCTTCTGTTTTAAATATTTATTTGGTCTAGACAGGAGTGATTAAGTGCAGCAATACATGAGAGTAATAAATAAGTTGCGCTATATAAGCTTGGACATGTTCCAGGGTGCATCAGTCTTTCAAACAGTCAACTCATCATTGCTGCAAGTGCTGATTCGTTTGCGTTCCTGCTGCTCTGCCCTGCCATTTCAGTTAGGACCCATTTGTACTTAGCTGTGTCAGTTCAGCTCTAAGCCAAGACTCAGCAAACAGAACGAAAGTGAAAGAGACGCCAGTTCATTGTACGCTGATTGCACTTTATTTGGGCCACTTATTGGAACTTGTTTTGTGATATTTACAGCACTAGGTTTTTCAAAGAGGTGATTGAGTTCACGATTTACACTCCACAATTTAATATACTATGCTCCAAGTTATTTATATTAGGTGATTTACAAGTGCTGTCTTTATTTCCCAAACAACACTAAAATTATAATGATGACATCACTTATTATTGTTACTGTTGCTACTATTGTTATATTATTACTATATTGTCCTACGAAGCAAAAAGGCAGTAACTGCATTTTTTTGGTGAAAATTAGTTATTGTGTCATGTAATAAAATATCTCATCTCAAATGTCTGTCGTTTTGGAGAAAATTGGTGAGTGTTTATACAGTAATTGCAAAAAGTACTAGTAAAACAAAACAAAAAGACCATTACTGTGTTCTTACCAATGTCCATTTAGGACCCTGCACCAATAGTTTACAGTGAATCCCTGTGTTAGAGTGAAACAGATTATGGAATTACTGCAATTGGACTATAAGGCAATGAAAGGTTTTTCATATATAAGGTGCATTAAGTGAAGTCAAAGTTATGAAATAAATGGTCAAAATTATGAGATAAAAAGTCACAATTATGATAAAAAGTCAAAATTATGAGATAAAAAGTACAAATTATGAGATAAAAAGTCACAATTATGAGATAAAAAGTCTAAATTCCCAGTCACTAAGCACTACCACAATTAATCCATAAATAAGGTGTACTGTGTTTTTTGTAGAACTAGGTAATATGCAGTAATAATACTGCCTCATGTCCAATAATCTACCTACAACTACTGGGGCTGAACAACAAGAGAACTTGAAGGTCATGTTTTGGTCTGTGCAGTTACTGCCTGCAGTATAGGTAACCTCCACAAAATAGCAATAATGGGAAAAATGTCAGCATCATCTCTAATTATATATATATATATATATATATAGTATGTGTGTGTATTTAAACATACAAATGTATCTGGAAAAAACTGTTGCATCATGTTTCTAATTCAGGAAATTATTTAATATAAAATGCTAAAAAAAAATTGCCATACTGGGTGTCAGGAGGACATTATCTGTATTATTATGTGACTTCTAGTAATTTATACGCCTTAACTCGGTAAGAACCTGCCACCACCACCATCATCTGTGCATGCCACACACACACACACACACACACACACACACACACACACACACACACACACTGCACAAAACTCTTTGGATATTTGAGATGAAAAATTAAGAAAACAGATTAATTAAGTATAACATGTGTCCCTAAAAAACACAACGACACATATGTTCGACTACACAAAATACACACACACAACTACACAACCATAGACACGCACACACTTCAGCACATTTTTTTCCCTTTCAGATTTTTCAGGTTTCTTTAGTGGGAAATTCAAGTCCAACCCATTGACAATATATATTAAATATGGATATTTAATAATGCTTAATCGAAATTAATCCCAAACAACCCTACAATTAATCTAATTAAGAACTACAATAATTTTATTTGACAGCCGTAGACGTTTGTTCAGTTCAGCTCTGGTGTTACTGAACTGGAACAAGACTAATAATAATAATAATGACAAATATCAAAACAAAAGTCAAAGCTTAAAGTTGGCTTACTGTCATAAGACAAACAAGTCCAGTGCTTTAGTGCTCCTTTAACTTTCTGTTTGAAGATTATATACTAGTAAAAAAAGAAAGCCAAAGGTTTAGATATTCCATAAACCTCCCTGACTTGTTTTTTTTTATCTTCTCCTTTAAACTACACACTGTGGTTCAACTCATCCTCCAACACCACTGATTGGTCGTCACGGTTACAACTTTTATACAATTTGATCTGGTATCTTGACCATAACCTGCTCCAGTAATTTATCCAGACTGAATCCCATAATAGACAACACTTAGTAAATGAAACCAATATGTTTGAACTTCTGTCGTTTTCTAATACAAATATTAATACTATATTTCCTTGAATAAAACAAAATCAATTACAGGTTGTGGTTTGTGGTCAAGGTCAAGAGAAATAAATATGTCGGATAAAAAGTAATAGAGAAAAAGTGATGGCGCCTGTCATATAATGTCCAATCAAATCTGTTTTTATTTATAGAGCACATGTTTAAACAACCAATAAAAGGGTTTAAAAGAGCTGTGCAATAAAATACACATAATAAAATATAAAAATATTAAGCTGTGTACTGTATATGTACTGCCAGTAAAGTACGATGTTCACTTTCAAGTTTAATTTTAGTTTATTTTTTTCACAGAACAAAGCTTGCGTTGGATGTTATGACCCTCATTCTCACGTGAATAATATAAATGAGGCTGAAATCACTAAATAAACATTTAAAATCAACAGTTCATGTGGTCTTTTCTGCTGCCTGTGTGCAGTGGTTCAGGACCAGGGTTCGGTTCTTCTGTCTCCAGCCAGCGTCAGGTCAAATTGAGTGGATTAGATCCGTCCTTGGATGGGCCAAGTTAGAAGGTGGGTACCGGGCGTGAAGCCAGTGGGAGTCAGGTTGGGGTGGTTCACTGCCCCCCCCCCCCACACACACACACCCGCTGGATGTCAGTATATTACTACTTGTGCTGCCGTCGGGCACATTTCCTCTGCAGCAACAAGCAAACCGGCTCAGGGGGCGGAGGTGGCTCGCGGGTCCAGCTGGGAGCTTTTCAGCCCCCCCCCCCATCTGCCCGGACTTCACTGCATGTGAAGTTCTTCTTTCGGGCATTTTGTGTTCATGACATTCATGACATCAGAAAGACTCATAGAACACAGGACCCAACTGTATGTGTGTATATATATATATATATATATATATATATATATATATATATATATATATGTTACGGGCCCCGCCCTTATCTGGCCCTTGTTTGGTCATTCGTCCTCGTGATTCTCTGCTGTGCTGATGTTTTCGTATCCTTCTTAAATGTAAAACCTGCTGACATGCTGCTCGGAGCCGTGCTCGTGGTTGGTCCTTGGTGGTCCCGGGAAAACTAAAGTACGTCCCTCTGGCCCCTTTCCCTGTTCTGATTGGCTCTCCGGTTCCTTCTCCAACCAATCAGACGCCTTCCATAAAACTGAGCACCAGGGAGAAGCTCGCTGGCTGGGATCAGTCTGTCCCAGTCCACCACCACTCCTCGTCTGTGTGTCTTTAGTGATGTCACTAGGCTAGCCTTATTTGTGTGACTTGTTTATTTAGTTGAGACACTCGTTAATTTAGTTTTTCTTTAGCCTTTGTTGCATTCAGTTAAAGAAGCTAAATTTAGTTATTTGAGTTAGTCATTTCTTACTTAGTTACCCTTGTTTGAAAAATTTTTCTTTTTTGTTTCCTAACATTGTATTTACCCTTTTGGGACACCTTTTGTTAATTCACTTTATCAATTATTACATTTACAATTTTAGTTCCATTTTTTTTGTGTTATTTCCTGCACACACCCCTAGAGCCACCTGCAGGACGTAATAATATATATATATATATATATATATATATATATATATATATATATATATATATATATATATATATATATATATATATATATATATATATATATATATATGTATATACACAACTGTGGTGTCCAAAAGCAGAGGGGGTGAGGGGACAAATAACATTAGATTTTTCAATGTTATTACACATTATTTACACTGTAATCACTGAATTGGTAAATAAATCACCTTGAACCCTGCCCTAGTGAGCGTCTGCCATCCTTTACATTTGTGAGGTTTGGTCTGGTACCAGGTCTAACACTACCTTCACCTAGATCTAGGTGTGACAGTTATTAAGCCGTTCTATTTCTTCTTTGTTTTTAACATCTGTATTATTTTTGTGGTATCTTTAATTCTTATTATTACTATTATGTATGTTAGGTAGGGGATGGGAAGAAAGGAACATGCCCCTTGCTTCTGTAAATGAATAATTAAATGTTTAATATTCCTTAAATTTGCAGGTAAAATGATAAATAATGGAAAAAAATAAAAGAATAGGGCTTTTCGAAGGCAAACTAAGATGGTGAAATTTCCATTTGCTTGTCCTGAAACTTCCGAGTCCATCTGAAGACAACAAAAGATCACATTCCTATTCGACCACCACCTGGGGCTGACAAAGTAAAGTCGATCAGAAATAACAGGGAGAGAAACATAAGGTCGAGTTGCCACAGTAACGTAGATCGACACAGACTGTTGCAAAAGAAATTCTTTGTAAATACCATAAGTTTCTGAATTCTTAAAGTTGACTGGCCTTGCAATGTTTACAGTTTATGGAATGTTAAGAGCACTTGGGTTTTGTTTTTTTTTTATTTATTTTTTTTACACAAAGATGCTTTCAGAAAACTTTCAGAACAAATATTGATTCCTATCTTTTGATTGTAGATTAACCCATAAAGACCCACCAGTTAACTTTGTGACCATTCCCAAATTAATGTTCCTCTAGATTTGACCTTTTTTGTAAGTGATTTACCACCATTTATTGTAATATTACTGCTTGTATGTATTTATTTTTCAGTAAAAATGTGTTTTTTTTCCAGTACTTAATTGACTGACCATGTAAAAATTCATTAAAGCGTAGATGAAAATTGAAGGTTAATACGTGTATATTAGAAAGACAAAACTGAAGTTAGTTTTTCTGTAACATATATTCATTAACTGAATATAGAACAAGTATGTCTGTCCATTGTCATTTCATTTTCCTTGGCTCCCACAAAGGAGAGTTTTTTTGTTACCTCACCCCCCCAAAAGCAGAAAGGGGTGTTTGTCGTTAATTTTTTTGTGTGTTTATTAGTAATGTTACATAAACAATTACTGGATCAATTTGCATGACATTTTCGGAAAAGGTGCAAAGTGGTCCAGAATGGATCTCATTAAAATTTTCTGTATATATAGTTCAAAGGTCACAGTCACCAAATGATAATTACAATGATAATAAATAATAGGTCAAATGTGTGTCAGGGGGCGGAGTTTCTTGGGCCTGGTTTGTCTGTTTATCCGTTTGTTAACAACTTTACGCAAAAACTACTGGACCAATTTGTATACAATTTCAATGAAGCATGTGAAGCGGTCCAGAATAGATGCCATTCAATTTTGGTGAATGTAGGTCAAAGGTCAAGGTCACAGTCACCAAATATGTGTTTTTACAATGTTCAGAGATAGGGCAAATTGAGAATTTCCTTTTCATTCCTCTCACTGTTGATGTGCATTGACATCACAACCTTGAAGGTCAAATTTGAAGACTCTAGGTCAAAGGTCAAAGTCACAATAAAAGGTCAAATTTAACTTTTGAACTACTCAACTTACAGACTTCCAACGAGCACCAAAATGGTCGTCTTTCAATTTCGCCTATTGTGTGTATAGATTTTGACCTGGTACATGGTTCTAGGTAACTGGTTCGAGGTAAACAGTTCTAAAGGAATGGTTCTAGGTATGTGGTTTGAGGTAAATGGTTCAAAGTAAAGGGTTTTAGGGCTTCATGTGTGTATAGATTTTTGACCTATTTTTGACTCCAAGAGGTCAAAGGTTATTTGGTCAATACCTAAAAAAAAATATAATGAACTATAAATGGAAAAACAAGTGGCGATAAAGATATAGTAACTGGTAGAAAACTACATGTAGACCCAAAAATGGCATCATGAATTTTGACCTTGACAGGTCAAACTCAAAGTGTCACAAATTTATTAAGAACTAAAGTGGTTGTGATGGTCAGGCCTTGTTGTTCCTGGCACTTCTTATCATTATATTTGTCTAAACAAATGTCCCTTTAGTTGTACCAGGCATGGAAATGCACAAGGAACTGAAGAAAACAAGGCTAGTCTTTGTCTTTTTCTTTTTCATGACTCTAAGTGCAGTTCATTTACCATTTATAAAGTGAAGTACCACATTAATAGGTGATATCCAAGTAGTGTAAGATGCTTAAATGTGCTATATATAAGGAAAAAAAAAGATCCTCCAGTGTCTATGTTTATTATGGAGCTCTTTTACCGATTCCTGACAGAAGGATGCAGACGAGCTATTGTGTCGATTAGAGGTATGTCAGGAGGTCTATTCTCACAGTCCTTATATAAAACACCCAATAAAACCCAGATATATGAAGCACTGACTTGAAAACTCTCAGGGACAATTAATGTCTGCGTGTCGGCATTAAAATAATGGCCTTACCCACTGCTGGAAAAGCCTTGTGAAACACTATAGGCAGGGTAGGAAAATAAAAGTGGACACATCAGCATCGGCAAAGCTGAAGAAGAAACATGTGATTTTCCAACAGCTTGTGTAAAGTGTGTAAAGTGTCAGATCCTATTTTTATACACTTTGTGTCATTAGCAGTAATAGGTTCAACATCACTTAGACATTAGCATCTGACTTAATTAAAAAGAATTATTGGGATAAATATTTACCTCACACTATTTGGAATTATACAGGAACAGTTTGAGCTTTTATTTTGTGGATAAAATGATAAACAAATAAATTTAGAAGTGTTATGACAGAGATAAAATGCATGTGAGTTTTTGTAGTCTGTGCTTCAGGGTCAAACTAGTATAGTGAGAGACAACAGCAGTAGATGGCAATTATCATTTTTTTTTTTTTTTAAACAAAAGGTGGCCCCTGAACTGTAGATAATTCTGCTAAGCCTTTCTTTTATCATCTTCTTAACAGAGAAGCTTTTGTGAACTCATTTTCTTTATACAAGGGAAAGACAAGTACACAGTGTGTTTTACAATAATGTCCTCAACACAAAGAAGTAGAAGGTTTTAGGCGACGAAAACACTGGAACTTTCAACTAACGATAAAGAATCATCCCATTGGCCTGTTCATCTATCCATCCATCCATCCATCCATCCATCCATCTTCTTTCTGTTCATCCATCCATCCATGTTTTAATTTTCCTCCCATGCATCATTCTTTCATTCCACTCATTCATCCATCATTCAACCAACCAACCATACATCCATCTACCCTTCCATGATCCATCCATCCATCTTTCTTTCTTCTGTCCATCCATCCATCCATCTTCTTTCTGTTCATCCATCCATCCATGTTTTAATTTTCCTCCCATGCATCATTCTTTCATTCCACTCATTCATCCATCATTCAACCAACCAACCATACATCCATCTACCCTTCCATGATCCATCCATCCATCTTTCTTTCTTCTGTCCATCCATCCATCCATCCATCCTTACTCCTTCTGTCTACCTATCTATCCATCCATTCTTATTCCTTCTGTCCATCCATCCATCCATCCATCCATCCATCCATCCATCCATCCATCCATCCATCCATCCATCCATCCATCCATCCATCTTACTTCTGTTCATCCATCCATCCTTATTCCTTCTCTCCATCATCCATCTATCTATCCATCCATCTTTTTTCCTTCTGTTCATCCATTGATCCATGTTTTAATTTTCCTCCCATGCATCATTCCTTCCTTCTACTCATTCATCCATCATTGAACCAACCAACCAACCAACCATCCATCCATCTTCTTTCTGTTCATCCATCCATCCATGTTTTAATTTTCCTCCCATGCATCATTCCTTCCTTCCACTCATTCATCCCTCATTCAACCAACCAACCATACATCCATCTACCCACCCATGATCCATCCATCCATCCATCCATCCATCCATCTTTCTTCCTTCTGTTCATCCATCCATCCATCCTTATTCCTTCTGTCCATCCATCCATCCATCCATCCATCCATCCATCCATCCATCCATCCATCCATCCATCCATCCTTCTTCCTTCTGTCCATCCATCCATCCATCCATCCATCTTCCTTCCTTCCTTCTGTTCATCCATCCATCCATCCTTATTCCTTCTGTCCATGCATCCATCCTTATTCCTTCTGTCCATCCATCCATCCATCCATCCATCCATCCATCCATCCATCCATCTTTCTTCCTTCTGTCCATCCCTCCATCCATCATCTTCCACAAATACTTGGGCACAATATTTAACTTGGACCTTAAGTTTGACAAAAACAGTTATTTTAAGAAAAGGCCAACAACGTATGTAATTGCTGCAGAAAATGACCTCTTCTAAACCTCTTCTAAACCAATTTTATGTGTCTTTTATCGTTCTTTTATCAAGAGTCTTTTAACCTTTTCTTTTATATCTTGGTTTTATGGGCTGTCAGTCAAAATAAAAACAGCTTGTCCAGCATTACAAAAACTTATGCCAGGGTCATGCATGTGCCCATAACCGATTTATACTCCTTGTGGAGCAGACAGGTGCTCCACAAAGCCAAAAGTATCACTGCATACCCAGACCACATGCTTATGTAAAAGTACATTTGCATTGCTACCCTCAGGAAGGCGTTATCTAGCTCCCAGGAGGAAAAAAAAATCGTTGTGCAAATTATTTTATCAGGCTTTTAAATGACTGTGATAGTTCTAATGTGCAGGGTGACAGTATACTGTCTGCTTTTATACATGTGTGGTCTCTTCTGTTTTTTAAATGTATTTATGCATCTGTTGATACTGTTGCACTGTAACTGTTGTATTTTATTTATTTATTGCTGGGGGGGGGGGTTAAGCTGCTTGGAATACTGACAGATCCTAGTGTAATTGTTCAATGTGTGTTTTTATGCTGCTGCGACCAATGTCTGCAAACTGAATTGCCCTGAGGGGATAAAGACATCTGAGTCTTTCTTCCTTCTTTACATCCATCCACTCTCTACCCTTCCTTCCATAGTCCATGTTTTAATTTTCCATCCATCTTATTTCCACTTATCCATTCACCAACCAACCAACATCCATTCCCACATCCATCCATCCTTTCTTCCTTCCTCCCATACAATGTCATGCTGACATCATAGTAGTGATCTCCTCTTATTCTCATCATTACTGCTACAATGTCACTGTGTTCAATAACTGTGGAAACTATTATGTAAGTAACTCAACATGTGATCACAACAGAGCAGACCAAAACTATACCAGCGTAACTGAAGAAGAAGCCAAATGCAGGGATCATGTAGTCATCACTGCATTGTGCTGTCAGTTATACAGATACTGGTAAGATGAAACAATGCACAGAACAACAGAGTTTCACTTTAGTCCATTTTTAAACTGCACATTGTTGCTTCAATTTGTGACAAACTGATGCTGTGCCACAGCATCATATCAGGAACTTTTACACTTTATTTTATAACTAAAGGACAGAAAAAAAAAAAATATATATATATATATATATATATGTCTGGAGCCATAAAGAAATATAGACCTCCCTCACACTGTGTTTGCCTATTATTAATTGCACATTGACTTTGTATGTGGTTTATATTATATGCAATGTTTGGTGTGTTTAAAAAATGACAAAACAGGTTACAATGTAGAGACATACACTGGAACTGTCGATTTACTTCAAAAAATACCACCCAATGAATATGTATGTTTTGTAAAAAAAAATAAAAATAAAAATAAAAAGCTACTAGATCAAAATGTATTCAATGCTATTTTGCTTGATATGTTGAAAAGCTGTTTTGACTGCATACATTTACAGATGTGGGAATACCTTTTGGCCTATGCTAATATCAATTAAATATTCATCATTATTCATTTCCGTATGTTGCTTTTATTTTTCACACAGTGACCCCTCAAAATCACAGGGAGCCACAGAACGGAGGCCTAGAGTGTAATTTTTGATGCGTGGGATCGGTGTAATTTTATTACACAGAAATACAAAACACATCCAGACATTGTCATGGTTAAGGTGAAGGTTTAGGGTTAGAAAAAGGGTCAGAATAAGAGCATGAATAATAAAAAATGGAGTCAAAACAATACAAAATAAACACAGGATGGATGGATGGAAGGGAAAAAAATGTGATGAATGATGGAAAGAAGTATCTGTAGGTAGATAGGTAGATGTAATGAGAACAGAACCTTGTTTTTCTTCTTCATTCCCAGAAGCACTGAGGTCTGGTGAGTCAAATTAGCAGAAGCATCTGTTTAGAGTTGCATGTTTTCATAAAAAATATCAATATTTGGCGCCAGTCTATTGATAAAATACCTCAAGAGGAAGTAATAGGATATATTACTGTATTGATATTTTGTGCCACCCCTATTATTTAACATGGTCAAAGTTTTAAATCTTGTTTGTGAAAGTAAATCCTGCACATCTCCGGCTTTAGTCCTGAACCCTTTGTTGCCAGCGATTTCTTTTATTCTGCAACAAGTGCACACACACACACACACACAGAATGTACTGATCATGACCCTAGGGTTTAATGCAGGGGTCTCAAACTCATGACTTTCAGCGGCCATATTCAAGTGGGCCGGACCAGTAAAATAATAGCATAATAACTGAGAAAAAAAAAAGACAATTTCACATTTTTGTCTTTGTTTTAGTGCAAACAAATCTAATTACCTTATGAAAACACTCACTATCCAACAAGAAAGGTGTGAATAACCTGAAAAAACTGTAATATCTTAAGAAAAATCTGTGGATTTCTAACAATATTATGCCTCAGTTAATCATTTACACATGTACATTATGGATCAGATCTACTACAAAGACACTAAATTGTTAAAATTGTGCTTAATTTTCTTTAGAAATTTCAGGTTGTTCATATTTGTTCAGGTTTTTCACATTTTATTCTTACAGGATAGTTCGTAAGTACAAATATTTTCCTTATTTGACGTTACTTTTTGCACTATAACAGAGACAGTAATTTAAAGTTGTAATTTATGGGCATACTGTTAATTATTATCACATCAAAATTAAAAGAAAATATGGAGTCATTCTTTTTTGTAGGTTATTCGACTATAATTTGACTGTAGATCATATTGGTCTGTTTGTGGAACCTGAACTAATATCAGTGCCACAACCTTAACAGTGGAATTTTTGCATTTTGCACATTCATCCCACGGGCCACATTGGAACCTTTGGCGGGCCACATTTGGCCCCTGGGCCGCATGTTTGAGACCCCTGGTTTAATGCATTCTCATCCCATCATCCTGAACCAAAAAATAAAATGCAGAGGTTCAGGTCGTGTTGTGAGTCCAACAAATAAGACTATAAAGTATTATTTTCAGACAAATACCAGAATAAATAAATATTTGTATTCGAATATTTAAGTATTAAGACAACTTGCTTTAGTCATTTATATGTTTTAAGGTAGTATTAATTTATTTCAGTTCAATAATGTTAGTGATAAACTTCTTTGTGACCCCAAACAAAGTCGCCAAAAACCTTGGCGCCATGATCGATGACCATCTGCCATTCTTCAACTACAGTGCATTAATCGCTCGGACCTGCCGATTTGTGCTGTACAACATCCCGAAAATCAGACCCTACCTCACCCAACATTCAGCACAAGTCCATCCTAACTGGTCTACCAACCCGTGCTATAAAACCTCTGCAGATGGTGCAGAACGCTGGAGCATGTGTGGCCCATGTTACTCTTTATATCCAGCTGCACAACACCTTGAGCCTTGCCTAAAAAAGCATCTGAAGAACAGCCTCTGCTTAACTAAAGGATATGATAAGGTATGCTCCTGCCAGAGATCTACGCTCCACCAACACAAGCCAACAAAGTGATCCCAGGAAAAAACTGTTCTCTGTATGAGTCCGTCAGTGGTGGAATACACTCCTAGGATCCACAAGACTAGCATCATCTCTCTCAACCTTCATGAAGCATGTGAAGACTCTCCTCTTTTGTGATTATCTACTGCACTGATGTCTGTGCAGACCCAGACCAGGGGTAGACCCTAGTCTGTCTCTGTTTATGTTACTGGTTATCAAATCCAGTCCTCGTGGCCCAGTGTCCTCCATGTTTTTGTTTTTTTAATTAAAATAATAAAAAAATAAAATAAATGAATACATTTAAAATATATTTAAGAACATTAAAAAAAAAAAAATGAAATAAAAAACGGCAAAAAAATTATCGAAAAAAATAAGAATAAAACCATTTTAAATAAAAAAATAGTAAAATAATAATCATGATACAAAAAATAATACAATTATAAAATAGATGAATAAATTAATAAAAAATCTCCTTGTTCCATCACACCTATGTCTACTACACTTTGTTTGTTTACTTTTATTCATCTTGGTAAAAAAAAACAAAAAAAACAAAACTAAATTGATGACAGAAACAGGTATACAAAACAGACCAAGCTTTTTGTGACCACCTTATTGAAATGTCACATGTACAATGAAAGCAAAAAAGAAAAAAGTTCTTTCAAAGCTGATACATGATGTTTATCGACGCAGATAAAAATATAGCCATAACAGTGAAGGACAAAAAAAACAAAGACATTTTATAGTATTTTTATATAATTACCAATTACCATTGATTTAAATGCTTTCTTAAATGATAGGACAGAGGTGCTCTGTTTAGGTTTACTGTCCAGTTACTATACTGTACTTGACCCTGTATTAAAGTATTAAAAAAAAATCACCTTACTAACCCCAGAGAGCATTTGCACCTATTATTCTGTATATTTCCTGTCTATCTTGTAACTGCTAGTGTTATGGGCTGTAATTATGTCTTCTATTGTAAGTAGCTTTGGATAAAAGCATCTGCCAAATGTAATATAATATATGTTTTACCCTGCTTTAGTTTAAACTAGAAAAGCACAGTTCTAATAAAGGATGTCTGCTCAGCTTTCAGGGAGGACTGGTGATGGTCACACACATGCACTAAATATTAAAATATTTGGCTGCAAGACTAAAAAATGCATTGATCTCAAACAAGGTTGACACCCTCTCTGTGGTGTTAAACAATGAGAAAAAATGCAGACAAAAAAAAAAAAAAAAAAAAGCACAGACCAGGGAAGGGTGGACTCCCTAAAATGACCCCAATGAGCGCTACTCTGTCAACTTTGATATTGAGATGAATCCAGACTCATTCGTGGAGCTTCCAATAAAAGAAAATATTGTCACCACTGAATGTAGCAGCCAGTATGAGATAAATCTGCCACTGTTTAAACTGTAAATCATATAGAGTTATTCTAGTAGAGAACCAAAATAAAATAAATACAGACCTGGGTATCAGCAGAATAAGTTCCCTTTAACAATAAAATGTATCTTTTATCGCTGAAGTGTCTATACTGAATAAATCTAGGGCAGAGAATAGAGTGCAAACTCAACTGGTTCGACTTATAAAATCAACAAATGCACTCACAGCAATCTTCAGTTTAATGGGTTTGACTTTACAAGATCTGAAGTTAGAAAACAGGGACTGTGTGAGCGTCGAGGGGGGAGGCCTTTTAGGCATCTTTTCATGCCTGAGGGTCCATTGTTTCTTTATTTGAACATGACCACCTCGCTGCTCTACTTTATCTCCCACTAGTTCTTAAAGGTCACTCATAGGTCCATCAGTGGAGACAGATTTTGCTTGTTCATAGCCTCTATGGGACTGAGGTGGTAAAAAGTACTGTCATTCTGTACTGAAGTAGAAGTACTGGTGTGAAAAAAAATACTCTGGTAAATGTAGAAGAGGTAGTGATTCAACACCTTTACTTAAGTAAAGGTAAAAAAGAAAAAAAGAAAATAGAAAAAACCTACAATTTCTCAATTATAGTAAAGTAAAAAATAAAAAAAAAAAAAAAAGAAAAACTGCATTTTTGTTGTTGCCATAGATGAACTAATACTTATTTAACCAGGAAAAATCATATATATATATATATATATATATATATATATATATATATATATATATATCCAAAAAATAAATGTTAGTTACTGTCAATGTGTCTGATCAGGTCATAGTACTCATGTGGGTATGGGCAGGAAATTTAGAAACAATATAGGAAAAAAAAAGTCATAATTCAGATTAAAGAAAAAATAAAAAAAAAATTGTGAGATATAAAGTCAGAAATATGTGATTAAAAAGTCAGAACTATAAGATAGAAAGTCAGACATATGAGATAAAAACTCAGAAAAATTAGATACAAGGTCTAAATTATGACATAAAAAGCCAAATTTATGAGATAAATTGTCAATTATCTTAAATGAAATATCAGAAAAGAAATGCATAATTATGACAGTCACAATTGTAATTGTATTTCTTATTTATTGAAATTTTATTATGTACGTATAATCAGTTCATCTTGTACTTTTGTACAAATGTTAATGTATTTCTTGTTTCACCCTTGTCTTAAAATTGTATTTTAATATTTAATCAATGTGAAGCACTTTGGGCTACAGTTTTTGGATGAAAAGTGCTATATAAATAAAGTTTATTAATTATTATTATCATTATTAGTATTAGTAGTAGTATTAATAATAATAATAATCATCATCATCATCATAATAATAATAATTATGAGATAAAAAGTCTCTTACATTGCAGGACCTCTCATGTGACTATTGCACACATGTACATTTCCAAACAATATATTGTGCATCTCGACCTTGAACCTTGAACCCTGAACTTCCCACCTCTGAAAATAAAAAGAGCAAACACTCGTTTTGGCAGAATACAATCCTTGTCCCAGAAGGAGCTTCTCCAGACTCAGAGTAATTGACACGGCCATGAAATTATCCACAAAAACACAGTCCGATGTTCCCACTGCGCCCCAAACTGACACAGAAAAGTGGGTCAGTTCGACCCCCACCTCCTTTTGACCCTCTGTTTTCACAAAGAGAGGGGAGAAAAAAAAAAAAAAAAAAGGGGTGCTGGCGGGACGTGGCCTCGGAGCCCCTAGCCCCTGTGATGATAATCGAGGCTCAGTGTCTGAGCTTTGCTTAATTGAGCCGGACACAAAGCTAAGCCAGGGATAAAAGTACCCCTGTGAATAATACAAGGCTTTCAGAGCTGCACACATCAGGCCAAATTTGCCAGAGCGCTCACTCTCACTTCCACTCGTCTTGTATTAAACGTTTTTTTTTTTTTTTGCAAGAGCGTACAGTAAATGTAATAAATCACCGGAGGAGCCGCGCGCTCTTCCAACAACAGTATTGAAAATTAAAGGGGGCTCATTTAAAGTATTAACTTTGCTAATGGCTTCAACGTGTCAGACATTTTTCAGTCTCCGGAGAGATCTAGCGAGTAGCCGGGCCCATTTGTAGGAATGGTTGTCGTTCATTTATCAGCCTGTGCAAAGCTACGATTCATTAAAAGGCTCACGATGCTTATCTCGTGGCTAGCGACGCTCTTGTCTGATACAAATGAACAGAAGTTTGAAAAGTGGGAGACGTGAGAGTCGCACAATGTCATCAAGAAAAAAAAACATCCTGTAGCTCCAAAGGGCAGCTCATAGAATCCATGTTAGACTATATGTATTTGTCTGGTATGACTTCGAAAATAACTTTTTTTTTTTCTCGTCAGTTCATTTAAATCAGGCCTGAAAACATTATTGTTCACTGGAGCTTTTACTTAGATTATTATTTGCTTTAAAATGTTTTTATGTCTTGATTTTAATTGTCTTTTAATGCATCTTTATCATTTTAATTTTCTTCTGTTTCTATTTTTGTGTAAAATACCTTGAGTTGTATACAAATAAATTTGCCTTGCCTAATGTGAGTTCACAGACTCTGAAGTAACAATGGAGTAACTTTTTTTTTTTTTGTGTCTTTTGATAATATCTGCGAATCAAACCACTTTGTTCTTTAGGTTGTACGCAGCAGCAGCAGCAGCAGCACTGGGAGAGCAAGTTATATTGGACTGATTGAAACGCTGACGTTATGATCAAAGTACGAACACACACTGAACAGCAATTCATTCTTTTGTTTTCTGTCGTCGTCAAAGGATTAGATCAAATGTATCTCCTCGCAATTCAACTTTGCATTAGTCTCGTCTTTAACCCTGCTTATAATATATTATTTATAGACATTTGCAGTTAGGGTTGGGATTTAAAAAAAAAAAAAACTTTTTTTTTTTTTTTTTTTTTTATTTCACACAATTTAAAATATACAGCAAAAGACAAATACAATTTAATGTGCTGTGCTGGAAGAGGCAGAAATCCTAATAGGCTTATAAGGAGCCTCCATCAAGTAGAATGTAAACCAAGGCATACAAAAGTACATAAAATAAAATACATAGGCCTACATAATTAAACACAAAACAGAAAACTAAACAAAAGATCAGTAAAAATAAATGCACATATGGGATTAAATTAGATCAACAGAAGTAATTTAAAGAAAAAAAAATAAAATATCTAGAGTTATGAAATAAACTAGTTAATACATCTCAAGAAAATACTCTCTCAGGAGTCTCTTAAAACATTTTAGTGAAGTGTAGTTTCTAGCTATGTGTGAGACCTGATTCCATAGTTTGGCACCTCTGAATCTAATACAAAATTGACCTCTGCTTGTATGAAATTTAAAAAGATGAAGAGCTGAAGAGTTACGTGTTATATATGAATGAAATGAAACATTTGCTGAGAAATATGACTCAAATTGTATACGAACCTTAATTTCTGAAGAAAATATCTTATAAATAAAAACACATATTTGAAAACTATTAATATCAGATCATTTTTAAGATTGTAGTATGTAGTGTTTACACTGGCTTCACCAACATACTGAATGATAAGAGCACAGGTGTCAAACATGCAGTCTGGGGGCCAAATCTGGCCTCTGCAAGAGTCCAGTCCGGCCCTTGGGATGCAATACGTAACCCTCTATGGGTTAAGATGTTAGGGTAAAATATATAGGTTTTTATATATTTTAACTGTGTTTTGTTTGTTTGTGTTTTATTGAATTGGCAGAACATTTGACGTTGCATGTTTTCAATTATGAGGATAACAGATAGTTTTTTCCTTCATTGGTATGTATGTAACTAAGTAAAGTCAGATGTAGTTATCAATTTCATTAGTTTGGTTGTTTTAATATAGGATAGTTATTCGTGTTTATTAGTGCACTTTATTTTTAGTGCATTTTACTGTATTTTACTCTATTCTGAATGCATCATACTCTTTTCTTAGTTTATTTTAGTGTATTTTAGTGCACTTTATTTTAAGCACATTTTACTCTACTCTAAGTGCATTTTGCTCTTTTTTTTCGTTTATTTTAGTGTATTTTAGTGCCCCTTTATTTTTAGTGTATTTAAGGGTATTTTATTGTGAATTTAACTCATGTTTATTCAATAAAACAGAATCCTTTTTAACTAACATGAATTTATGTTTTTCAGGAAATAGGATTTTTAATGTCAATCTCAACAACAACAACACAACACACGTTCATACACTGTAAAATTAAAATGAACAAACTGAACTAAACAAAAGGTGTTTCTGTGACATTATTTTTTGTGCATTTGACTGTATTTTAAGCACTTTTACTCTATTCTTAGTTTATTTTAGTGTATTTTTAGTACATTTTAGTGTATTTTTGTTCACTTTATTCTCAATCCATTTCAGTGTATTTTAGTGTACTTTATTTTTAGCATATTTTAAACACATTTTATTCTATTCTTTGTGCATCTTACTCTTTTCTTAGTTTATTTTAGTGTATTTTACTTCACGTTATTCTTAGTGTATTTCAGTGTATTTTAGTGCACTTATTTTTTTTGTTTATTTTAATGTATTTTTAGTGCACTTTATTCCTAGTGCATTTTATATTTAGTGCATTTAAGGGTATTTTTTTATGAATTTAACTCTATTCTTATTGCATTTAGTATCAGTCATGTTTATTCAACAAAACAGAATCCTTTTAAACTAACATAAATTTATGTTTTTCAGAAAATATGAATTTTTGCACAAGATTATTTTTGCCTTTTTTGTTTCAGTGCATACAATCAATAGATTTTATTGTGTGTGCGTGTGTTGCATATTTGCAACAGTAGGCATTTAGGGGTTAAATCAATTAATGCGAAAGTACACATTACTTCAGCTATGAGCCATGTTCTCCACAAATAGCACCATGTACAGTATAGTTGGCTGCAAGATAAGTACGCTCATATAGTGGAAAGTGACAGGTTTACCACTTTGAGATATATTCACCCATAGCAAAATGAGTCCCAGTAGCCAAACATTGGCTTCTAGTATTATCCCATCTCCACAGATTGCCCTACATGTTTCTGTTCAACTCAGACAAATGTCAGGATATCACTTGCTTCTGGCTATTCATGCATATTTAATGCGATTGGCTATATTCATCAAAAGCTGAAACAAACAAACAAACAAACAAACCAAAAACTATAAATAATGGCTTTAAATGTAGTGTTTTGCATGTGAAAATAATTCTACTTCAGCAGATGGAAACTTTCTGTCACAGTAACACGGCGGCGGCTCCAAAAAACCCCCCAAAAAAACTCCCACGTAACTGTGGACAGCTGCTCTGCTCAGACACATACAAATGAAGGTGCCTTTTGCAAATAATACCCACCGGTCTTTCATCAACTTATTAAGTGGCAGAGTTCAAGGAGGGTTGTGAGGCTATAAAAAATAAAAAAAAAAAAATAAAAAAAATAATAATAAAATAATGAAGCGTACTGTGACCGGCTTGTCATGCTGGGGCATTTTAGACCTTCAAAGTTTCCTTGTGGAGCAGGTCATCTGTCAAGAGCGCACGCCAAATATCATTCAGCTCAACTGCCACTGCTGATGACTATATTACACACAGTTTTGGTCCCATGGGGCCTTGTGTTTGAGAGGAAATACTGTTTTTTTTTATTGTACAAAAACACTCTGGTCCTTGGACATGATGTGCTGTAGGCAACACTTTGGATGGTCATTTTAAAATAGTCAAAGCCAGTGCACCAATATTTTAGATGATCTTACATACGATAATAATAAGCATCATCATCATCATCATCATCATCAGAAGAGGAAGAAGAACAACAAGGAGGAGGAGAAGGACAAGGAGGAGAAGAACTGGTGGAATTTATACCAAACTACATTAGCATTACCCCATAATATATATAAATATATTATTATATTTTGGGGAAAATTGGTCAAAGTAAATGGTTTTTAATGAATTTTTTAACTACCCCCTACATTTACTTATAATTGACAGAATTTCAAGTGTCTGGAAAAAAAAAATAAAAAAAAAAAAAAAAAAAAATATATATATATATATAGATAGATACAGATACATATACAGATTGGAACAACAATGTAATATAATGTAATGTAATATTGTAATATAAGGGATGGCTGGAGAGACATGATCGCCCACGCTGAACAGCGTGGCACCAAAAAAAAAAAAAAAATATATATATATATATATATATATATATATATATATATATATGTATATATATGGGTAATAAATATAAAATAAAAAAAGAGATAAAGAGATAAAACCAAATTAAAAGATAAAAATTGACACTAAAGGATTATTTCCTTTATTATTTCATAGTCTGATGTTAAATTATATTTAAAGTTTAATTTAAAAGTACATGTAACGTATGTATGTAATGAAATGTATAAAACTGAATATATACCAAACATAACACTGGAGCTCATTTTTTTTTAATCTCCTCACATTTCTGTCAAAATTAACACAATATGGATTAATCTATCATTAGGATTAATCTGATTCATTTTTAATGCAATTAAATGGAACACTTTTTTTGTTCAAACTTTGTTTCAAACTTTTTTAAACATGTTAAATGCATGCATATTCATATTTTTGCTGATGTTTTGGATATTTTTTAATTACTATTTTTCCCTTCATTTAGAAATTTAAAATAAAATGTTGTTTTGTATATTTTTTTCCTTCTCAGTTTTTGTTTCTTCGTATATTTCTGTGTACTTTGTAGCAAATTTGAGTCCAAAAAGAAAAAAAAACTTTAGACACAACAGTCGACCGATTTTTATCTTCTATCTGTCATTGATGTTAAAGGGGGCGGGGCTAATACAGAGGATGAATAATTAGGGTATGTAAACTTATGATCAGGGTCATTTGGATTTAAAAAGGTGCAAAAACGGGGGCGGCCATGGCTCAGTTTGGTGATCGGGTCATTCAGTCACTGAAGGGTTGGTGGTTCAAATCCTGCTCTATCATGGTAGGTCTGTTGTGTCCTTGGGCAATGTATGTATGTAATGAAATGTATAAAACTGAAAATATACCAAACCTTTTTTTTTTTTTCTTCTTTTTTTTTTTTTGTTTTTTTTGTTCTGTACCATTACAGCCCTAATGTGGAAGACCGAAAATGTAAGAACTGTCATTACATACGCTGGGATTTCATGAGCTCAGTGTCTTTAATGTTCTATTCTTCCATTCATGTAGGTTGAAATCAATCGTGCAGATGGGAAAGTGCACGGCTCCAGCACTGCCATAACCCTCTGAAAGTACTAAGCGGTTCAGGAAATGAATGGATAATAGAACGCATTAAAGACAACAAGAAAAACAAGCATCAATCAAAAGGCATATGACGAGTGGATTAACACACCATGACATCCATAGTGTGTTCTGCGCTGACATTTCCAAGGCAGTAGGTTGTAACTTGGCTGAAGTAGAGTTTGGCTCTGAAAGGACTTAAGTATTCTTAGACAGTGGTCCAAGTCAAGTTATTTTATTTTATTTTTTTTGGGGGGGGGGGGGGGCAATACTAGCTGCCAACAGTGGTATTACTGAACCTTTTGGAGCTGATGCCCACCCTGGGAAACAAACAAACAAACAAACAAACATGGAAAACATTTGAGTTTTTTATGTAG